>JACYFF010031957.1:126644074-126664539 GCA_017589665.1 Selenicereus undatus | reverse complement strand
CCCCCCCCCCCCCCCCCAAAGTGCAATTTCGACAGGCTTTGTGGAGGTGCGTCGGACCATTACAATTTGGGCTTTTGGTTGGTAGAAACTATAGAAAATCCATGTGAGACTGGGCCGTCCATGAACTTCTTTTGGGCCAAATTCTCAAAAATTGCAGATGAATTTGTCCTTGGGCCAAGTTATATGTTCACAGAAGTTGATCTTAATTTCTGAAAACTTCAGATGCTTTCCAAATTTCCAGGTATTTTATTAAACACAAGAAAGAATATTCCAACTGTTTATTATTAAAAAAAAAAAGGGGCAAGGTAATTATATTATTCACCAATATACCACTGACTAATGACAAGAAATTAGTATGAACGATTGACAAAATCTTCAAAAATTTTCGACACACATATATAAATAATTTTACTGATTTAATACCTCTCAAAAGAAAAATAAAAAAGAAAAAAATTGCTATGAATTGCTTTTCTTGAGATTGATAAATCTGATTGCTTTTCTTGAGAATATTTGTAATATCTTTTTTTTTTGTTGTTGATGGATGGATGCCAAACACTCCTTCAACTTTTATGTTAAAAGAAAAAGTAAGAAAGAAAGTGGACAAGACAAAAGCATGCCAACCTAATCCAAACTTAACCAACTTTTTTCTTTGCATGCCTTCCTTTGAGCAAGAATTATTGAATTGGGATTACTTTTCTTTGGTCTCCTCATTTATTCTTAAAAGTCAAATGCGTGCTCCACAACCCTTATTTTTACCACCCAAAAAAAAAATTAAAAAAATCATAATGAACATAAGGTGCCTTCTTACAAACAACTCAAAACTTTGGTTAAATTCTATATAATATAATTGTGATTATGAAATTAGAAAGAATAAATCTAGAATATATCGTACCTAGAATATAATATAACAGTGATCAATTTGGCTACAGTGAAATTGATTTCTTTTTTTAAAAAAATAGAATGTTTAACCAATGCAATTCGAATGTAAAATTTTTATCCAGCTATACATTCAATTAATTCGGTCCCGATGCCCTGTAGCTTGACCAAATTGATGACGTGAAGTGATTGGATGAAACCGTGAAATCAATACTCAAAAACGGTCCCATTTGTTCAAAATATGGTAAAATATCAAATTACAGTTTAAAAATCGCGGGTCAAATGAAAAGAGAGGGTCCATGACTTGAGTAGTTGAACTTGAAAGAAACCCTAAGAAACGTGGATGATCACATGATCACATAAATTTATGCAGGACCCCAAGAAGTCAACAAATTCTCCAATTTGGAGACAACATGATCATCACAAGGAGGACCCTCCCCCTCAAACCTTGAATTGAGCTCCTTAAACTAGTAGCTAAGCACAATTATACAATACTAATAATAAGTAATTATTTATGTGTGATAATTAACTATGTACTATATATGTTAAATTATTAATTAGTTAGTAAGTAGTAGTATGGCTTTATGGGGTACTTCAACTGCCATAACTACCATGGGTTTAAGGTCACATGATGAGGACCTGCCCTTAGTGAGCATTTAAAGCATGGGTTGGGTCCTCAAAAGTTGTCAGGGTATGACCCAATAGGGGGCACCCACCCCTCCATGAATTTTCACATGCACCAATACTCTCACTCACATGCAACCCCTCATTAACCTTTGAGTTTAGATTTTTTTTTTTAGGACCATCCTATTATTATGTCATACACATGCACATATGCATGGATTCTTATTATGTGTTTTTCTTGAGTGTTTTGCATAGCTATTATTGAAGGTGCAATTACAAAATCTATTGCTTAGCTTGTAATCATATCGCTTGTTACAACAATAATAATTTATTTGGTGCAGATTCTGTTTTAATAACAATTCTTCTCAATATGGATTTCACTTTTACAGAGCTTAAAAGATCCTGAATCATGATATAGGCAGGTTTTCACACCAAGAAAGTAATTAGTATTTTTGCAAGAGATTATAATTAGTAGCAGTCTTGATAGATACCTTACAATTGATGATTTGTGATCATACGTAGCCTTTTTTTATTAATAAATTAATGCAAAAAATTCCTTTTTTTTTTTGTTGGTGCGTAAGATTATTTCGTGATTTATCATTGCATTCATTAAGATTCTTCCTGGTGTATAACATGACGAAGAGTGCCTAGATTTTCAATTATTGGTTCAAGTTAACAATAATTTATAACATAACCTCATGATTTATTATACACATGTTTACGTTAAATTATGTACATATTTTTTTAAAAAAATGTTTGAGTGTTTTTATTAGAGATTTTAATCATAAGTTAATTTAAGTGACTTCATGTTTGTATTTCGTAAAATCTTATTTTTGAGTTTTATAAATAAAAAAAATATATAGTAACGGAAGATGTATACTTTTATAAACTAACAATAACAATATATAACTCGCTTTCAGTTAACAAGAAAATCGATGAAAGAAACATTTAAAGAAATAATAAAAACATATGGACCAAATATAGTGGACACAAAGGTAGACAACATTGGGATTCCCCATGTGGGACTTGCTGTTGGTTAAATTGTTCGATCTCCTAATATATGCTGCATATAATCCAAATTAATTTAGCAGTTAATCACTCCTAATTACTGTATAACAACGTAGTACTGCATAGTTTAATGATCATGACTTGTCCTGATTAGATTTAAATTAAATTAGTTCTCCTAGTGCTGCAGTTAATAGCTAATTAATTTAGCAGTTAATATCTAATTAATTAATACTTTATATCAAGGTACACTAACAAGAGGTACGGTGATTGATTCCTTTATTTATAAAAATGAAAATTCTAATAGAAAAACTTGCCGACACTCTAATAACATAAATGTCGATCATTTTTTATGAATATATAGTTCATATAATATGATTTATTAGTTTTCATTCGATCTTTTCGATAAATTATTAATGTAAATTGAAATAAAAATATATAAATAGTCTCTAAAGATAAAATTTTCAAATGAATTTTTTTGGACAAAAAATATGAAATGTTGTTTTTGAATGGCCAGAGCTAATACTGTTATATTTTCAGAAACGCTACTTAAAATGTTAAATACTACTTGAAATGCTAATCAAAACGTTAGATTACCGAACACTAAAAAATAGCTAATTAGCATATTGATTTTGTTAAAATGTGAAATACTACTTGAAATACTAGTCAAAATATCAGATTACCAAATACTAAAAATTACCTGATTAATATACCGATTTGGTATAAATATTAAATATTACTCAAAATGCTATTACCAATCACGCCGTATGTCATTGGTGAAAACAAGATTTTGTCAATTCACCTCCTTCACATATTATCCTGAAATAATCTCCCTTCATATTCATTTACCCTAATTTTTTTCCCGGGGTCGTAGATTTGATGTTTTTGGTGTGCTTTAGACTTTTTTTTGTTACATATCTCATAGTAATTTACATGTTGAAGAGCTCATGCTAACACGTGTCTGCTTTTGTTGATGACTGTTGACTACTAGTAGTGTGTACTTTATTTGCATTTTCTTCTTCATTATTATTATTATGGAAGTGATGATTAACAAATTCCCCCCACTTTCTAAGGAATTCATCACCTCTAAATGAGTATTAAGGACCATCAAATTAATTATTACCTTATGGAATTAAAAAAAAAAAAAGGGTTTCTAGTATGATGTGTGATCCATCAAGATGACGATGGAATGAATTAGTTGGTGCTATTTTTCAATTTCATTGTTTAGAGAATGGCATGTCACATCTTATCCAAATTAAAAGAGTTCTTGAGAAAATTTTAAAATTTTATGCCGTCTTTTCGTTGTTATATTAACCAACTTCAGTCCATCATGATGACTGCAACCCATTTCAATTTTCTATACGAGCTTTAATAAAAAAAAAATGCTCACTTTAATCAACTTTAATCAATTTTAACCAACTTCAACCAACTTCAATCCACTTCAACCTACTTTAACCCGCTTGCCACTATTTTAACCAGCTTTTACCCATCACGCCAAAAAAAATTCAAGTCTTTTCAACCAACTTCAATAAAAAAATATCCGCCTCAACCACTCTCAACCAACTTCACCCATTTATCAACATATACTTTTCAACGAGAAGAACATGCCCTAAGGTCCACAAATTGAGAAATCAAAGCCAAAATGACATGCGTATTGAGTGTGATATACATTAATTATCAATGTCTTAGGGATAATGTTGGCTAGACTACAAGGCCTTCGGCAAGATTGATGATGATAGTAAAGGGAAATTAAGGGAGTTAATCAAAAAGACAATGTGGGGCAAAACATTTCTCAAACCCACATGGCAAAAGCTATTCATATAGAGAGAAATAGGTCAATATTGTCCGAAAATGTTCTACAGTGTGATAATACATGATATATAAGTGCATACATGGCCTCTGAATTGCATATGGTAGGTGGTATGTCCACTTCTATCGATCTCTTTTCTTTCTGTGGGGTGTCTCAGTTTGTGCTACCAAAACAACCCACAGATCTCCCACCCCGGGATACACTGAGATTGCATATGTTTTATTCTATGTGTCTCGTTCGTATGAACATTACACACATTAGCTTTTTCGACAAGTTAAGAAAGTTGGGTATCTTTTCATGATGTTAGCATTAATTGCACATATATGCGTCCATTTTCCTAGAAAATACATAAAACAACTCTATTTATTTGATAAGATATCAATATACGTGTCGCGTGGTTCTCCAGTCGCTGTGATTATGCCCATTTTTTATGCCACATAATGTACTTTTAAGTTTGATGTTGGGGTCTAATACAAAATATATGCTTTAAACATCAATGTAAATCTTTAGCTGAGTTTATATTCTGCCGTTGTCATCATCAAAGCCTTGATAATTGGTAAGTTCCTAGTAATCCAATCACAAAAAATAATCTTAGTAATGAATTACTGCAAGACATACATGGCCAAGAAGAAGTTACATATATATTCATGCTTAGCACATTTGAATAACCAAATATATCAAGATGCAAGTATATATATAATTTAACAGACATTATTTGTCCTTCAAAAATCAACTGAATTGAACATTATCTATGCAATAACGCATTACTTTATATTTTTGGAATACAACATATCTTTATTACATTTATAAATAAAAAAAAAAACATTTGGAACTCCTTTTGTCTCGTGCTAAACTCCTTTCTCTTAGAATAAGAGAAAAAGTAATTTTCTTTTCACCTTTGATTTACCTCTGTTACGGTGAAACATTGATATATTTTTACAATTTGTATCTTTCACGTGAAAATTCTGATAAGTAAAATTCATAACATTTAACTCGAAATTAAGAAGAAGTAACACTAATTATATTATACCATGCATAAATTCTCCACACCCACAACCGTACCTTTTCTTATCTCTATGAGTGAAACAAAAAAAAAATTAAAATAGAAACAGTATATAGGTCCTGTTCTTTCGTTGGTAAATTTCAATTTACAAACTTTAACCAATTTCAACCAACTTTACGAACTTTAATAAAAAAAATTATCAACTTCAACCAACTTCAATCCGTTTTAACCTACTATTTTAAGCAACTGACCCATTATATAAAAAATATACCTACTTTAATCAATTTCAATCTACTTCAATAAAAAAAAATACCCACTTCAATATAATTTAACCAACTTCATTTATTTTTGAACTTCTATTTCTAAATGAAGATAACAGACCCATAGTATATGGATAAGGCCAATGAAATGAAAAATATATCAAAAAAAAGGGACGACCGACATATAAGAAAAAACCTTTAAACACGTAAAAAATTTTCTTTGTTTGCATGACTTTTGGCTCAAAGTTCGCCACCTTATCCATAGCCGGTCATTGACTTTCTTCTGCATGCCGCCGAAGAATTGAGAAAACTAGAAAGTATGAATGCCTGGAAAACAAAACATATTAATTATTACAAAATTACAAAAATAGGACATTACTTTGTTGCTAGTCTTCCCCCCCCCCCCCCTCTTTTCCTTTTCTACTTTCTAGAGTGTGATTCTCTGCTTCTTCTCGAATGAATAAGATTCCTTTTAAATCCTATGCTTGTTTTTTGACTACCAAATGAAAACACATTAGGCCCTGTTTGAGTTAACTGCTAACTGTTTGAGTTAGCTGTTTGTTGAAAAAATATTTGATAAAATTAGCTGTTTCTAATAAAGTTGCGAGACAAAAAGCTAATTCTTCAAAAAGTTCATGGAATTAGCTTTTTCAAATTAGTTTTTTGGACCCAAAAAGCTCTTCTGAAAAGCTTTTTCACCAAACACCCAAATTAGTTTTTTTAATTAGTCAAATAGCTAATTTTTGTCAACAAAGCTTTTTTCGGCAAAAAAAAACTCTTCAAAAAGTTGTCTGCCAAATACCCCCTTGGTATTGTTCATATTATCTAAATAAACCAATAGAAATTGGTTTAAGTGTTTTGACACTTATTCGTTTTAAGTAAAATCTCGAATTAGAGTTTTGTGAATAGAAAAAATCTATGATAGAAAAACTCTATCTCTTATTGAACCAATAATATATCGACTCTAGTGAAATAGAGGTCCCCAGATCCTGTAGTTCATAAAATTCACTAAATAATAATATTAGTATAGATATGTTTAATAAAGGAGATAATAACATGAATAATTGCTAAAAGACAGGTTGATTATTTTCCACGAAGAAATTAAAAGCCAAGTTGTAATGTGGATAGGTAGTCAAAATCAGTGAGTACGTACGTAACATCCTACACAACCATGACTAGGCTAAGTTTATGTAGGTCAAATTTAAACTTGATGTAGGGTTAGAGTCCTATATATATTTTTAAACAACTAGATATTCATATCCACTCAATAAATAGATAAATAAATAAATATTCACAACCATGACTTCTATATGTGTTTTTTCTGGTCATTTCTAGCTCACGACTTCCTCTTTACATGCTACTCTGACGTGGGGTAGAGTTGTCTTATCTTCTAAATTAAAACCATGCACAAGATTCTCGTCTTTTTTTCCCAGATAAATTCTTTATTAGATTCTATATATATCATACATGACTAGGAAGAGTTCAAATTAAATCAAGAATAAACAAAAAAAAATTATATATTACTTATTAATTCGGCTTCAGCATTTACACTTCGCTATATACAATTTAAGATGAAAATTTAAATATACACATACTCAAATTTAAATAAGAAGACAATAGAGAAACCATTCAAATTTGAGGTCAACAAAACAATCTATATAAATATGATGATGAAATATATTTATTGGGTAAGGAAATTTAGGATTGTATAACAAGACTTTTTTTGTGTGATATCCTAGCTAGCCTCCAAAAAAGAACGTGTGGACATGCACAAATGAGATAGAATGATATTCAAACAAAAACACGTACATAACATACAAAATGGATAAGGATTTACATCATCATCTTCTTAAAAGTTTGCTTCAATGAGAAGACAAGTATATATACCTTTTTATTAGTGGAAAATATAATAAAATATGTCTAAATATAATCTTGTTCAAATTGAGATGATGGATGGATCATGAACATATTATGTTAAAGCTTAAAAATGCAACAAAAAAAAATATTGATTGTATTTTTTATCACATGAGATATTTGGTAAATAATTTTTTGATTGATAAAAATTTTTTGGACTATAAAATTAACTGTTTGAGTTAGTGAAAAAGCTAATTTAGGTGTTTGATAGAATAATTTTTTGAAAGAAATTTTTGGATCTAAAAAGTTAATTTAGAAAAGCTAATTTGATTAGCTTTTTCGGAATAATTAGCTAACAGCTAACAGTTAATAACTAATACAAATAACTAACAGCTATTTGTCAAATATGACCAAAGATAAATTAAGATATATACCAACTAAGGAGCTTTTATATATGTTGCGTTTAAATCCAAGCAATTAGAAAGCCAAAAAAAAAGCTCATTACTAAAATAATCAAGTTCCTTCTCGTAACTACGTTCAGACAATAATCATTGACATCAATGCATGCTTAGTCATGCCATTGATTAATTAACTCTTCATTTATTTATAGTTTTCACATAATTAATTGTTTAATGAAGTACTACCACTAGCGTGTTCTATCACGTATTGCATGATCTAATTCTGCATTTCCAAATTCCTTCGTTCAATGCAAATGTCCTTTATTCCCAAATAATTGATTGAAATTGAAATAATTATATTAAATATGTTAAGGGACAAACGTTTCTCCAATGATGATGTGAGATCAGAACGGACTTACGTGATGACGATAGTTGCGCATTTGAGAATATTTATTTTTTTTTGTAAAAGGGAAGATTTAATTGTGTTTGGCTTCTGTTCATTCGAGTTGAATTGCTATTGCCTATTGATACATAAAAAAAATGAATTTTTCACATCACAAATTTTTTTTATTTATAAAATTTAAATTCGATATCTTAGCTAAGGAGAACTACTGAAGAAAATTATAAAGGAATCTTTTTAAACAAGTACGATATGAGTGGATTTAAAATTAAAAAAAAAAACAAAAAACCAAGGCGTGGTCTCAGCAAGAAGACGAGGAGGAAAGAAGCATCAAGCATCCAATCCGGGCCGGTTGTCGGCATTGAGGACGCTTCAATCAGGATTTTTTTTTTTAAACCATTAAAGAAAAAAAAAAAGAAATGAAGGGGGTAGTGGTAGTTGGTGGGTACCTGAAGCAAGTCACGTGTCCTGGGCAGTGCGCCTGGTGAGTGGTGGGTGACCGGCCAAGCCGGTCATGTGTCCCCTCCCACTGTCCCTCACTACTGTACACTGGGGTGGTTGAATTATTCTTTTTCTATTAAAATAAAAACAAAATTATATTCTGCGGTAAAAAATGACGGGGAAGCAAGCGGTTAGGATAACAAGGGTCCCACACTTTCGCCGTACGACATGAACGGTAAACTGCCAGGGTCGAGCCCGTAACGTATCAACACGTGTCAATTACTTGGCTGATCTCAATACTATCAATTATCTAATTTTTCAAGCTGTGTATCTGTAAGTATATATTACTTTGTTTACATTTTTTTTTTTTAAATTCATTCAATGCGTATGTCAAGAAAAAAACTTTAATGCGATAATGTTATTGCTAAAAAATTCCATTCAATGTGTATTAAATTATATATATATTTTTGGTGATTCGATTGAAAATGTCAAATGGATTATTTTGTGATTTTCTTCTTTATTTTTTTTTTGAAAAAAGAATATCGTATAACAGAGCTAGACAATAGAGGTATCTAATTCTTTACGTTCAAAATAGAAGTATCTAGTTATTTACGTTTAAAATAGCTTAACTTAGACTCGAAACAAAGAAACTATTCGCTCTATTATCTCCAGAAACGACTCACCTCCCCTTGTCTTTCAATCATCTTATTCTTCTAACCAAACAATCACATGTTAGGAATGATCTTTTATGATCGTTCCTGGCCTTCTATTCCTCCATTTTAATATACTTATATAGTTAATTCTTGTTTTCTTTATCCTTATTATGAGTTGTCTCCCCAATTGTGAGATTTTGTCTCTCTAATTGTGTGGAAGTGTTTCGTATTATCTTGATTACGTGTTGTTTATGGTTATTTTCTTTCTCATGTTTGGAATGAACAATATGAATGTTGTAACAAGGTTCTTCAATTACATTCGACAATTCAAGTACAATCTCTCATACAATATCAATATTTTGTTCACAAAATTTACATCAGATCAACAACTCTACAATCTGGATAAGAAAATGATGAATTTGTGGATCTCTTCCTCATTCTATACTTTCGAAAATAGTGATTCACATGGGAAGACGGACGCACACTATACACTAAATTAAATTTCGCACAGTTATAATTTTATTTTCGTAGTGAATATCATATTTATTTTGCTCGAATTTATATTATAAATGCCGAATAATTCTTTAATTTTTAAAGAAATTATCGCTTTATTTTTTAAAAAAAAAAACTTTCCCATCTTAGATGAATGAGCCAAATTATGACTAATTTCTAATTACGAGGATATTTCCAATTGAGCGTTCATAACGGCCGAGCTTGGAGTAAATTAACGAACAATAACCGGAGGCCCTACTACACGACAATAAGCTTTTACAGCTCCACTTTTCTGTTTTCCTATTTTTTTATTTTACATATATTATTTTTCTTTTCTTTTTGATGAATTATGTTGGTAACCTGGTATATATTTTTCTCTGTTGATCCGCCTGTAATGAAGGCGTGATATTTGGGGGAGTTTTAAAAATTTTCCACTGAGAGCCGCCCCCCCGCCAAAATGCCACATTTTTTGACCGTTGCCCAACCCAACCACGTCCATGCATCATGGGAGTAATTTCAGCTCCATCTTCAACGTGTCATTTTGATAGATTAAACATTTAAACCTTTGAAGTAGTCTTCATATATTAATAAAATATTTAAATGTTAAGTTATTAATTAGAATCAGTCTCTCTACTTGCATGTATAGTTGCTTATATTTAAATATCCACAAATTCTGTAAATGGGACCCACAATAAAAGTCGCTATATTGTTTGATTTAAATATTGAAATATAAAAATGGTCTAAATAGATTCGGAAAACAGTCTATATTCTATTGAAAATGTATTATGCATTAGCACATGTTAATGGAAACATAAGACAAACATTACATGCAAATGATACCACTAATTTTAATTGCTAATGTTTGTTCAATATTTTATGATGTTTTAGGCATAATTGTAGCTCATAGCTCAAGTACTTAATTTGGTGTATTTTCAAATCAAATTAACATGAAGGGTCTAGCTAGGACTTATGTGCTCTAAATTTGCATGATTGTAAGTATAAGTTTTGAGTGCCTAACTCATATAAAGTTTTAGAATAGTTTATAGAGTTAGGTGGATTGATGCATGCATGTTCATATATATCATAGAAAATAATCAAAATATCTAGTATAGCTATATTATAATGGTCTTCTTGCCAATTATGCAAACTTCTTGGCTTCCATGCTTTTCACCCTAATTTTCCTAAGATTAAGAGTATACACTTTTTCTCTGAAAGCTAGCTAACAATTCATAAATCCAATATGAATAGAAGAATCATCATATGATCCTAGACAAAATAATGAATCAAAACGCAATCTCATATCAATAAGCATAACATGATTTGGTCAGTCCAAATTTGTCACCATATATTGAAACCAACCCTGGCACATGATCAATAGACATGTGATGTATTCGGTCCTAACGAGTCAAATCAAACCGAATGTTGGGAGTCTATCAGTTTAACCTTTTGATTGGGTTAGTTTATTTATGATCATATATGTGTAATGTGTTGGCGCTTCTTAGTTAAGATATCATCATTTGAGTTCAAATTTTACCACGTACCTTCAAATTGAATTGTTGTAAATGTTGTTCTAGTTAAAACCCAAACATAATTCGCCCGCGGCCATCAGAGAGTAAATATTTCATAATTCTCGAGTTTTTCCACCATCATGCTAAGCTTTGGTCTAAGTTGATTCCTTATCGTGACTACTTACTCTCCGCCTCATATTATAACAAAACTAATTAATAACCTTCTTTATTTAAGGTATGTTCTCTCTAACATATCACAAGTACTTAATTATCATCATCAGCATTTGACATTCATCAGCGTTGATCAACTAGCTTCGCTCAGTTGTGATAATCCCTCTAACTATAATTTCAATTATGATTAGTACTCATTAGCATGGATAAGTTAAAAATAACAAACCCTTAATGGCTTGTGCTGTTATCTCCATGATTAAATTGTAGGAAAAATTATTGTATTTGTTATAATCTAAATTTGGAAAAGTGATAAAAACAAGAGATAATCTCGAGCACATGAAGTTAGGTAAATTAAACTTAATGGAAGGCATAAAGCAAGGCACATTTGATGACTAAAAATTTTATCATTTGGATTAGCTAGTATAGTTATAGTCAAACCTGATTCCAATAGTTAGTCTACCTTTTCGTGTGTTGTCTCCTACCTTCCCTACTCCTGCATGTTCTCAAATAGGGCTAGTGCATGGGAGTTGCATGAACCACGCTCTATCCTTCTTTTTTTGAAATCTTAATTCATTAGGTCAATATTTTTCATTAATTTTTAATAATATCTTTCTTGCCTTGTCTTCTCAATAATAAAAGGACAAAAAAACAAGAGGAAAAATCATGTTTGATTTCCTTTACTAGCTAGCTATCTAACACGTCCATGTTTTCCTATATTGCATGTCCAAGATTTATATTTTCATTTTTGGACCTATTGTGTCAATTAGATTGGGACATTTCAAAACAGAAAATTAATAATATTACATTATATATTATATATATATATATATATATATATATTTAATTTATTCATGGTCAAATTAAATTATGACATAAGGAAAAAAAAGAAACTAAATTGGTTACGGCATCTTTATACAAATTCTTTAAATTACTATTTATTACTTTTTAACATGTTTTACAACTTATAGCCGACTTTAACTGTTCCTTTCGATGTATACTACTCCTTTATACAAATCCTTACAATTAATTATTAGTCATAATGATTCTTTGCCATTTGCTATTAGGTTAACTATTACAATGAACAAGTAACCTAATTGATAGAGTGGGTCAGAATCTCCATTCCACATTGACAATTTTTTCTAATTATTTTGCCTAACTTGAAAGTTACCTTCATTTGTGTGCCTAAATTCATTATTTAATTAAAAATAAGAACCCAATAAAGATTTTTCTATTGGACTTAATTGTAATGTACAGTCATAATCAGTAATTCCATAAATAATTAATAATGCCCCTAATTGTCAATTTCAGCTCCTCTATTCTTCTATCTTTTCTCTCATAACATTGTCATCTTCTCTATGATGTTACTTGTCAAGGTGAGTATGCATGTATTCGCGGTCATTGTTACATTTTCATCTCAAATGGTAGGCATTACGAGAGTGACTTTTTTGTTTGATTTTCTTGTATTTACTAATTAATTTGACCAGTTTCGCTTATATATGCACATTCCCTCACCGTGAAAGTTAGTCAAATTGAAAACTCAAGCATCAAAACAGCTTTTTTTTCCCCGGTAAAAGGTAAAGTATACATGGGTTTAGTGCCCTAGACATCCCCGAGTCATAACAACAATAATCACTACAATCCTAGTAGTGTAAACCCCTCAATATATCAGTAATCAGTCTATGCTTAAACAATCTTCCACGTTCTATTTTAACAGTAAATACATCTATGTAAGTGTTTTGGTACACTCGATCTTGTATTTCTCGACGACATAATTAAAGCATGCATGGTGATAGTTCTTTGACAAGTGCTAGCTCCTTGTTCAGCTGATAAAACCAAATGGATCAAATCAATTAAGCCGCTGTTAAGACTTGTATGTTAACATGTTGTTGTTATTAGCTTACTTTTCAATGTCGCTAACTCACCAACCAAACAAATAGCCAAAAATAAGTCCAATATCTCACCTAGGATGTGTATGTGTGTGGAGCATGACAGTCAAGCAGACTTATCCTTACAAAGAGAAAATGTCTTCCCACGTTAGTGTTTTTTCTCTTTAAACAAAAAAGTAAGCTACCTAACTCTCGATCGGGCTCTACGCAGAGCATGCAGTTCAATAGACGTTGTACATATGAGAGAGAGAGAGAGTTGAACCGAATTCACAATACTGATCGAGTCCTTAAAATCGGGTTAAAAGTCTTATGCATCTCCACACTAAGAAAATTACAAGTTATAGGAGCTGATGCCACAACCGATCCTATTTTAAATTATGCCATCACTACGATGCCAATTCAAATAAGCTATGAGCTCCTCGATAGAAACACCTTGGTGTCCCTCTAGGTAAAATGCATAAAAAATATATATACATGAACAATGAAAGTATGTACTCCTGAAAACACGTAAGAAAATTGCTGCTAAACTGACCCTCCAAAAAAGTTGAGTCACACGTGTATAAATCGAGTAAGGCAAGGAAAAGAGGTTCTTGGTATGGGTAGGTCATTGATTATTCTTTATTTTTAAAAAAGGAATATGCCAAAACCATAGCTGTCAAGAAACACAAAAAACGAAACATACCGGCCGGCTTCTTGCTTTCAACCAACCTTATCCTAAAAACTATTGGGAGTAACATGATGTCATGAAATTTGGAAAACCGTATCCCGTGTAACTACATAAACACCAACACTCCACTCATGTATAAAATTTTAAAAATTCATTGATTTTGAGATATATATATATATATATATATATATATATATATATATATATATATATATATCAAAGGAGACATAAATCTGATAGTGTTGGTGGATTCGCAATCCTAGCTTTTATTACAAGCTCACATAAATTTTATAAAAAAATTTGTTTAATTTGAAATCATCTAATAATAGTTTAAACTGATAATAGAAGACTTATAAATGTTTTTTGAATACTCTAATGATCTTCGATATATGAATGTCCTTTAAATTTAAAGCATGAATACTGTATAATCTTCGTGCCTTTAATTACTTGACGTAATAATTTAATGTGAAGGCTGCTGAACCTCTCACTTATAAAAGTACTGACATCGTATATAATTTAATAATTAGATGTGTAAGGTTGATTTTCATACTATAGCAAATTTAAATGGGGAAAAATATCTTTGATATTAAATTGTTGAGAAAGTGAAATAATTAACTAGTCATGCATGCGTGATATATCTATTTTGCATGGCAAAAAGAATGGTGTTGTCACCCTTGGCTTAGACGAAGCAAATGTATTATTCTAGCTAGTATATCACTCCTGACTCGTAAGTGTACGTATATATGCGTTGGTTTGTGCATGTTTTTCCATGTTATATCTCTGATCCTACGTACATGCCATATGAGTAAGATAAGGATAGTTGACAGAGAGAGAGCATCAGAGATGATGAGGCATACAATCATCCCTAGTCATGGCTGACGAGGCAGCTGTTGGTCAGAGAGTCCTTCTTCACCTTTTATTCATAATTCGTCTATCACATTTAATTCCTATAACGTATGTACAGTTTGTTGGGTCTCTATCAGAGTTGAGTTATTAATACTCCGTGAAGAGGTAAGTCTCTTTCAATACATATTTCTCTCTGTTTATAAGACCCGTGAACCACTTAAACCAACACATACTCCAATAATTGATGATCCGGATAATTAATATACATGGATTAACCTCCTTTTTTGGTGTCAAAGGAAAGCGCAGATACCAATACACGTGAGATTCAAATTCAAGTCTTTGTAAACACAGCTTCTAATGACTTTACCAATTGAACTTCTTTCTTGACTTTTGTTTCTTAAAAAAAAAGTAAATATTTTTATATCCTAAGATGCTAGGTATACATTTTTCTTTTATTTTGAAAGGAACAAGGCTTTTTTTAAAAGTTATTATTATTTGATATATAACAATAAAATTAAAGAAAAGTCGCTGGCATGTCAAGGTCGTGCCATACTGCTATGCCTAAAATGTACTATATCTATTATGAGTATGACTGAGAGGTTGGAATAGACTGACAAATGGATTAATGGATTTTAATTGCTATGCTCATCAAATTAAAGTGGAAATTAATATTAATGCCCGTGGATTAGGTGAGGAATATG
Organism: Selenicereus undatus; assembly: GCA_017589665.1. NCBI lineage: Eukaryota > Viridiplantae > Streptophyta > Magnoliopsida > Caryophyllales > Cactaceae > Selenicereus > Selenicereus undatus. The sequence continues at coordinate 126,648,944 of JACYFF010031957.1, read as the reverse complement.
AATTATATCATGAAAAGGGATATCACAAAATTAAATCATACCTTTAAATTAATTTAAAAGTTGGCCCCCTCATCTAACATCACTTACTAATCACTTGCTACTAATCACTTGCTTTACCTCCATATTTATCGAATTGAACTATACGTAATTATAGATCAAATCATAAGATTGAGAAAAGAAAATGATGAAAAATAAAATAACGATGACAACAGTAATAACAACAATATATTTGTACATACAGATCGAATCATAAGACTGAGAAATTAAATTGATGCATGCTTTATCAGTGTTAGAAGTGTAGCTTGCTTTCGGTTGGAAATCTTTTAGAAATCTTTGAATTAAGTTGTAATTTGCCATAAAGGTGGAAACATTTGGGTCCCAAGCATTTAAAAATAGGACCTTGAATTGAAAAGGCCACAGTCATGGTCAAATTCAAAATTAACTCATATATTTTTGTATTCAATAATAATAATAAGAAGAAGAAGAATAAGAATATGTGTGTACGCATTTTTCAAACCATTTCTCCAGTACCATGCATGCATCTTGACATGGCTTTTGCCTTTTCTTATGGTGTCATCAGCTTGTATCTGTAGATAAAGGCCCTGTTTAGCAAACAGTTTGTTAGCTGTTAGCTGTTTGAATTAACTGTTTGTTGAAAAACTGTTTGGTAAAATCAGCTGTTTCCGACAAAATTGTGAGACAAAAAACTAATTTTTCAAAAAAGTTCTTCCAAAAAGCTAATGGAATTAGCTTTTTCAAATTAGCTTTTTGAACAAAAAAAACTCTTTTAAAAAACACTTTCACCAAACACCCAAATTAACTTCGTTAGTTGCTCAAAAAAACTAATTTTGGTAAAAAAAAAAAAAGCTCTTTTTGATCAGAAAACTCTTCAAAAAGTTGTTTGCTAAACAGGGCCAAAGTTAATGCATGGGACAAATATTTTTTGGGATATGATTACTCCACATCATTAACATTATAATGTGTTGAATTACACTAATTAATTGTTTATTTTATGACTAATTAGCAGTACAAAAACATCACATTTCTCTGCCATAACTTAGATTCCATTTTTAATAACTCACTCTTATGTCTTTTGTTTCTCTTTCCTCATCTTTTATGACTTGTATTGCCGTCTCTGTCAGTCAGTTAAAATCTCTCACCCTAAAAAGGGGATAAAAAATAAAATTAATTAAATTTAGTAGCATTTAATTTTTAAAATTTAAGGACAAGGGTCGTGCACACACTGCATATTGTAGGACTCCTCGCCCACTACTTTATCAAATTCACATTAATTATATTTATTTTAACTAAATTTTTGTCTCTTTCATCACTCTATATATATAGCCTCTGTAACCCTACTAGCCCACTATTTGGCTACATCTATAGCACAACTTATTTGTTCCCCTACCTTTTTAATAAATTTCAGCTTCATTAATTAATTCAAATTGATTTTTTTAAATTTTTCTTAGTGAAAATTGGAGTTAATTATAAAAAAAAGTGATTAAATTTGCATGCATAATTAAACCCTAATTAAAGGGAATGAATGATAGATAGATCACGAGTACCAATTAAACTACCACCTTCGTGTAAAATTAATTATATTGTCTCTATATTTATATAATATCACAATATTTCGAGAATTAAGTTCAAAATGCAATGAGAGTGTAAAAAAAAAAAAGGTTGCTACTACTTACATATTTTGTAAAGTATGAGTATATAACAGATTAATTCCTTATGTACTTTTCGTAACAGAATTTCTTTTTCTATTTGTTTCTCACTTGTAAAAAATTACAAAGGTAAATTAGTTCGCTCAAACATTAAATCAATTACTCATAGCGACTCAGCTGGATATGACATAGGGAATGGAAATTCAAACTTAAACCACATATTCTTTACATGAATTTTTGATTGGTAGGTGAAGACATTATCCATTGCCTATGGTTTAAACTATTAGGGGGGAGAGGGGGGGGGGGGTAGGGATAAAGTAGACAAGATAGGAGGAGGAAGAATTGGAAAAATAGGGGACCATGGTGAGGTAATTCCACGTGGATGGTAGTTGGTCGTTAGGTTGGTTTTTCTTGACTAATGATAAGGACACCATCATCTGTTCTTTGCTTCTTTTTTTTTTTTTTTTTCTATCCACAACTTGGGAATTATTTTGTACTTGTTCCTTTTATCTCCTTGGCTTTTTTTTTTCGTTTTCAATGTTATGCCCTTCTTTTTTGAACAAGGGTAAAAGGAATATTAAAGGATCGTAAGTAGACATTTTCACAAGAATTCTACGTAGATTATCATTCGTAATAATTCTCCAGAAAAGACGCAATGGACTATGATTCAATTCTTTGTCAATTTTATGAAGTCACCCTACTCTGTAACCCAATTGAAAGGGGGAAAAAAAAGAGATGCTTACGTCAAGACATATATGCAAAATATATTTTTCTCTTTTCCTGTCTTTATCTCATTTTTGTCACGAAACCATGACCATTTAAATGGTAATATCATTTAGCAAATAGTATAATGGATGATATTAATATAAATTAAATGCAGAGATATATAAGCGTGAGTATATAAACTTAAAACAAGTTATCAGCAAAACCCATTTTTGACATACTAAGGATCTGCTCTTTCGTTGGAAAATATGGGTTGATAAATTGATGAAATTGATTGAGATTGATAAAAGTAGATTGAAATTTGTTGAAGTATGTTGAAATGGGTTGAATTTTTATTTGTATCATCTGTAGAAGTTGGTCAAAATAGTGGAAAGTGAGTTGAAATTCGTTGAAGTAAATACTTTTTTATTAAAGTCAGTAAAGTAGGTTAAAGTGTGTTGAAGTTGGTAAATTAGAATTTACCAATGAAAAGAACAGGTCTAAGTTAAGAAAATTCAAATTAGTACACATTTAACAATACAATAAAAAAGATATACATGTTATCCCCAATAAAATCATCTGAGTCTTGATTTATATCTCCTTTACAGAATATTACTAGTATTCAACTATTTTCACCTTTTTTCTGGGAGTGAATTAATTACAGTCCATAAATATATCATAAAATCAATCACTAGACAGAAAAAAAAAGGACGTTCAGAGCCCCATGTGAAACCCCATGTGAGACCACTTGAAAATTGTTCGTAATTGAATGGGCCACAAAACCACTCACTGGTTAAATTTTAGAACCTATAAAGTTAACTATGCAAAAATATTTTTATATTTTGGTTTAAAAAAAAACAATTACTGTATGCTACATTGTTACCACAACAACAACAAAAATACCTCTCAGTATGGATCCCGCTTTTATAGGATATGGGGAGATCAATATACATAAAAAACAATCACTAATATTGTTACTATATATGTGTGTGTGTGTGTGTGTGTGTGTGCGCGCACGCATTACTCAAGCAGGAGGAGGTTTTGTATAGGATGAGCAGGATGGGGTGATTAATAGGTATAATATTAGTGATAGTTAATATTATCATTGGTGATCAACATACCTATTTAAGGTATCCTTTGTAAATGTGTTCAAGATATGTTGATCGTTGAACATGATACTGATGATCACTAATGTTATATTTATCGATTACGTCATTTTACTAATCTTACACAAAATCTCATATTACCTTAGTAGCCCCATATGTATGTATGTGTGTGTGTGTGTGTGTATTTTATATATATATATATATATATATATATATATATATATATATATATATGTGTGTGTGTGTGTGTGTGTGTGTGTGTGTGTGTGTGTGTACACTATTTAATATCTATGGCTGGTATATCTGATTTTTGAGTAGTTAACAATCAACATTATATTTTCTGTATTTAGACTTTTCATGCATATATGTAATCAATTAATGTGCTTTATACACTGTAATTGTTTTGCTTTTTAATTAATTGCCTTGTTGTCTTAATTTGTGGTAAGTCAAGATTAATCACGAGATGTATGTGGTTAAGTCAAAGATTTGGACTAGTGATTCATGAGAAAGGACAATTAAATTGATATATACTACCATATAAGATTAATTCAAGTAGACCCTTTACTAATCCTCCGAGAAAATCCCTCATCCCTTTCGATTTGTCGACTTTGTTCCAAGTTTTTAATAATTAAGGTTATCCTTTAATTGTGGGTTTTGGTGAATTTTAAGAATATTAAAACTTTTGCCATTGACAATTGGTGTTCTTATCCTTCTAGCTAGATGGGCTAAGTACCAAAAAAAAGAGTTCTGTTAATATTGAGTAAATTTTCCTAAAATAATCGAGTCAACTTATGTTCAAATATATATAATAATTTTAACCATTTTTATCAATGGAAATAATGATCCATAACAATTGATACTTATTTCTAAATATTTTCATCTTATTTTTACAGTTAATAAAATGTCATATTTATCACATTTGTGTTTAAAAATGTTGCTACTATATTTTCAATTCGTCCATTTGCGTCCACACACGTGTATATATATGTATGGATGGATGTATGATTTTATGTATGTATATTAAAAAAAAAAAAAACTCTAAGGTAGAATATTAGTATATTACTACATCATCTAATACTAAGGGGGTTTACTATTCAACTATGCGGATCCCATGCTTTGATTGTTACCGAAATAAAGCCAAAATTTGTATAAAAGTTCATCAAATTTTTGAGAGGAACATCCATAAATCTTTATCGATAATTAAAAAATATCAGGGGTTTAAAAGAAAACCATTGTGTAAGACTTTAGATCTATCATTATTAACATTGCTATAACATTACTAAATGTGTGAGATGATAAAGTCACCTCATGAAATAGTTGATAACGTAATTCCCCTTTTTGACATTCCCTCTCTCTCTCTCTCTCTCTCTCTCTCTCTCTCTCTCTCTCTCTCTC
>JACYFF010031957.1:126536980-126644064 GCA_017589665.1 Selenicereus undatus | reverse complement strand
TCTCTCTCTCTCTCTCTCTCTCTCTCTCTCTCTCTCTCTCTCTCTCTATATATATATATATATATATATATATATATATATATGTGTCGTAAGAAAATTAATAGATTTACTCATCCATAATTAATCCACTATGCTACATCTATAGTGTATCTCTAAAATAAATGAATACAATCTTAAATGTCGGGAAAATATCCTAACTCCAAAAAACTCAGCCTAAAATATGTGAAACACTCGTCTTTTCATACAAATCGTTATTTTCTCACAATACTGTATAGAGATGAGATCCATATAAATGATGTATAATTTGTAACAGTTGATTTGACACTTTGTAAATTGGCATATGTGGGATATCCGGATAGTTCATAGCCTTAAGTAGCACTCAATTATCAACTTTTTTTGAAATTAACATTGAATTCTCCTCCCCCCCCCCCCCACTTTCTTGTAGCACTAAGTTTACAATAGTTTTCCAAAGTAACATAATGTGGTCTTTTAACCTAGAGTAGCAGGTAAAATGTGTTTTTTTACTTTTTCAATAATAATAACAACAACAACAATAATAATTAAGGGGTTGTGGTGATCGGGTAGTAGCAACAGGGGATTTGGGTGGGTTTTTTTAACATTATTATTATTATTATTATTATTAATAAAAAACACAAATTACTCGCTATTCTAGGTTAATAAGTCACCTAGTGTTATATTAGAAAAATATTGTTAATTTACTACTTAGTGTAGAAAAAAAATAATAACTCAATACTAATTTAGAAAAAAAAAACCAATAATTAAGCATTACTTGAACTCAATATCGGGATATGAAAGTTGGTGAGACTAATTCAAAACATCCCAAAAAAAGAAAAAGAAATTAGGGTACCACAGTCATCAGTGACTAGACGTACGTATCACTATGTCTGTGAGGAGGGTTGGTGAGACTCTTAAATGAATTTAATTAAACAACTTTTAGTGACTGGTCCATATGAATCATAAAACTCCTTTTTTTTTTTCATTTTTAAGGATAATTGAATCATACATGCATGCTGATACCCGAACATTGGTGTAAAATTTTGCATGTCGAATCCAAAGCTCTTTTATGAGTTGTGGTTAGTCATTTCATAAGCAAATATAGAGCTCATAACAAAAATAGGGTTTATGTTATGATATAGGGGGGGAGTAATTATCTGGTCTTTATAGTTTGACCAAAGATTTTAGAACAATTTGTATGTCATACTTTCATTTAGAGTGTCTACTTTTAGAAGCCGTACAAATATCTGTAGGAAAAAAAAAGTTGTGCGTATTTTTTTTACCATTGTGTGTTTAGTGAAGCATGTGGGTTACATTATGATTGTATGAAGGTTATGGTCACAGATGTTTAAATCAGTCTTTTCAAATCATCAGCAGTAACTTTTTACCGATCAATGCTCATCGGTGCTACTGAGTGCTGATTATGGCTGAAATTGTAGGTAGTCAAATACGCGATTTAAAGTATGACAGAGATTGTAGGTAGTCAAAATGAAACTAAAAATCATGTTAAATGATATGATAATTCGTTAATTTGTGGTGGCAATGACGAAGAATTCACATTCTCTTCTTCTACCTACATTAAAAATTAAGTTCTTAGTAATAATTTGATTACCAATGATATAATGAAGATTACAATTATATCTTGTGTACCTGGTGTACCTAACATCAGTGCTTCGTAAGTAATACACCTCCTCCTTCCAACTTACTGACGCAATAAGAGTGATAGACAATTCTACTTTATGGCATCGTCGATGCTCCATTACAAATACCCATGGTTTATCTATACAATCATTTATAATCGCATATACTGATAGATGACCATACGGCTGTAGAGAATGTTATAATGAGATAGTAATCAAAAAATAAAGTGTCCAAAACGTGATTGGCACAGCTTCAGTCTGGCCTAGATTCGAGTTTTCGGTGTTGATCGTTCTTTGGATAACTGGATTTTCTATTCGGTTCATATATGCGTTCAGATCCAGATTTTCATTCTAGGCGAGAGCTGAAGGGAGTTGGAGGTGAAGAGGTTGAGCTTAATTTCTCTCATATTTGTTAAGTTCTCTGTTTGTATTTTGGTTATTCAAGTTTGATTTTGCTTTGCATAATTTGGTCATAATTAAAGTTAATGGTGATGGATAGGGTAAGCTTCTTCCTGATATTAATCTTCCAGTGTAGCGTGCTGAAATAATTGGTTATTAATTAACTAAACCTTGAAAATTTAATTCAATCGTATCACATTTAGTTTTATAGCGATCTAATTTCATAACATATCCCTAAAGATCGACACCCGTACTTGCTACAACGATCAACCATACACTTGCGAAATTCATAACATAAATATGCAACTGGAAATGTATAATCAATAGTACCTAACAATTAATAAATTAGATAATTTTTTTAGACTACCATAGTTTTAAAATTATTATAGAGAAATTAATATATTATAACTGCGATCGAAAATATTTGCTAAACTTATTGTAGTATATTTCGATATATTAGAAATTTTAGTTGATAGTTTCTCATAATTTGCTCCTGTCAATAATTGCTTCTTCTTAAAAAGTTATTAATTATTTTATTTAAAAAAACTCAAAATATTGTATATGACATGGTTGCTATATGGAATATTGTAATATTTTATAAATAATTATTACCAATAAAAACCTATAATTTTTTTCACTTACTATATGGGTATAGAAATACTTGTTAGAAATAAAAAAAAAAAAATTCATCAACCTCTTAAAAGGAACATTTTTCGACCCTTAATTAATTGTCACTGTGCGATTTTTTGTTCATAAAAAAAAATAGTGATTTTATGAACTTTATTTATGACTAAGAAATATAAGAAGAAAAACACCTTATCTCGCATTAAGAACGTTTGGAAAGAAAATTCTTTTGTCTAGATCCAGCTTTTCTATTAATTCATATCTCTTTTATGTAATCTAATAATAATATGCAAAGTGGCTAATCTCGGGTTTACCATTAAAATAAGAAATGTGAAACTTTAATATTTTATTCCTTCCTTGGATCACTAAAATATTAATACCATCCATAAACTTTAGTACATATATATTTTCAATGATTTAGAAAAATTTATTAAAGTATACTTTGTTTTTAGGTAGTTAATAGATTCCACTCAAAAAAAAAGTAAAGAAATAATATACTTTTAATTATGATGGTAATTATTTTTATTGAAAATCTGATGGTTGTGATTATATAATCGAATAACCTACTGATATTGTGATGATAATTATTTTTATTGATTTAGGAAAGGATATCAAGATATATTTTGTTTTTAGATAGTTAAGAGATTCTGTTGCCAAAAAAAAAATCAAGATATTATATATTTTTAATTATGACGGTAATTATTTTATTGAAAATCCCACGGTTGTGATTATATAATCAAATAATCTAACGGTTCAAAATCTCAAATTTATGAGAAAATTCTAAAAAGCCACGTCATCACAATATTGCTTTTATATATAGTATAGATATTGCCAAATCCTATAAAATTTTGACAAAAAATCATAGGAATGTATCAAATCCTATAAAATTTTGACCTAAAAAAAATCATAGGAAAATAAAGCAATTCTGTTGTACAATTTTTGCGATCCTAAAATAAATTATATGAGTTCATAACCTTAATTCGATATCTATACAAATTTCTGCTCAACATCACATCGTAATAAGTGGTAAATTAGCCAGAGATACACATACATATTTTTTTATTTTTACATAAAATTTTGGCTAATGCCACATCCGTAGTGTGTGTGTGTGTGTATATATATATATATATATATATGATTAATTTAGGTCCATATCAAATAAAAATAGTAGAAGTCGTGATGCTCTATGCCAAGGAGGCAGGGCAAGCTCGATGTGAATATGTGATGAGGTCAAAATTCTAAATCCCATAAATTTAAGGAGTTTGTAATTGTAGGGGAGTGCATTTATTTATTTACACAAAAGTAAGTAATTGGGAAATTGGGGAAAAGAGAAAATAAATAAAATAAAGGGAAAAAAAGTTGTTAAGTGTTAACTAACGTAGGCCCTGCTTGGTAAACAGTTTTTTGAAGAGTTTTTTTGACCAAAATTGGGTTTTTGATCAAATAAAATGTTAATTTGGGTGTTTGGTGAAAGCGCTTTTTAAAAGAATTTTGTGGGTCCAAAAAGCTAATTTTATGAGTTTTTTGAAGAATTAGTTTTTTGTCTCACAACTTTATCAAAAATAACTAATTTTATGAAATAGTTTTTCAATAAATAGCTAATTCAAATAACTAATATAAATAATTAACTGAAATATCTAATAATTAATATAAATAACTAACAGTTAACCGCTGTTTGTCATAGGTTATTGCCGAACACAGAAGAAAGTGTAAAAAATGGGGAGAACGCGAGGCACAAAAAAAAAAAAGGCCCCACAAAGACGAAAAATTTGTTGTAGTTGCGAATGCGAATGTCATATGCATATATAAATAGGGCTGATGGGCCGTCAAAGATCCCAAATTGTGATTTCTGTCCTCCTCTTTTCCCTTGCCGTCCACCGGCCACCTTTCCCATCACAAACCCTTTTCATCTTTCTCCCTTTTGATTATCGGTTTTGGATTTCTGGGCATCGTTTATTTCGATTGATTTTACGCGGGTTTTTGAGAAAGTGTGAAATTGGTTTGAGTTTTTGAGAAGAAATCATGAAGTATGTGCTTGTAACTGGCGGGGTTGTGAGTGGGTTGGGGAAGGGAGTGACGGCCAGCAGTATTGGTGTGCTTCTTAAGGCTTGTGGTCTGCGTGTTACCTCCATTAAAATAGGTATTGCATTTTCTCTCTCTTAAAATAGCTCCATTTTTCTTGTTTTCTTTCCATTTCTAGGGTCGATTGTTTCTGGGTCTGTGAAAATTCCCTTGCCCAGATGGCCAGATTTTGATTGTGGTTTGGATTTATCGTGTGGTGGATAAATACTTGATTTCGCATTGCACTATTGCATTTTGTAACGATAACTTAGTAACAATGTTGGGGTTTGGTTACAACTGAATCTAATTCACGGGATTGCTTCATACTGATTTGGGAAGAAATTGGAACAAAACCCAGAAAAGTTGCCCCCTTTTTTTTTTTCTGGGTTTCTGAGTACAGCATAAACCATAAAAGGTGATGGGTGTTTTGTTCTTCTTTACTTTATGTCTGCCTTTCATCTAGCCTAGGTTAATTACATTGTTTCAGGTGATGGGATTTGCCACTTTTCTCATTTATTTATTTGTTTTTGTTTTTGTGGTCACAGATCCCTACTTGAATACAGATGCAGGAACCATGTCGCCCTTTGAGCATGGCGAAGTATTCGTTTTGGATGATGGCGGCGAGGTGAATGCCACTTTGAAACCCTTGATTTGTTTATTAAACCTAAATCCAGATGTAGCCCATTTACAGTTGAGGATTAGACCTGTAGTTATTGATGTTGACTAAATTTATTCATTTTCTAAACTGTTGAATTTGATTTTGTTTGTTTTACTTGGCAACTAGTGAAGCAGTTGGAACGGACAAGTATACTAGAAAATGATGTTTGCAATTTTATCTCTGTTTAAGGTTTTTACTCATACAATGTAATCCCTTTTGTAGGTTGGGATTTGTTTTTTTTTTTTTTTTTGGGGGGGGGGGGGGGGTGCTTGTTCTCTGGTAGAATAATGGCGTCATCTACATATGTAAGTGATTTGGCTTATTGATGCTTTCTCATGAATAGGTGAAAGTCTACTTTGAGAAGAATCTTGTGATCCTAGTCTCTCGCCCTCTCCCTCTCCCCAGACCCTCATATGGTCAAAAGGGAAATAAAAGCTGAAAGCTTTAGGTGGTGATATCAAATATTGCCTTTTCTTCCTTGAGCAGCAAAATGATTCCTCTTGCTTTTGGCTATAGTCAAGTGGGTCCATGTTAGCAACTTTTTCCTTCATGGGCCTGTAGTATGTGTGGGTATTTATCTCGTCTTACTTTCTCCTGTTTTCAACCTTTCTCAAGTTAAGCTCATTTGGAATCTCTAAGTACTTATTTTGGGCTTGAGTTTACGGTAATTATTACCAATCTATGCAAATAGATGCAGAGTGGGTTAATTATCATTCCATTGCACTGAGTGAATGGACATTTTCCTTTGTTTAATTGTTTTGTAGGTGGATCTTGACCTTGGTAACTATGAGAGATTCTTAGACATAAAGTTGACACGAGATAATAACATCACGACAGGGAAAATATACCAGGCAAGCTTATCTGTCAAAACTGCCTTATCTATTACTCTTCCTACCCATCCCAAGTGTGAAGCAACAACTGAGGCGTTGATTACAAATTTGTGTCGATGTTGATTATTTTCCTTTTGTGTTTTGTTTCATGTGACAGTTTGTCATTGATAGGGAGAGAAGGGGAGACTACTTGGGTAAAACTGTCCAGGTCACTTTCATTTCTAATACAAGGTTCACATGTTTCTGTTCCGTATTGAAGCTTCATAGTCCTCTGAATTGTCTTTCTTTATCTGCTAGGTCGTCCCACACATAACCGATGCCATTCAAGACTGGATTGAACGTGTCGCAAAGACAGCAGTGGATGGGCTGGATGGCCCGCCTGATGTTTGCGTCATTGAATTGGGTGGGACCATAGGTGCGTCATCTTATCTTCTTTGGTTCTTCAAGAGGAGTAGAATGTTACATGTCTAAATGGTCTACAATTTACTTTTCTTGATGTAGGGGATATCGAGTCCATGCCGTTTATTGAGGCGCTCGGACAATTTTCCTACCGTGTAGGTAGGTCAACCTAGCAATAGTATGATGCATGATTGGTTTTTGTTGGATGAAATGGGTTTTTTTTGTTGGGAAATAGGAAAATTGACTTGTGCTCGTCTTCATTCCAGGCCCTGGGAACTTTTGCTTAATCCATGTCAGCCTTGTGCCCGTACTAAATGTTGTTGGGGAACAGGTAGTTTATCGATCTATCTTTGTTCATCTGTTTTGCTGTTTGTATACTCTGGCAGCTCTTGTCAAGAGTAAAGTTCTGTAAATCTAGACCTCCCTAGTCCTCGCTGCAGCGAGTTCAAGCTGGTTCACTGTCATTTGTTGTATATGCTGGCTTTAACTTCTTATGTTGTTTGAATGCCCTGTCCATCTAATAAGGCTATTTTTGCTATCCCAAAAAAAAAAAAAAAAACAGAAGACAAAACCAACACAGCATAGCGTTCGTGGATTACGAGGTCTAGGTTTGACACCAGATATTTTGGCCTGTCGCAGCACAATGGTCTCTCCTCCCTCCATCTCTCTTTAACGTTCAAGCTTTGTTACATCATACATTGGGCTGAGCTAAACCCCTAACTTATTTATTTATTTTTGGGGTCTGCAGCCTCTTGATGAAAATGTAAAGGCCAAGCTCTCACAATTTTGCCATGTCCCGGTACTTATGACAACTCTTTTTTTTATTCTTGTACCTTTGTACAAGCATGGCATTGTGTATCTTCTTCTTCTTTTTACTTCATCAAAAGTGTTTTTTCATTGAGCAGGGTGAGAATATCATCACTCTCTATGATGTTCCTAACATTTGGCACATCCCTTTGCTTCTTAGGGTAAGCGTTTGATCATATTTGTTTTTATTATATCTCCGAAATAGAATTTTATTTGGTTAAGCATTTATTTGTAACATTGACATAGCTTATGTGTGGATGTCCTGTTTGCCTCATCAGGATCAGAAAGCTCATGAAGCAATATTCAGAGTGCTGAAGCTTTCTGGGTTTGTCGAAAACTCTCTTATCTTTGGCTTGTTTCTTTCACGGTTGTGACTTCCATCTGACACATATGATTCTCTGCCATACAGTCTTGCAAGGGAGCCTGTGCTGGACGAATGGACTGGGAGAGCTGAACTATGTGATAAGTTACATGAGCCTGTGGGTTCCAATTATTATGTTAATTTCTTTCAACTCATTGATCTTCTGTTAGCATATTCTGCGTCTATCCAAATATGTTTTATTTTTTTTTCCTCCTCCTGAACTCTTCAGGTGAGGATAGCCATGGTGGGAAAATATACTGGGCTTTCAGATTCCTATCTCTCTGTATTGAAGGTAAGCAGAATTGCATATGATGATTATACCGTCTTGTGTCTTTGTACATATTGCTCCAACAATTTATTTCACCAATGAATCCTGCAGCTTCTATTAGACACTCCAATATATCTCCTCTTCAATAAAGTTGACACCTCATTTTGGAACACAAAAATGCAATTAAGGACTGGGAGCCTAAAACATGAATAAACCCTCATATCAAATACTGCATGTTCAGTCCTAGTTGACATAGGCCTCAATAGAGCAAACGTATCGTGTTTCATTGGTTTCATGAAAGTTATAGAAGTATGCATCTCCAAGCAGTAAAAAACTAATATATGCATCACAATGATGAAAGGTTGGCCCACTGAGGCCCTTCCTGGTATTCAGGTTTGGCCCGAACCAACTTGCTTAGGCTCTTTTTGCTTGGCACTTCAAAGTGCGCCGAGTTCAGATATTCTCGGTTGCTCCCAGAAATTATAATGCTGTTGTGCCTTATGCAGGCTCTTCTCCATGCCTCTGTTGCATGTCTTAGGAAGCTTGTTGTGGATTGGGTTCCAGCAAGTGATCTTGAAGATGCAACCAAAGAAGAGGTAATTACTACTGTACTTTCAGTTGCCTGTTTTATTCTTGCTTCCTGATCCTGTTGCGGTATTGCCTCTTTTGCTCTTGGTACTTTTTATGCTTGTTTGTACAGAGCTTGACAACAAGGTTCTTTCTATTGCAGAACCCTGAAAACTACAGAGCTGCTTGGACTTTGCTAAAGGTTTGTGGTTTTATTGTTCATATAGGCAAAGGCAATGGATTCTGAGGAAAAATTCCCCATTAGTAAACGATGCAATATCCTTTCCATGGGGGTTTACTGAGCAATCTTTCATTGTTCAAAATTCGAAGTCCTTGCCACAAAATCTCGTCTATATGTCTTCATGCTCTGTGCCTACACCTGTGTTTCTGGTCTTTGACATTAACGCTGCAAGAGTTTAAATTTCTGTGTTTTTGGTGTCTTTTAAAATTCAGAGTGCAGATGGTGTTTTAGTTCCTGGAGGATTTGGTGATAGGGGTGTTCAAGGGAAAATTCTGGCAGCTAAGTATGCCCGGGAAAATAAAGTGCCATACCTTGGCATCTGTCTTGGAATGCAGACTGCTGTCCTTGAGCTTGCTCGCTCTGTACTTGGTTTTCAAGATGCAAACAGCACAGAATTTGATCCAGAAACCAAGAGTCCTTTTGTCATTTTCATGCCAGAGGTTTGTGAAGGGATTTTAAAGCTGCCGTAGTTGCCTAGTTGGTACATTGTGTATTTTTCTTTTCTTAGCTTGAGAGAATGGCTTGTGTAAACAGGGATCTAAAACTCATATGGGAGGCACCATGCGTCTTGGTTCAAGGAGGACGTATTTTCAAGTGAAGGACTGCAAGAGTGCAAAACTGTAAGGATATAAATCAAGGGCAATATTGTTTCCTTCCTTTAGTGCACCATTGTGATACTCAGCCTGAGTCATATCTCTGTCAGTGTGTCACATACCCCACATGGGTCTTGGTTTTGAACTCAGGCAGTTTTGAGAAGTTCTGTGATTTTTAGTCCTAGCATGAAAGGTCATGTTTCTGTGCTCATTTTGGAGTGATAACTGACTAGTAGGACATGGATTCTTGAGGAGAAATGAAGAGGCTGGGTAACATAGGTGCAAAGTAGATGTATATTATGATAATGAAATTATGTGATTTGTTATTGCTCGACCAGGTATGGTAATTCAAGCTTTGTTGATGAGAGACATCGTCACAGATACGAGGTTCGTTGAAAGAAAACCCAGCCACCTTTGCATCAGGTGCTTTATATGCAATCAATGTGTCTAAGTACATGCTCTTTTTTTTTTTTTTTCTTTTGGTCATAGGTTAACCCTGATAAGGTTGCTCTACTGGAGAGTGCTGGCATGTCATTTACTGGAAAAGATGAAAGTGGTCAACGAATGGAGGTTGGAAGTTCAGAGACAGACTTTGCTAAATATCTCATTATGCCCAATTTGCCTTGTGTGATAATTTTGATGTTTGACAGATTATTGAGCTCCCTGATCATCCTTTCTTCATTGGAGCTCAGTTTCATCCCGAGTTCAAGTCTAGACCTGGGTCACCTTCTGCTCTATTTGTTGGTCTGTATCTGGTCTCTTGAGCTCTACTGCTTTTTGTCATACACGATACTCCTTGTTTAACTTCTTTGTCACTTCTTGAAAATTTGGCCAATCTTAACTTCTTTTTTCCAATCATGTGTAGGTCTTATAGCAGCAGCCACTGGCCAGCTGGATGCTTTTCTAGAGAAACCTAGCATAATGCACGATGTGCCAAAAAGTGAGAGCAAAAAGTGCACCCACAATCAGCCAATGAAATCTAATGTCTCCAAGTCCACAAAGGGGATAGCTAATGGCCACACAAATGGCTTTCCCAAGCAAAGTATGTATGGCATTGATAACGGCTTGCACAAAGGACATACTAATGGCCCGCTCAACGGCATACACAAAGGACACACTAATGGCTCACTCAACGGCATGCATGCTGGACACATAAAAGTTTCACTCAATGGCGCAAACAAAGAACACTCGAATGGCTCACTGAATGGTGTCCATTCAGAATATTGCAATGGTTATGGCAATGGTTCAATCAATGGTGTTTATCAAAAAGAGCATGCTAATGGCTCACTGAATGGGGTATATAGTGATCATATCCATACTAATGGCTCGCTAAATGGCATCTATAGTAACGGGAATGGCAATGGCTTCCACTGCTGAAGAAAAGGGGGATAGCTCAGCTCTAAGGTGGCCGTGTGGATGATTGAGTTTTGATTATTAGTATGTTTTGCTAGCTCTATGATTTCATCTGTACAGCCTCTTTGTCTAGAGTTAAAGTTGAGGGGTGTCATAGCTTCGGGATTCTGCTGCCATAGACTAACAAAAGCCTAACTTCGGTCTTTTTTTGAAGGTTGGCCTGTTGGTATTGGACAGTACAATGTAACTAAGAGGGGTTTTGAGGGTTTTGGTTTTTCCTTTTGTTTTCCCCGGTCCATTGTCAGCTTTTTCCTGTGAACTTGCAACTGATGTTGTTTCCAAGCACATTTCTGAAGTGTGAGCGTCTTCCAAAAGGAAGGCTAGATTCTGGAGTAGCTATTATGGTGAGTCCTGTTGATGTACTCTTGGAACCCCTTTTGAATGGAATTGGTTTTAAGTGAATACTCACACCTTGAGGGCTTATTTTGTATATAGACATGCCTCCCGGAAGTATCCTCTCTATGTCAAACGGTATACAAATATTGTACTGGCCTTCATCTTATGAATTTCATCCATTAAAGGAAGACTATTAGATTTGTTTCAAGTGAGATTTATAAACTTGGTTTTATATTATATCAAGTTGCACAACTCATTTACAAACTCTTATGGTTACATTGTTTCTTAATGCCAACTTTTAAAGGGTTCTAGAGTTCTAGTCGATAGTAGACGTATTTTCCCTGTTCCTTTCAAAACACTAACTTGACATTTAGTTGATAATTACATCGTTAGAGTGCCTTTTTCCATCAACCAAAGCATCTGGTTGGGGGCCCGGGGGGGTACCCTAAGATTCACATCAAGATAATTGGCCTTTGTTTCATTTTTCCCTCACACACAAGCATGACCAGATTGTTATCTAGCAAAATATTTATGAGGCAATGACCTAGTCACCTACAGTTGCAGTTTTTTTTTTCCCCGGGGGGGGGGGGGGGGGGAGGACTCGTAAGTGAGAAAATTAGACCATCAAATTACAAGTAAACCTCAAACAAATTGTCAGCCTCCAAGACGTTGAAAATGACAAAATCAGTGCCATTAAAGTAATAATCAACAGCCACAAAGTTCTATCAATCCATTAAGTTCCTCACCAATCTAGCAGTAAACTGATTGCAGAGTTACAATGTTTAAAGAAATTAAATTAGAAATCTGATGTGTTTGGAAGTTTGTCTCTGAAGCACAAAATAATCAATTTCAGGGGAAAGTTTTCCATTCATGGTTGTTTAGGAACCTTCACAGCTTCATACACAGCTGAAAAGTCCATGTCCGCCAGACCCATGCCTCTTGCCTTCTTGAATGCCTGCATGAAAATCACAAGTACTAGCTCAGCTCAAATAAGGCATACCCAAGCAGGTGGACTTGGAACACAACCACAGGATTATTCTTACACACAAATCGCTGTTTTGGCCAAAAATACTGCTGTTGTACAAGGGATATTGACACTCAAAACTTCATTTTAGACCGACGACACGCAAAACTTTTCAGAAATGAGCCGTCTGACATTGCTCTAGCATTTCCTTATATACGCGTTTGAATCTTTTGAGTCAATTTCCCCATGATATGCTCCAGCGTTAGCTTGATAAAGCAAAAGATTCCCCAGAAATTCAGATACGATCTTTCTTGAAGAACTTTGCTCAACATTAGTAGCATACAAAAATTAATTTCCATATGGTATGAAGTGCTAAGAAACCTGGCGATACAAGACCAACTCCCTACTATACTACTCTTGTTTACTACACCTTTTCAACTAGTTAGGCAGGAAATATTACCCTTCCGTATTCGACACGAACTACCTTAGGCCAGAGCTAGACAACATAGGCAATGTAAACATTTTCAGATACTAACGGAACAAAGGAGAATGTCATCACCTCATTGGCTGCAGCTGCCACTGGCAGTGAAACAGCATTGTCATCACCAAGGGCAAGAGCCAGTCTCATATCCTTCTGTTGATGCTTTAGAGGAAATGCAGGGTGGTAACTGCTTTTCAGCATCGAGGGTCCTTTCATCTTGAACATAGGGTTAGCCATGGCTCCAAGGTCCTAGAGCAAGGTAACTAGAACAATCAGCATCCAAATTGAGTAAAATGAAGCAACATTAGTAGTATCCATATTACCAGCACATCCAGTAGTGTGTGAGGATCTAGTCCACTCTTGTCAGTCAACTCTAACCCTTCTGATAATGCATTCATCATACTGTACCCAGAGGAAAATATGAACAAATTGTTAGATGCTAAAGAGCTTGCAGACTTCCAGCCAAGACAGTATACTTGTCCTCATAAATAGAGAAATAAAATTAATTTTCAATTTTTTCCCTGGGTTTTCTTTTTTTTGGGGGGGAGGGGGGTTCAGGCACATTAGATGGCAATTTTGCATTACTGGCAGGAACACATCATATAGTGGACCTAAATGTGAACTCTCCCTCATTTTTAAGGCATAAAGGTGGTGATATCGATAGCTTGATTCGCCAGTACTCTTCAGGAACAAGATTCACGATAGACTTTCTTTGTGTGTGTGGAGGCGTGGGAGCGAAAGGGGTTGGGGTATTGGTTTATCACACAAAAGTGCCAAATAAGTGCTAATTGTTTTCTTGTGAATCAGGTGTGAAAATTGAACCAATAACAAGATGAACTCTGACAAGTAGCTTTGAGTATCCTACTTTGGATTTTCTAGAAGGTAAGGTACAAGGTTTTCTCCATGAAACTCCTTTTTTTTATTCTTCATAAGATTTCAGACACCCAAAGTCATGCTTTTTGATTATTCTTTTCATTTCAGGTATCCACACTGATACTCAACACTAACATCTGCTAAGAGTCTAAGTAACATGCTGGAGCAGAGATAGCAGATAACAGGCAGAGGCAAATCCAAATAACCATTCAGAGCCATAGGTACTCCATTTTTGAGGTCCTTGTTAATGTTCACATGAGAGCTGTTTACTCTCTCACTGGTCAAAATAGCCGGTCTTCAACCCCCCCGCCCCCCAAAAAACCACTATTCAAATAAAAAATTTAAACGATCAAGACAAAGGCCAATTGCAAAAATCATTTTCTAGAGTTATAGCAAGTTGTACAGCTTAGAAGAAGGCAGTGCTAAATTTAGTATAAGGAGCACCCATGGAATTGTGTAAGGGTTGTGATTTGGGATACATAA
The DNA here is from genome assembly GCA_017589665.1 of Selenicereus undatus. NCBI lineage: Eukaryota > Viridiplantae > Streptophyta > Magnoliopsida > Caryophyllales > Cactaceae > Selenicereus > Selenicereus undatus. Next base: position 126,630,051 of record JACYFF010031957.1, on the reverse strand, counting down.
ATATGACATGAATCTCAAAATGCTATTGTATGGGAAACAACATCAGTTGCTTAAGCATTCGAAACAATGTAGTGCCTCAGGATACTCCAACTTAAATGTTGAATCAGAAAGTCTTATGTGTGTCAGGAAATGTGTTGCTAGCAAAAATAGCAGCATGGAGTCCATGCTTATAAGAGGCCATCATGTCCTCTTGCTGAAGTTTTAGCGATCTACTTGAACATCTAGAGCCTATTCCTGAACATTCTAAACAAGTGGCAATAGAGACACTAAAAAAAGTACAGAAGAGAAGTGTGACCTGCCCATTATCATGTTGACCACAAGCTTCATTTTTGCACCATCTCCAACTTGCCCCAAGAAGAAAGACTTCTTTCCCAATACATCAAAAATTGGAATTGCTTCATCATAGAGTCCCTATATAACAAACATATGTAAATGGATAAATAAACCAGGAAGAACATACATAGCTAATCACAATCAAACTCTGACTACTGCATGCTTATTGAATGCAAGGCAAATTTGTCTTTGAGAAGTCTGCCATCACACATTTACCATCACCATGCAGAAGTGAAACTAGACACAACAAGATTATTGGTGTTATATGCTCTCAGGGCGCAGCAGTGATTAACACTGGTGCTATTGTAACTGATGAATCAGAGTCCCTCACATCTGTTGTAACAATACAACAGAAAGCATGATAGGATACCCGGCCATCCCAATTACCTTATCCCCTGCAGCAAGGATGATTAATTGACCATCTTCAGCAGGCTTTTTGCTACCTGAAACTGGAGCTTCAAGGAATTGGCCACCTTTGGATGTGACAGCCTACAGATCATTTAAATCTTCATCACGTAAATGAGGTACTGAGACGAATGACAAAGAGAGATGCAGATGATTGCACTCCGCACTAAAATGCACTAGAATGCAAGTTCAAACCTACCTCACTGATCTTTGTGGATGTATCTGCATCAACTGTTGACATGTCAATATAACCTTTTCCACCGCAAATCGCCTCAAGGATTCCATCTTTACCAAAAACAACCTAGGCAACCATGCAGCTAGGACAGGTTTACAAGAAGTTAACAAAAGTGGATAAAAATTTAGAGGCAATTTACTCACCGAACGTGCAGCAGGAGGATCAGACAACATCGCAATGGTATACTTGCACTTTTTGACCACAGCTGCAGGTGTCTCTCCAACCGAGGCTCCGTGTTGCACAAGCTCATCACACTAGCATTGAAAACAGTACGAATATCTCAACTGAGATGTGTACACTTATTGAGATGCAGAGATCAAATGCTGAAAATTATGGCACAGTGAGGAAATGAGATTGACAATGAAAAATAACTTTGTAACTCTAAGTGACCACAATCTCAGCCTCCAACTTCCTAGACAAGGTCACAACTTGAAGTTTAGTTAATTACGTCCTCAAACAGTACTAATGGGAAGACAACAGTAGACAAATTACAAGAAAAATCATGAGATAAATGACTTCCCTTTTCTCAGCCAACTAACATCAATGGAAACACTTGAAGACCATGATTCAATCTCGAGAACAAATCATAACTAAAATCAAGATCATAGGAGCACAATAGTCGTTCTGTTTACAAGTTCCAAGATCAAGAATATTGGCCAACAATTATCTCATATTCACTGTACAATCTAATGAACAGCAAAGCGATATCCTTAAGTTCTATAAAAGTAAAGCAAAGATAGTCACAACCACGGAACCACCCGCGGAGATGGATGAACCAGGATGCCATAAGCTTAGAACCATAGACAATGATGCATAAAAAGCTTCAACAAAAATGGGGATCAACTCACTTAAAGAAAATACAATCATGAGATTATATAATGAAAATTTCAAGTCTTCTAGCATAGGGATATGTACTAAGACGTACCTTGGAAAGGGTTCTATTCCAGACAGTGACCTTGAAGCCATTTCGCATCAGATTCATAGCCATGGCTTTCCCCATTATTCCCAAACCCAGAAACCCTACCTCCATTGTTGCTTTTCTCTCGTTTACCCTCAAATAAAAGTATCTCCTTTCACCCCTTTATACACCCTGGAACTCTGGAAGACCTTAACATCGCACAATAGTACTTCCATTAACACATAATGAATCACAAAACAAAAAGTAGAACAGTAGAGCACCTGGGCAATGAACAAAAAAACAAATACCCAGTAAGCAAAATCAACTCTTTTTGTGTTCTATCGTGAAGAATTCCACTTTTTTGCCCAATTAAAATCTGCAAATCACAATACCAATGTTACAAATTATAAGGAACCAAGATCATACTTTCGCAAATTTGCTGGGATGAAGGAGATGACGCTGTTGGGAAAGAGGGCAGTGAGTCCACCAGTTGCCTTTCCACTCAGTGATCTTTCTTCCTCTCTCTCCTCAACTCTGATTGGCTGGGACGAGGGTGCTGCTGTGTGCTGACGAAATGATTCTTCTGCTTTTTGAGGACTCCAATCTTCATGGACGATTGACGAAAGCACATTTGCCTGATACCTTGGCCCACTACTCAGAACATCAGAAGCCCACCTTACACTTGGTTCACTTTTAAGCTGGGCTTATGACTTCTGAGTGCTAATTACTAAACTACTAACACAGTCTACTAGAGCACCATGTTTCTATTAAGATGATTGTTATTGTCTGAATTTTGCACCAAATTACCGATAATATTTTATAAAATTTTATCTTGTATCAAATATTTTATTTTATTGATAGAAGAACTATTTTATTTTAAAAGGTACTTTAACAAATAAATATTAATTTAATGGGTGGTTTTAAGACTGTTAGTTCAATCTTTTTAGTGGTTTAGATATCTTTTTTTTTATAATTTTGCAATTTTATAAATACATTTCGTGAAAGATAAGTTTAATATTTCAATAAGATATGTTCCTTTATTTTATGGTTATGCATCGTGCATGATGAGCATATTAAATTTTTTAGAAATAAATGATCAGCTAAGTTTTGTAATATTTCATTTGGGGAAACATATATTTAGTATTAAATTTTGACTAACACTCATACGTAATGTATAGACTCTATATTGTATTCCTATAAATATTTATATGCGTCATTCTAGGAGTTGATGTGAGCTTTCTTTAGACAAATTCAACAGCAAGCAAACTTATAAATATATATGAGACAACCCAATTTCTCTTTACTTCTAGAATAAAGAAAAAAAAAAGATAACATAAACTATTTAATCTTTTAGACTATTATTGGTTTTTTTTTTTATGGATCTTAGATCATCCATTTCACTAAAGTCGAACTACTGTTGGTTCAATAAGAGGTAGAGGTCTCCCATAAACATACTTTCTCAATTCATAAGACTCGAACCCAATATTTTACTCAAGAAAAACAATTGTCAAATCACTCAAATCCACCTGTGCTGATATCAGTAAATTAATATACGTCAGTAAAGCTTTTCTCAAAGAATCTCCCTTGATTTCCCGTTGTTCCTGCCGTGTTTTCCCCGTGTACCATGAGATACGCATGGTGCAAAATTCCACAAAGTGGAAGAAAACACACAATTAGAAAGACGGAAGAGCATATACTTATGAAATCAATTCCCATCATTTTCAAAGTCAAATTGTTAATTGCCTAATAAATCCAGACTATAACATAAACAGAAAAATCAATACTTAATTGACAAGCATCACACTTTGCAATGTTGCATGTCTCTACCTTAAAGGAACAACAATGTGGAGTTTAAGGCCCCTGTCATGCCATCCATGTGACAAACACCACTCATCTCTTGTCTTTCTATTTGTCACTACATGCAATTATAAATAGAACTAATGTTGTCATTAAGTAAACCAAAGCAAGATATAATATCACATTAGGAGACTTATTTGGTCACCATGATTACCAAACTTGGAAAGTTTACATTTTGAAAATGTTAATTAGATCCTCATTTCCATTTATAATTTAATTTTGTTTTATCAACGTTACATTTAGAGTATAATATATGAACAATATCATTATAATGAATTAATTCGTTCACAACTTCACATTAAAGCCATTTCACATTATGCAATGTATTGCCTGAAGTAAGTGTCATAGTTAGAGTACTGATTTAAAAATTACATTTAAAGGATAATATATAATAATACAGGATCGGAAGAGATTAATTAGATTTTTTTAATTATTTTACTATGTTAAGAAACAAAAGACAAATGTTAGTTTCGCAATTTGCAAGCTTGTTGGAAAATTTAATCAATAACAAAATTATCTTATATTATTTCAAATTTTAATGTATAATTCTTTTTAGATAAACAGAAATTTAACGTATCATCTTATCTGTCATAAAATTAAATAAATGTGGTCATACAAATGCTTTTCCCCTCAATTGGGTTCATTAGACTACTTCTATTAGATTTTTCAACCTTCAGAAAATTCAAAATTGTATCTGTCACCAATCACCATTTAAGGCAAAAAGGAAAGGCCTTTTTTTTTTTTGGGAGGAAATGGAAGTTTTAATTTTTAAATCCACCATCCTTGAAAATGAAACTTTGAAATCTGCCATTGATTATGTCAGAGAAAACTTGTACTAAAAAAAGGAAAAATCCTCCGTGATCCAAAGCCGCGTTTTGATGATCTCTCGCCTCACCTGTCTCTACCCACCTCTTTTTTTTCATAAATAAATAGCAACGAGATTGTAGCAAGGAGACACGGAAGAGAACACAGACAGTCACATAGAAAGCAATACAAAGAGGAGAGAGAACACTGGCACTGAGAAGACTCAAAGAGTAACTGAAAATGGGGGAAGGAGGAGAAGAAGCGGGGTTGGAGTTTACTCCTACATGGGTTGTGGCCGTTGTTTGTACTATCATCATCGCCATTTCTCTTCTTGTTGAACGATGCATTCATTATGGTGGTCAGGTTAGTATTTTTAGTGGTTTTTCCCAATTTTATGTACACCCAGCTCACATTTTAAGCAAAGGGTTGATCTTTTGTTAATGGGTTTGTAGTTGTTGAAGCGGAAGAATCAGAAGCCCCTATTTGAGGCATTGCAGGAAGTTAAAGAAGGTAATTTTGTTGATTAGGGTGAGGGTTTTCTGGGATCTTTGCTAAAAAGAACATGTCATTTTGTTTGAAACATGTTGAATTTGTTTCAAATTATCAGTTGATTTCAATACTTTCTCCACTTCTGTGCTTGGAAAAGGGTAGGCAAAGTAACTGTTAGGCTTATGTAGATTTACCAGTTGTTTCTCCAGTGTTTGGGATGAGTTGAAAAGAACAGATGTATTCGTGTTGAATTTCTTGGCTGTATTTCCTGTTCTATTTATGGTTTTTGCAAATTAGTGAAAAAAGACTGATATGTTTTTGCCTTTCTTAATTTGATGAAATGGGGTACAGAGTTGATGCTTTTGGGGTTTATATCCCTGATGCTAACTGTACTACAAGGTGCAATCTCAAAAATATGTATCCCAGAAAGATATGTAAGGCATATGCTTCCATGTAGTCTGAGTGAAAAAGAGAAATCCATTGGCCCATCGACAGTTGAGCATGCTGGTAGACTCCGGCGGATGCTTTCGGAAATGGCAGAGTCTCAGACTACTTATTGTGCCAACAAGGTAACGTGAGACTTACAATTGCATTTTGTTGGTTTTCAGCGGTGTTTTGGATCTTAATCGTGAGGGGTTATGCGTGTAAAGTTGTCAACTTCGCTGTTTGTTATATTATATGCTTGTTAATACTTCGTGTTTATTCATGATTGAGCCGACCCTACATACCAAGATCTATAATAGATATTCCATGTCTCTGCACTGTTGTATTGTTTAATATGAATTGTTGTTCGTCTTTGTTTTTAATAGTTTTTTTCTTACCCAATTTGATGTCTTTGGCTTTTTGGTGTAATGGCTGTATTATATGATTATTAAATTGTCAGACAGCTTCCACTGGCTTGACATCCAAATGAAAGGGATGTTGTATGTGCGAACATTGCTGAGAAGCTAACGATAAAATGTTGAATTCCCTTGAAGATTGGGTTCAGATAAAAAGCCATGACCATTCAGTTTCTGTGTGCAAAACAAGGATTGGTTGAGAAGTTTCTGCATAGCTTACAATGATGCTCTGGGACATCTTATATGTTATGCTAACTATGCATAATACAGAATTAAGTACGAAGAGGAAACTTTTGGATGAGGGCCCCATGGGGCTTTTGTTTGAATGATGTCTTCGGGCTACTTGTATAAGCCGAAGTTCTAACATTTACAGAAAAAGGAGGCTCTCTTGAAGCTGAGCCCACTTTGAGAGACAGAAATTCAAATTCTTTTTAGTTCATGTATTGCAACATGCTGTTGTTGATGCCATTAGCCTACTAGTCAATAGTTTCAAAATTTTGCTTTATAGATAATGACATTTAAATGGGTTATTTTACTGGCATTTTGTTGAACCAACTGTAGTTAGAACTGAGGCTGATTATAATTTTCTTCATTTATTCCGTTGTTTTGCTTATTCCTTCCTTTTGCAGCATAAAGTTCCCTTCTTATCGGTTGAAGCGCTTCATCATCTGCACATATTCATCTTTGTCCTGGCTGTTGTCCATGTCACCTTTTGTGTCCTAACTGTGCTCTTTGGAGGAGCTAGGGTATGTATCCATTCTTGTATTATGGCATTGCGACTCTGGCGTTTTCAAATTTGCTAATATGTTACCTATGGCATAGATCCGACAATGGAAGCACTGGGAAGATGATATTGCAAAGGAAAATTATGATACAGATCAAGGTAACAATTAAGCTACAGAATATATCATTTTCTGCTTCCTTGTTTTGTTCTTTATTTTTTGAACTTCCAATGATGATGCTTATCCTTCTGCCCTATTTCATATGGCTAAGACCGATAGTCAGACAAACCAGAGGATTAGTTTAGCTGGCTAGCTATATATTATAAGCATTATTTAGTCATGTTTAGTAATCTTCATAAAAAAGATATGATGGCCTCAGCTTGCTTTAGATGCATTTTAAAGCCTTTTCTTCTTTTGTTTACTGGGTTGCACTGATCCTAAGCCTACACATTTTTGTTTCTTGGCAGCTTTAAGGCCTAAAGTGACTCATGTCCATGAGCACGCCTTCATCCGGGATCATTTTGTGGGTGTTGGTGAAAGTTCTGCTATCCTTGGCTGGATGGTAAGTGGATTTCTTTTTGTTTAGGCTTGTCGGGACAAGGTTGGTGTCGAGTCTGGATAGGGTTGCCTATAGTTTACATTTTAGTTATGGTAATTGGTAAATGTTCAATTCTAAGTGGGTTTGGAAAGTGCCAAAGTGGACAGCCTTTGATAAAGTGCACAATGCTCAGAAATGTGATCATCTAAGGTTGTTTAGATGACAGAATTTTTTTAATCATATCTGAAGTACATCTAGCTGTACAGATTCATTGCAGCCGTTCACGTTTCACTGATATATTGTTTTTTCAGTTCTTCATATCTGTTCATATGTTTGTCTCTGAATGTTAGCTTTCTCCTCTCTCAAATGGGATTTGAAAAAGTCACGGGCTAATGTCCAGGTGAAAGACCACGGAAGTTACTCCATACCTTATTCAGTAATGAATTAGTTATTAAGCTAATTTGAGATATCAGTTCATGCTATTGCTATCAAATTTCGACAACTAGATACCTTAATTTACTTTTCATGCTCTTCCTATCTCCCTCTGATGGAATAGGCCATGTCATGAAAAAATTCTCGATCTATCTAGACACTATTATAAAGAATCCAAATTGGGCATAATTCCCGGTAGTTGTTACTTTGTCTTGATTGTTTCTGGAGGTTTCTGTCTCAGTTGTTTATAACAAACAGTCATCCTGGTAATGACCTAAATGTGAAGTAACCTTATTGTAACCCTACAGATGAGGTTGCCTACATTTGACCTGCACCCACTTTGCCTTGTGTGGAGCCTCCTAAGCGCATTAGGGTTATAGCATGGGGTAATTTGGTAATCATGATCGTAGACTTAGTTGGAACGTAGAATATCATGGGTAACTCAGTAAGTTTGAACCCAAAGTATGAGTTGACTTGGAATTACTTGATGAGTAATGAATAACAAGTTCTGTATTGCTTATTCCTCAGCATTCTTTTTCCAAGCAATTTTATGCGGCAGTGACAAAAGCAGATTATTTGACGTTGCGCTTGGGTTTCATTATGGTAAGATTTTCATATTTGTTCGGTATTGACGAGCTTACTGCTTCATGACTTGTGCTCATCCAATGCCATCCCATGCTGAATTTAGATTTATGGTGACTATTTCAGACTCATTGCAAGGGAAATCCGAAGTTCAATTTCCACAAGTACATGATTCGGGCTTTGGAAGATGATTTCAAGCATGTTGTTGGCATAAGGTAGGGGCAGTTTTTATGCAGAAATTGACTAGCTTGCTTGAGACATCGTATGTAATATCATATTGGATTTGTACACTGAGATTCTATGTTGTTTGATGCAGCTGGTATCTTTGGGTGTTTGTCATCATCTTCTTGTTGCTGAATGTTAATGGTATAAGCTCACTCAAGTTAGCCATGATAGTCGTTTATCTCTTCTATATAAAGGTTATTCATTTTAAGCTTGTTTCTTTCCTCCATAGGTTGGCATACGTACTTCTGGATTGCGTTTATTCCTTTCATTGTAAGTTCTTCACCTCTGCCTTCGTTAATGCATCGAACTTATTGTTAAATGCTGGGCTTATTGCTGCTTATGAACTCTTTTGCCAAGTAATGCTGGAAAACATAGAGATATGGGGCCTAAGTGTCATACTACGTACCTCTTTCTTAACCCTTTCCCCTGTTTATTACCTAGCTGCTTCTTCCTTCATTTATTAATTAACTGCTTCTCCCTTAATTTATGTGAAAGTCGCTGGGAGTCTCCTTCATTTTTGTTAGATTTTTGAGGTTCTTATTCACTTCTGGAGTATCTTATCATTTTCGTTTTGACTTTCAGCTTCTCCTTGCTGTTGGAACAAAACTTGAGCATGTGATTACTGAGCTTGCTCATGAAGTTGCCGAAAAGCATGTCGCTATTGAAGGAGAACTAGTGGTTAAGCCTTCTGATGAACACTTTTGGTTTAATAGGCCTCAGATTGTGCTATTTTTGATCCACTTTATCCTCTTCCAAAATGCATTTGAGATAGCTTTCTTCTTTTGGATATGGGTGAGCTGCCTGGTTTTTCAAGCGTTTTGGTCTTGTTAAGTAACCACACCTAAGCTTCTATTCCAACATGGCTTTAGCTCTTTTTATGCATCATGAATAGGTACAATATGGTTTTGATTCCTGCATAATGGGGAAAGTGCGCTATATTATACCAAGACTCATCATAGGGTAAAAAACACATTTTCCCATTTATTGTCTTATATTTTTGTCGTCTTTGAGCATCTTTGATATCATCTTATGTTCCTTTAATGATTCTGCATCCTTTCTGCAGGGTTATCATCCAAGTTCTCTGCAGTTACAGCACTCTACCTCTTTATGCCATTGTTACCCAGGTACCTTCCTAAAGTGGAATTTTTAAAGCGGGTTTGTCCTGGTTTTGTTTTCTCTTGGCTTACAGTCTACCCTTCTATTTTGCTCTCTCCGTTGGGGGATTAATGTGAAGATGGGAAGTACTTTCAAAAAAGCAATATTTGATCAGCACGTGCAAGCAGGCATTTTGGGGTGGCGGGAGAAGGTGAAGAGAAAGAAGGCAATGAGGGGATCAACCAACGGTTCTACTCAGCCTGGTTCCACGACTTCTACTGAAGGTTCAGCAAGTATCCAGCTTGGAAGACTTGCCAACTGGCAAAATGAAGGAAATGAGGCTCAACCCACTGTTACCTAATTTCAAAGAATCCATGGGTCAATGTTGTTCCTGGGAAGATATCGCCTTTGGTATTCAAATCACCATTGGGAAACAGATTGGTGATCGACAAGGCAGGGGAAATTATTTAGTTAAACACAGAAACCTGAGATACATGTAATTATACTGCTGTTTTGGTGCCTTGAGCTCAGACGCCTGTGTGAATGTGCACGAGTGCTGTGCCTTTGTATTCACAGGCATTGCATAAATACTTAATGGAATATGTAAAGTTTTCTATGTGAAATTAGGTTGCCTAACTGCACCTTTTGTAATCTCAAGCATTGCGTAAACACACAGGAAGATTCGATAAATTTCAATCGGGGAGGAAATTGCTGAAATTAGGGTTTCGTTGTTGGAGACTTGGAGTGGTATGATGAGAATCAAAGAGAGATGCTGGGTTTGAGTACTCATGAACAAGGTGGTGAAGTAGATCGAATTTGAGGCGAGAGAAGGGCATATGGATGCAGTTCTTTCTTCATCACCTCTCTCTTGCTTCTCGGTTTATACATGTACTTATTTTTCTATCCCTGTTCTTTTGGTGACATGAATCAAAGAGGGATTTGAAGGTTGTATTTGTAAATTCATGAAAGTTGATGCCTTTTGGGGATTTTGGTGCCACACGACTGTTTTTGCCTGATGTCATGAAATGGGATTGTCAAAATCAAACTGTTTGTCAATCAATAATAGCTCATGTTGTTGAACTCTTTGGTCTAGGAAGCTAGTATATTTTGAATTCTACGACATGTTAACCTTTTTGTTATGTAACTTTGTCTTTGTATCCTTCACTCATGATGTGACTCATTGATATTTAAAACTACAGTAGAATTGAGGTAGAGTGGTAGACAGAATTTCCTGAAAATGGTTAGATGCTACGAATCCTGCTGTTGACAGTGCCAAGTAATTGGCAAGTTTATTTAGGATGGTGAGTGACCTCCTTGGTGTTACTGCTTGGTAGGAGAGGAGATAAAGTGAAATGAAATGAGGGGCGGCTTGAGACGCTGCAGACAGACTAACCATTTTTCAGAGGCTATCTCTGCCTGAATTGCTCTTTGATTGACTTTAGTCTATGTTAGCCGGACTAGCATAAATTGTTTTACTTGATGGTTTGATAAATTTTACTAAACCATAGTCTAATTCGAAACGTCCAAGTGTCACATCCATGTTTGAAAGTCAGTTTTTTTAATAATTATATCTGAATATATCAGGGTAAATGAAGAGTTAGAGTAACATTGACTTGACCATTGTGACTGAATATTATTAGCAGCATCACTTGTAAAGGTATCAATAAAATAGGCCAGGTACGACTCGCTGTCCTGGGTCTAATTGCAACTGTTGCCACAGGTGTTAATATGATATAAGTTAAGAATTGCTGACTTGATCAGGGGTTGATTATACTTTTGAGTTCATCACTTGTCAAGTTCTCTTGAAAACCTTCTGGTGTAGATTGCATGTGAATGTCACGTGCATGCTTGCATTGAGTGGCTCAATGGACTCCAAAATTTGAGAAAGCCTTGAGGATTTAGCTTTTACTGGCTGGACATTCTTGTGGGGTCTATCTCTAGCCATAAATGAGGCACTAGAGAGACTGAAGTTTTCTAAATCATCAAAAAAACAAATTTCAGTGGCATGTATTTTCCAAGAGTTCTGTGGACATTATTCTCCTGGGATATGCCTCTCCATTTTTTCAATATTCAGTTGATGCAGAGAAATTCTTCTTCCCTGCCATCGGGCTAGGTTGAAATTTGGTAGTTTTTCAATACACTCGAGTAACAAGAGGAAGACTTTGGGTTAATAAGCTTCCACACTTGTGATGAAACCTGTAGTGCAGATGGCATTAGCACCTGTGGCAGTTTCAAGGTTCTTTTATGTATTAAGTCTGTATTTGTATTCCCTTGCATTTCTGACGCTCAATTTCAAGTCCATTCAATCTGATGTTTGAACTCAATGGCTTGATGATGGTGCAGGATTTCTTTGTTTAAAGAGCGTAATTTTGATTTTAATGGAAGCAACTGGGTTGCAAGTGGTTGCTCTTTAGCTCCTCCCCAAGGCTGATCCTTCCCTGGTACATTGCTGTTCACTCCATCATGATCTTAGCTTATTGCAATAATTTGAAGCTGTTCCTATCCTTTTTTTTATCATTAGGCTTTGTAATTAATAGATTAGACCAAACCAAACCGATGTCATTACAAAACCTTCTAGTATGGGTCCTGCTTTTGTGGGGTCTGGGGAGATCCAGAAGTAGGTAGCCTTACCCATGCAATTGCAAGCAAAGAGACCAATTCCAATAGACCAAGGAAACCAAACTGATGCCGTTAGGCTGTTTATTTTGCAAATGGTTTCATCAGATTCAACACTTGTATTCATTGGCACTTTGTCTTCTGTTACCAATAAGCTGTTTATGCTGAAAATGAGTAAGGCAACATCCCTGAACATGAGTAAGGCAACATCCCTGAACATGAACCGTCACATCTTTAGCTGTGGTCTAGAATCCAGGAAAACTACGAAACATAAAAAGAATTGAACAAGAATCTTCAGGAAGCTCCAGATTGTTGTTCTTTATGCCACACACGCTTACTACTGGACATGACAGTGAATATTACATTTTCAGTTTTTTTTTTTTGGGGGGGGGGGGGGTTGTTGGGAGGGGGGATGTTGGAGGTTGAACAAACTCGTCTTAAATATGTAAGACACTATACTATTACTGCTGGTTTAGCTTGTGGTTCTCAAATCATCTGCTCCGCTTAAATTCATTGTCTGCTCTGCTGTTCAAGAGTCATCCACTCCTACAGGCAATAATTTCCTCCTAAAAGTTCATTCGAATCAGCTATGGAGTATGGATCTGCATTTTGGAATATGAAATGAGGTTTCTTTTCTTGGTTTAGCTCCTGCTGAGACAAAGGAAACAAAGCCACGGGCAAAAGCAGCTGCTGCTGAGACAAAAGAAGCGAAGCCAGAGGCAAAAGCGGCTCCGGTAAAGCTGAAACCTGCAGCAAAAGATCCAGCTACAACATTGTCTCAGACAATGGAGGAAGATGTGATCCCAGCTCTACGATCGATCCTGGAAGCACAAGACGACATAACTGATCTCGAGTTGACCTTTACGGATAATAGACTTTGTCATCTCCATCTTATACATAGTTTCGATTCCGAAGCTTAGACAGTGAAGAATAAAGCACATCTAAATTGGCTTCTTTTTTTGTTGCTTATTCTGGTTTCTGTTCCAAAATGATCAGTTGGAAGGATCATTTATGCAAAATGGCAAACCTTACGCATTCTGGGCCTTCTTCGCAGATGGAACTCTTACAGGTAAGAAGGTCTGATTTACCGCATTTTCTTTTCTTTCCTTCTCTTTTTCCCCTTTGGATTGATTTTTGTTTTTAAGTGGGTGTCACGTATGTCACTGTGTCTAATATGCGTTTCTGAAATGAACAAAGTTACAAGCTGCCAATTGGACCCGACTACCTTCATGTCAAAGTGTTAAGTGTCTGACACGGATGCCATGTCAGACTCGGCAATTTTTGCAGATATTTTGTACTTTTTTAGTCTAAAATGAAGGACTCGGTGCCCATACCCATATTGGTGTGTCGAGTGTTGAGGGTACAACATGGGATACTCGATGTCCATACCCATTTCATCTTATGTTGTGCATTAAACAGGTCTCTTCTGCTTCTTGATAGGTCCAAAGGGGTTTTCATTGTCCTGCTGTGGAACAGAAGTGAGCACAATTGAGCCATTCCTTGTGGATGAAAAGAAACCTACAGCAAAACAAGTTGTGTTTTGGGTTGATAAGAGATTGGCAGCTCAAGGGATCCTTCCTGTGTGGAAAGAATGAACTGCTATTCAAAATTTTTAAATCAAAATCTACTTGTTCTCTTGTTCAACAACACCACCATCACCTCCCAGTGTGGGTCCCGCTTTTGCGGGGTCTGGGGAGATTCAGCTGTAGGCAATCTTGCCCCTACCGGCATTCATACCCGTAGAGAGGTTGATTCCTAGAGACCCACAAAAAAAGGATTTTGAGAAAAATATTTAATGGAGGAAAGGTTTTGAGAAAACAATAAATGGGAAAATAAAGGACACATACCAAGGGAAGACCAAGATTACTTGTTCTCTTGTCATATTAATAAATTCCTCTGTTAATATGTGAAAGATTATTGGTGCCTATTTGCACACTTTGATTACTACTTGATTTAACTTGTTTAGATCATTTTTCTTTAATACAACAATTTACACTTTCCATTCACTAATTTTATACCTAATACAAAAAATAAAAGAACTTGTTTAAGTTTAGGAGTATGCTTTCTTTCTTTCCCTTGTAAAAATTAGTATGTAATTACGTACTGTCCCTTTTTATTAAATGTGTATAATAATTATTGTTTAGTTTTTAAATACTAAATCAGCTGTTTAAAATTTTAAAAACAAGCCTTATTATTATAAGATAAATGAAAATTTCAACAGCAATTGAAATTTTTTTTGCGAATAATATTTCAAAAACAAAACGAGACAGAAATATATGAATTTTTAACTCATGAATCATGATACCATGATTAATTTATCTTAAATTATTGGGTGAGATAATTTCACAAAAAGAGTTATAAACAAGCATAAATACAAGCACATCCCAGCCGCAGCGTTTAGACATAAGAATACTACTTTTTATGACCAAACGGTGTCGTTGTTGATGGCCATTGTCTATAGCATTTAGAATGCAATTACTGCCGCGCTGAATCTGTTTCTTCAACCTTCGTCTGGGGCGCCATTTCTAAGAATCGTTTTCTCATCGATTCATCTCTCAAACACCCAGAGATCCAATCGTCGTTCTCTCTCCAAGCGGGCAGAATTGTTTGGGAATGGAAGAAGAAAAGAAGCAATTGGGCGCACCAATACAACCTCTGAAAACCCTTAATCATTACAAACTCGACAAAAATGCCCACCATCATATCACCTGGAAAGAGAAGGTAAAACCCTTGAATTTGATTCTTATTCTCTTATTTCTTTCTGGGCAATTCCCATTTTCACTTAATTTTTCTGGGTACTCTAGAAGATTCCGAGTGGATTGTAACTATTGGCAAATTATTAAAAGAAAGTTTATAATTTCCTTTTGTTTTTTGGGATGAAGCATAGCTAAGAGAGAGTTGTTGCAGAAGGGTGAGGGAAGATAGGAGTCGGTTGCTTTGGAAATTAAGGTTGCCTCTCCATGAATCCGGCTCTCAGAAGGTTTGCTCTCTTATCTTAGAAAAAACGCTCTATCCTATTGTGAACTCGGTGCTGTTGGCTGTGTAATATGTGTAATTGTGTATGCTTTTGCATTTTGATAACTTGTAATAAATTGGAGAATGTACTGGTAGTTGTATATGAGCTTCTATGAAACGTGGATATGGGCTTAAATATGAAGCCTTGGTCTTTCTTAGCTTTAGGTGGGCTTTGTGTACTCCAGTAGGGGGGGGGGGGTTAACTAAGGAAATTGAGGAGAAACTTGAGAAGGATGCATATAGCTGAATCTGCAAGGTGCAAAGGGTAGCTGGCATCTCTAGTATGAGGTGGTTGGCATTGGGTGAGATGCAGATCAAAGGGTGTAGGAAGGGGTGCTTGGAAAAGGGGAGAAGCAATTGAGGCAGAGGAGAACTGGGAAAAAGAAGACGATAGAAGTGGACGAGGAGAGAACTTGACAGAGAGAATAGAGCGTTCCAGCGGGGTCAGAGCAATGGGTGTGGAGACTTAGCTTAGGATATTTTGAGATAAGATATAAGTTGGTGATCTTCGATGCATTGCCCTTGGTGTTTGTGAAGCTTCAATGTTACTGCTTGTTTGTCTGCGGTAGTGTTTTTCTAAATATATATACAGGGGGAATTTGGGAACATCAGGGAGAGCTGCATTGGTGCGTTGTGCTGTTGGTGGCTCATATTGACTCTGCACTACCTTTGTGTTGGACACCCCCCCCCCCCAAAGTCAAATTCTCTTTGCCCGACCTGCAGTGTACACATTACACACAAAGATTGATATGGCTTGATTTAGTTATGGTCTTTTGTGCATGAAATTGACAAAGGAAGGTTGCCTGAAACTGAAGTTGGTCATGCTTTTCATTAACGTCTTGGAATATATACTCTTCCATTTCCATAGAAAGCAAGGTTCACCAAGCTCTATGGATATATTATCTAAACCTAGCTTTAAAATGTTGGATGATTGGAAGCCAGGTTGCTAGCCAGCCTACCCCTAATTGTTGTCCCTAACCTAGTTCAAGTATTATATACGTTATTTTGAGTCTCCATTTAGAAGAACACCAATCTTCACCTTTTCACACGCTTGGCATCCACTTTTGTGTATTTTCTTGCCTTTTATTTTTATTCCTTTGTGTTGCCTTTCTTTCATTTTTGAGATATGCCTCCAATTCAACAATAACAACTCCTAGTGTGGGTACCATTTCCGCGGGGTATGTGGCGGTTCAAATTTAAATGGCCTTACCTTTGTAGGTATCATCACCCATAGAGAGACCGATTTCAATAGATCCACAGAACATTAGAAAAAACATTTTAGAGTTGAAAATCTTTTGATACAAAAGAAGTGAAACAAGAAAAACTAGCAGGACGTAACAAAAAATAAATAATAGAGGGAAGCATTGTACCACAAATAAATATTAGCATACACAAGTACTGTCCACGCAAGATAGAGGATAGCTAGATCTTCCTGTCAGCAAATGTTGTGCTCTCGAGATCCAAGGGAAGGGCAAGTGGTGTGTTGCCTAAGGTCCACAACCTTAATCCTAGACCTCCATAACTTCCTATTCAGAGCTATGTCCTCTGTTAATCCTAAAAGTCTTCAAATTGTATCTAATTACTTCGTTTTAACTCTTCCTTTGTCTGCCTTGACCCCGTCTACCCTCTGGAGGAAAAATCCTCTTACATCTCCTTACTAGTGCATCCGTACTCCTCCTCCTCACATGACAAAACCATCTAAGTCTAGCCTCCCTCATCTTATTCTCTATGGATGTCACTCCTACTTCGTTTCTAATCACTGCATTTCTAATCCTATCCAATCATATACTTCCGATTCAACACTTGTTGCTTTTTTCTGTATTGTTGTATCTTCTTACTTTGAGAATTGCGGTTTCTCATCAGATACGCCAAGTAGATGTTAGTTTAGGGATTTTATGCTCAGTAAGAATGCTTATTTTTCCCTACCTTGTGAACCCGTTTGCAGGAGTACATCAAGTCTGCTCTCCAGGATATAGTTTCTGATGAGTTGAATAGAATAAAGGAGCAGTCTTCCCGTCCTTCAGAGTTTCCAAGTTCTCTGTCTGGAGAAGATGATGTTTTATGGGAGTATGATGGTCTGCATGAAGCTTATCAAGGAGAATGTGAAGAGATACTTCTAGAAATGCAAAGGATATTTTATGAGGATATCAAAATAGAGCTGAGTGAAAGAGGTGAGCTCCGTTCTTTTCCCATATTGAAGATCATAAAAGGGTGTAATATTGGCCTCTCCAAAACATGTCTGAGTGCATAATTGAGATTCTTTCCAGCAAGAGTGCTTATTCTCTGATTTTTATGAGTTGGCTCTATTTCTGATAGTGTCACAAAGGAAGAGCAAGGAATAGGAGCAATAGTAAGGCTGTGGGTTTTATTTTTTAGCTAGCCCTGAAGCAGATGAAATTGATTGCACAGCCATCTATTCCTGATTTCCTACACTGCCTTTTTAGTTTCTGTTTTCCTTGCATAACTCCAGGGGGTTGCATCTTGGTAAATATTTGTTTATCTATACTTGGGATGGTCAGGAGATTTGCTCTGGAATCCATATCAGATATCTACTTGCTGTATATGTGGGCATTTTGAGTCTTTGGTAATAATGCTTTTACTTGTGTGTGGAAAAAAGAGTGCCGAAAGCTTAGGGCATCCAAAGTTGTCTGTGTGTGTGATTTTTTGGGGGGGGGGGGGGTGTAGTGTGAAATACTTTATAGCAAATTGCTCAGGATTTAGACCAAATGCACAGCTGTGTAGACCAATGAAGTTCAATATTCTGATTGAGGGCTTTAACGGCATTGGCATTTGTTGTACCTCACTAGCACTAAGAGTAAAAGTTTGATACCATGATTGTCATTTGATTGTTAAAAACTGTTAAAATCTGATGTTTGTCTGAGTTTCTTCAAAGTAGAAAGACCAGTTGTCTTGGATGAAGAAGACGAGTACTTGGCCGCTGCAGTTGAGGAGTATATGCAGTTAAATGATGGAAAGGTATGTAAATAGAATTTGTAGGCTCGTCAGGAGGACATGCTTTCAGTAGGTCCGGGATGTCTCTAATGTAGATTCCTGGCTTAGCTCATGCCATGTTCATCCATATTAAAAGATGCACAAACCGTAACAATCTCTTGAAATCTTCTGGAACATGACTGTTTAAATACCACTGGATGGCACGTCTTTGTTGCCTTTGATGCTGGTTTGCTCAAAAAAAGTGTCTTTGCATACATTGTTTTGCTTGTTTTCCTCCACGTCGACTGTCTTACTTTTGAAATGAGAATCTGGAATTGCCCTACAACAATCAGAATTTTCACAAAATGTTGGATGTTATCTCAGATGTACACGATCTAACAATGGTTTGCATTTTTATTGGCCATAAATGAGTTGCTCAAAATGGTGCTTGTAAGTCGTAACATGACCTGAGTACATGGCCAAATAGTTGCCTTTCCATGTTGATCATGTGTCTCTCTGATGTTGTTGATGTCATTAAGGCTGCCTTCAGTATTATCAGATTACTTTTTGTGTGTAATATTAGCTGAGTCATGCTATGTATGTTCAGTATTGGTGGCAATAGATGTGAGATTTTTTTCATTATGTTCGTGTTCCTACCCTACTATGTTCATTTGAGCAAAATTTAAAGCCGTTTGCTTGGATTTTTCAAATCTCAATATGGTTGGCCATTCCTATGGCTGTATGAGTAAGCAATTTACCATGTTGCACCTGTGCCAATGGCCTAATTCATCCTTACTTGGCCTGATAATTCTGAATATCCTATGATTTTAGGCATGGAAAGAGCGAACCTGGTGCCCTATATGCAAGAAAGGAGAGTTGCAGGAGAATCGCCATCTTATCTATTGTAGTATTTGTCAATTTAAGCTTGACCGAGGAGATGAGGTATTACCATCTCTACTAACTGTTTCTTTGTTTTGCTAGAATTTCACCCCTATGGTTTGTCAGTGATTTTTCTGCAGACCATTCCAAACCTCCCCCACCCCTAACCCCCCCCCCAAAAAAAAGAGCAGCTGATGGAGCTAAACCACGAGACATTTCATCTCAACAGGCTGACTAAATTATTCTCATCGTCACTGCTGTGAAATGCTAGTATATTCTTTGCTACTTTCTTGAAGAATGAAGAATTTTTCGGTATGTATTTTCGGGCTAGAAGTGTTAGGAATGCCGTCATTGGAGGGAGAGGAATGTACAGGTTAGATCTGATAGAATTGTCAAGGGTTTCATGCAAACATTGGGTTTATTTAGTTCTGCTTGGCCGAAGTCAGTAGCGAATAATCTCTTATCATTCTCTTGTGCAATGCATCAACTCTGGCGACTTATTTCAGCCTGTTTTTTCCACTTCTCGTTTTCCTCTTTTCCAATTAGGTTAATCTGACCTTGTTGAGGGATCGACTGGCAGAAGCTCATGAAGAACATCTTGACAGAGGTTGCAGATCAAAACCGGAGTTCTGCATTGAAACTATATTTGATCTAACAGCTCTGTATATTCGATGTCAACATTGTGGCACGTTTGAGGTTGTGATATGACTACAGTTCCACAACTGCTTGGGCTGCTAATTATATTCATAGCTGCTAGTTGAATTGTTTTGGTAGAAGCTTGTATTGGCTATTTTTCCGTAGAGAGAATAATTTTGGGCTTTGAAATATTTCCCAAGTTGTGGGGTTTTTTTTTTCTCCCCTTACACTATACTGAAACCTTGGCCTTGATTGCCTATCTGCTGTTATCTGATGATTGTTTTATAGCTTAGCTACTGTCAGGAAGGTGTCTACAAAAGAGTTGCTTAGCTCTGTAAATTGAAATATCAGGACATGAATGCATTGTGGGAGTTCTGGATGGTATAACTAATTCAGGCAATTTTTGAACAAGCATCATTTTGGTGTTGAAATGTCAATCCCTTATTATAGAATTTGGCCATCTGGGTCTACATATTTTTTTGCTAAAATCTTTGGCGGAGGACAATAAAATTGCAAATTCTATAGTAGTTCCTGCATTTTGTAGACTTATTTTTGTTTGTTTTCCCTCTCAAAAAACCAATGTTTTCAAACTGTGTATCTTCGTTATTCAGAAATATCCAAACATATCTGTAGAAGGCAAAAATTATGCAACCAATCAAATGATGCCATGTGTAAAAAATGGACCAACCATAAAGTGCCGTGTGTCATGTTGACTTTGGTGGACCCGCTTGGTCAAAATTAAGTGCAACCAATCAAAAGCCGCCACGTGTTGTCGATGATGCAGAAATTAGTAATTATTTTCTTTATTAAAAAATAAGAAAATAATTACTGGGCCTAGACCCAAAATATGGCTCTAATCCTAGCCGGCAGAGCCTATAAATAGGGGTCATCTCCTTTCATTTAGATCATTCAGCATTTGCAGAATTCAGAGCTCAGACGGCAAGAAGCATCCAGCTACCAAGCGAGAAGGATCAAGACTTGCAGAGTTTCAGAAACCATAATCAGCCACTTGCAGATCAAAATCAAGAACAACCTTCAGAGTTCTTCAGCTGATTTGCATCAACCGAGATCAAGCATCAAGCCCTCGGAATACTCAAGTCATTAGGAGATCGAATCAGATGATCATTTTTATTGTATTAAATTCAGAGATTGTACCTACACACTACATCAATACAAAATTAAATTTGTTTCTGAATTTCTTGTCTTTATTTATTTTAGACTCGAAATTTGTGTTTACAATATCCAATCACGGATCCAACTGAAATAGAGCCCAAGAAGATTCATATACAGGTAACCTCACATCCAACAACCTAAGAGGTCATGATTCTGTCGTAGTAATATGCATCGTGATCTTCTCAAACCCCATAACTATGGTAGGGCATTGTGATCTTCTCAAACCCCATAACTATGGCAGATCATTATCTTATCGTTGCTGCTGCAGTGAAGAAAGAATTGATAGCCTGCTAAACTGCTGTCAGGAACGAAGGTCATTAAATTAAGACAGCAAAATCCAGAAAATTATCGAGGAATCAGTCTTCTCCCAGGAAAATGCAAGAAAACAAATGGGGGTAAACAAAAGAAAATGCTCTTCATGTAAGGCACGGACAACTAACAAGCCTCACCTATTTAACTAAGAATAATAAATCTCACTAATCCAACAAGCCTGCCTCTCTCTCTCTCTCTCTCTCTCTCTCTCATTTAGAGTTAAGACACTAGTTCTTGCAATATTTTAACTCCCAAACTCCCAAACCAGCATCAGACGGCAAACGAGGGACATATGACATGGTCAATTGGTCATCCTCGTCTCAACCCTGTAGTGGGAGAATGTTACCCACCACAATGTCTTCATTCAAACCAAAAAACAAATAAAAACTCCTATTGCAGAACAATTCCCCAAACAGGGAGGAACACGAAGGAGAAGGGGAAGGGAGAGATGAAGCTGGTAGCTTTTGTCGCCTTCATTGTCTTTCTCTTCTTAAAGCAGTTTTCCCTAGTGCATTCACAGAATTCAGATTCCTGCAAGAACAAGGTGGTCAACTTTAATGGCATTGTTAACTTTGACACCACTTACATGGTTTGTCACCCTGTCTGGAAATCCAGAGGCTACATCCTCCGGGTAAGTCCACCAAATTCAACTCCCGCTCCTCACAATCTTCTTCCTCCAAAGGTCAACAAACAATAAGACGCAGATTTCTTAAGGTCATGGCCAGGTGGGTCCACTTTGCCATTATCACGCCTACAACAACATGAACTCCACATTGTCATTGTCATGCCGACAACTCCTAATGTAGGTCCTACTTTCGTAGGCTATGATAGACATTACAATGCCTACAATAACGAAATAGGAGAAATTTAGTTCTGGCTTGCTGGGGGGGGGGTGTGAACATAGGAGTTTTAGTGCTAGCTCAACCACTCAACTCCAACCACTTGACCAATGTTTCACAAGAAACCAAATCAAAACATCACACAATGAGGAACGACTCCTAGCTTATGTCATTCATTCTATTTTTCAATTACCTTTCTGAGTTCACTCCTTTACAGTATGCAGTGGCAGGACCGGATTTGTGGAGCTTCCTGCTCTCAGCCCCAAACATATACTCCTGGGTAGGCATTGGGTTCTCAGTCAATGGGCAGATGATTGGATCCAGTGCAATGGTGGGGTGGGTATTTAAGAATGGAACTGGCATCATCAGGCAGTATTACTTGAAGGACACGAATCCCAGCCATGTGCAGCCAAATCAGGGTGAGCTCAATGTGGTGGAGAATTCAACAATGGCATTTATGCATTCAAAACGCGTCTATTTGGCCTTCCAGCTCAGCACAGTACAGCCCCGAACCAAGGTGCTCTATGCTGTGGGGCCCATCGGCCAGCGGCCAAATGCCAGTGAAGGGTACACGTTGGCAAAGCACAGAGACCAAATCAGCACCTTATTGGATTATGACAAAGGTAATGATCATCTGTTCATTATGTCAAGCATGGAGTGTCAGCACTTAGAACAATTCTCCAAACTTCTTCTCCAGCTCAGGCAGCATCAATTCATAACATCTTATTCTGTTTACATACTCACGCCATAAGGAATCAACTTTTGGCTTATCTTACAAAATGTAAATAGCCATTTCAAAACTCCTACACTTTTTTGCCAACATCTTCATGTCATGAGTTGGCAAATGAAAAACCAATGACATGACAAATAGAAGTCTTCCAACATATTGCAACCATATAAGCATATGACAATGCATAAGATATATGTTCTCGAAAAGAAAAAAAAAAGGTCCTGATAGATTCATGCATAAAAATACAGTATCTCCAGCTGCACCTTTTTTTGATTGCCACCCCTTTCTTGCGTATGTTTCTATCCAGTTGGTTCTAGACTTATTCTCATTCATGGAGCCTTTCTTGCGTGTGTTTCTATCCAGTTGCTTCTAGACTTATTCTTGTCTATAGAGGCAGCAGCCAATGCATGTCTCATGCACTGACGAACTAAATGAAAGCAGAGTTACACCTGCTTTCGCGGAGAAGCGTTGCATGCAGTTTTAGCACGTTGTTTGCACAAGGTTGACCTTACTGGTACACCAGGTTTACCCTTCCTGGCAATTGCACATTTGTGGGGGCCAGGGGGGAGGGGGTGTTATCCAACCTTTTCTTCCCTCCTATTGTTTTGTTTCAGTTTAAAGGTAAACAATGATTGTTTTGAACCTAACTTCCAGCTCTGATGCAACAATCTAGAAGTAGTAAAGAGTCACTCTAGAAGTTAGATTTCTTTTAATGAAGTTTGTTGACAGAGTAATCTTTCCAAGTAGCTGTCAAATAGTTAACCACACCAATTATCTGAAAGAGTAAAGTGTAGTTCTCATATTATTCATATAATAGGGATAAGTCAAGCACAGAACCGGCCATACACTGGACTACGGAGGACGCATGGAGCTTTCAACATGATAGGTTGGGGAATCTTGATGCCAATTGGAACAATGGCTGCTAGGTACTTGAGGAAGTGGGATCCAATCTGGTTTTATTCTCACACTGCCATCCAAATCTTGAGCTTCCTATTTGGACTAGTTGGTTTCATCTTAGGATTTAATTTAGAGGGATCTACAAATGCAAAAGTAGAGCAGCACAAGAACCTTGGCATCACTGTTTTTCTGCTCGGCTGCCTTCAGGTACGACTCATTCCAACCTACATTTGTCTTGAGAGAGAGAGAAACTATGAATGCATGACTATTCATTACATAAAATAAGTTTCCACTTTGTGTAGGTAATGGCTCTCTTGATTAGGCCACGGAAAGGAGCAAAGCTGCGAAAATATTGGAATTGGTACCACCATCTTGCTGGCAGGATTATGGTTATCCTCGCGATCTCTAATGTATTTTACGGGATTCGTTTAGGAATGGAGGGACTCAACTGGTCCGTAACCTATGGAGTAGTTGTTGCGATTTTGTTTATTGCATCTATTTACTTGGAAATAAAGTTGTAGAGTCAAAGATGAATTTGTACTTGTTTCACAGATATACTGATAGCTGTAATGAGATAGGCATTTTTGTTTTTAATTCTTTTTGAGAGAGATGTAGATCTAGAATCATTAAAAGAAATCTTTCGTCAAATGTATTTTGTTTTCTACCTATGTTCAGATGATTACTTGTGAGCAAGATTTATCATACATTTGACCATCACTTCCATCATGACTTAGCAATTTTCTTGTGACCTCATATAATTTCCTGAACTGCATTCTACTGAGCTGTGATTTCTATCATCCTTAAATTTAGCCTTGCAACTGTTGTCATAAGATGAAATAACAACACAAGACTCTCCAATCCACCAACAAGTATACCACAAAGGGAAGACCTTTTTTTAGTCCCACTTAGAATTCAAGTCCGCATAATGAACTATGTTCACTTAAAGACCACGGAATTGAGCTCCAACAGGAGGATAAAATCTGAACAGGAATTCTTGAATGAGATCGTCTAGAAGGTTGCTTCCATAAGACCAAACTCTTTTTTGTCAGGCCTTTTCTATACCCCAATTGTTTTTCCATTAGCTCTCACAACTCTCTTGGATGATATCTCAATCAAAACAGGCCCAATTTGACGTTGGTTTAAGTTTTGTTAACTTGAAGCATGTGCAGAAGATATTAAAGAATCCAAAGTCAAAAGTAACATGGAGATGAAATATCTCCAGTCATTTAGAGTCACAGGCATGAAAAGGAGAGGTGACATCTTAGAGGACCCAGTGGAACAAAGAAGAAGTACCAGTAGTGTCCCTGAGATGATAATTGCTTCACGTTTTTCAGGTTTGAGCAGACAAAAGATCCAAAAGCTCAATTATGACCTGTATTCCATGTAATGGTAAACAGCCAAGAGACATTACGGGGCATTGCAGAGGTTCCATACCTCAAACTTAATGGGGATTAGACCCAACAAGGCCTAGCCAAGCATTGCTTTGAAATGCTAGCCATTTATAGAGATAGTCTTGATTACAGGTCAGGAGCCTCAATTGGGATAGGATGTAAAGCATGTCTAAATTATTTGAGAGGACTATCAGAAGTTATGTCAGGTTGTCAAGCCAGCAGAGTGGAAACTGATTAAGCAATGAGAACTACCCAGCTACATATATTCCAGCATGTTAGAAACTAGAAATGGATGTCCACAGAAGAGCAGAACGCCAGATTTCAGATGTCTTAAACAGAGATATCTTGTCATCAGAGTACATTTTATATCCTGTCCTCAAAGTACATTTAACAAGTTTAAGATCCACAGGGCTATCGAAAGGCTCTTGATCCTGTGAATCAATTGAGGAAGGAGATATATGCATAACAACATACTTGAAAGCAGCCTGGGTTAGCTTTTGAACGAACAAATGCCAAGCTGAATCAAAATTCATGGAAGAGTAAAACCAAGAGAATGAATTGTCAGGTATTTTGCATTCTTGTTTTACACTCTTTAAGTATCATAGACTATAACTACAATCAGTTGTTGGTTCCAATTAGTGGCAAATTCACATGGATGAATCATCTTCATGAGGAGTAAATATCTCATTTGAAAATCATGAATGCTTTAGCAAATAGTCTTATCAACAGCTTCAATGCCACACGTTTAATAGATCAAAAAAAGAAATCAAAGGAAATTCAGCAAATAGCTCCACTAGAAACAAGATAAATATAAAGATATCAAATGAAAAATGCTTCTCTTTAAATTGATTAAAAAAATACCCATGCCTTACACTGCCTTGAGAAAGGATTAGGAGCAAAAACAAACATACTTGGAGTCAACAGCCCAAATTGCAGCCAGGGATAAAGGTGCTCTGCCGCTGAAAACATGAACACCACAATTTGATGCATCATCCATCAGCACTTGATATACGAAAATCACTCATCCGTTCATTCTCGGGCAGAACAGACCAGTTAGGAGAATGCACAGCTCGTAACCACTTAAAATCATCCACATTTTCCCAATTCCCAGTCTCCTCGTCAAGTCTGGATTCCCTTAGATCATCCTCAATTCCATCATATTGCAAACAGTAAGGTGCAAACCTCACACAGTTGCTGTCCTCTATTATGGGACGACTCCGTACCCTCAAGTAGAAGTCACATCGCTTCGCATTATGAATCCTTATCTGATGTGATGCCAACACAAAGTCACAGTCTTCAACATCATCAATCAACACTGAACCCAATGCAGGCCCTGCATAAACTTTACAGTTTCTTAACCTATGGATGAAAATTGCCCTTGATCTCCCCATCAGTCTTACATCACAAGAGACAAGGTCCGACAACATGAACTCTCCCATGTCCTTCCCCTTCAAATTCTCCACCAAAACCTCTCCCTTTCTATCCCTAAACCCAGAACTGTCCAACACGAAACTTCTTGTCTCACTCGGAGCCAAATCAGGTTTCTCATTTTTAACTTTCTCCACAGCCGCAACCGGCTGGCTCGGCTTTGAAGCTTTGCCTTTGAAAGAGAATTTCTTCCTAGGAACAAGTTTCAAAGCCACCTTTTCAAGGGATTCCTTCAAATCAGCTATAGTTTTGAGAGATGCACGGACTTCGTAGGAAGGCAAATGATATGAGTTCTCAGCAACCAACTTCTCAAGCTCAGAAACTCGAGCAGAAACATTATCAAGATCGGCCTTAGTAAAGGATTCAGGGGTTTGTTCAATTTGAGTGAGTTCAGAAGTAATTGATTGCTTGAGTTCTGAGAATCGGGCAAGGAAGGAGTCAGTGGATTCAAAAGATGGGCATGAATCTGACTCCTTGCTTCGTGCACGAGCTTGGTGGCGGTTGGACAGACGCTCAAGCATTGCCTGGTGCTTCTTGTGGATTGATGGATCTAAGTTTTGGTTGGACATTGAGCTAGGGTTTGATGCATCACTCTGATCTTCCATTACACAGCAAGCACAACCAAACAGAAGACAACTCGGAAACTAAACAAATCTAATAATAGGCCAAATCTTCCACACACCCAGTATGCCAATTCTTCCTGTAAAAGAAATTCTGCCCAAATCCCAACAAGTTAAGAACACCAATCAGGGCTACATAAAAGATACAAACGTCAAGATTTCTACCCAAAAAACAAAAATCTCAAAAAAAAAATCCCACCCACATTGAAATATCCCAACATTGCCTTGTAAATGAATCAAAAGGAGCGGGGGGCTCAGGGAATAGGAATGGGGGATGAAGGCAATAACCCTAATTGAAGATTTTGCGGAGGATCAAGTTAACAGTCAATTTTCAGCAAGCATTAATTCAAAGTCGAACCTTTTTTCATACAAAAATCTATTAACTGCTGATTGTTGATAAATTTGCATCAAATGAATCGAAAATCTTGAACCAATTTCAATAACCAATTGCTTAAATGCTCAAATGGAAGGATGAAAATGCATTCTACTCACCAGATCGGCGGCGAGGAGGAGATGAAGGCGGAGATTAGCAACGCCGACGGCACGATGGATAGTGGGTACAAACACTCCGTTGAGCAGTAAAGAAAAATATTTAACTATTAATCCCTATAATTATCAAAGCACTATATCAAATAGTGTGGAGAAAGGTGAATTAATGAAAATTTCTTCCTTTTTTTTTTCATTTTAGTAGTATTTTTCCCATTAATATTTTTGAAGATAGCGTACAAATTCATTATATAAGGTCACACAACTTCGAATGAATTATATGCATATAATTATTTATTACTATAATATTTGAAACATGTTTAAAAAGTTATACATTTTCATTAAATATATTAAAAATATATCTATTAACTGTTAACACATTTTCATAATTCAAATTATACTTGAAAAGTCAAATTCTAACCAAAAAAAGTTGAGACTATATTCATTAATTAAAAGGTATATTTAACTCAAAATTATTATTTATATATAGCATGCATTATTCTAAATGAAAGTTCATTTAATATTTTAGAGAAATGTGAGAAATTTTATTAAAAGTAACTCACTATATTTTTTAAACATTTAAAAAGAAAATAATATGGCCAAAGTAAACGGAAGAATTAAGAAGCAAATTTGCTTAGTACAGTGTGCATAATGAATTGAGGATACATATTCATTGTTACCCCCTTGAAGAAAATCAATTTTTATCATAGTCGAAGATTTATAAATTAAACATCATTTTTATATAATAAGCTAATAACAGTGCACATTTTAATTAACCATTTTGCATTAAGTTATTATGTAAATTTATAAGAAGAAATTATTAAACCACTATATTTTAAAGCAACTATCATACTCCTGAGAGTATATTCTTTCAAAAATTATATCAGTCGAAATATGTTAAAGTGCTCCTTACGACAAATATACCTAGAATATATATATATATATATATATATATATATATATATATATATATATATATATATATATATATATATATGTGTGTGTGTGTGTGTGTGTGTGTGTGTGTGTGTGTGTGTGAGACAAGTGAGAGTATATACTTATATGAATATATTAAAATTTGCTCAATATTTTGGGTAATACAGATTGATAAAAAGTTTTATCCATATAAGAGTAGTATTTATTTGCTTGTAATAAAAAAAATGTTAGGTTTTTAAACTTCGGACATGGATTTTGAAAAAAATTATCCCCAACCAGAAAATTCTTAATTCCCATAATTATTGTAGCCCATCAATTTATTACAGTTTAATACTTTAATCATGTTGTCCAACTCCGGCCCTCGCCCCCCCCCCCCCCCCAAAACTTTGCAATCTCTCCATCCACCCATTGATTCCAGTGCGCTGGTAGAGAGTGAGGGGTTATTCTCCGCTCAAAACTACAGCTTATCCTTTAGGTATTGTACTAAATTTCCCCATTATGCTTATGCATGTATATTTTGTGTTGTTGCTGTCATTTTAGCATCTCCATTGAACATTGCGTTTGGGATTTTCATTTTACTGCTTGTTTACAGCCCAAGGAATGCTTGCTCACCGGAAGTTCCAATTTTTCTTGTTTCAATCCAAAATTGTTTCAATTTTCTGGAATTTGGGTCAAGCAATTTGACATGTTATTGTGTAATTGGTACCGGAAAGGCACCAGCTTTTCATTAGGGTAGAAGATGTTATATAAATTGGCAATTGTAGGGTAATAAGCAAATCCATCTTTCTTCAACCCCCCCCCCCCCCTCCTTCTGATTATTGTGAGAGTTTGAATTTTGAAGATTAAGGAAGACATACCCGTTTGAAACAAGAAACTTAAAAAAAAAAAATTATAAGATGACTTTGTGATAGCTAACTGTAGGTTCAATATTACTTTTGATCTGGGTAAATGCATTACTCTTTAGTCATAATATAGTAAAGATTTTTCTGTTTTCCGACCAATGCTGATACATTCAGCCATGATTTTCCATCCGTAAATTGGTTTCTGGTTATCCAATTTTGTTTAAGTTATGAGAGTGGGGTTATCCTACATGTACAAATTTGGCTCGCCTGAGCATATATATACACAAGTGAGTTAATCCATCCATTACCAATTGGTTTTGGGTGGGAATCTCACTTGGGTTTATATGCATTGCTCATTTGTTTAAGGCCCAATTAATCTAAAAATTAACACCTTCTATGTGGTCTCATCATAACAGCTCCCTTATCAATATCCGGTTATATGTCACTGTAGATATCTTTAACCCAAGGGTGGAGTGGTTACATTACCTTTTCCCGCTCGTAACCTTCATGTTATATACTCAGTTGAATAATGCTGTGGGTCCTCATTGAGCTAGTTCGCATAATGCAAATATCTCTTTGTTATGTAGTATGGCATCTGTGGTGGCTCCTTTTTTACATGCACCGCCTATCAAGAAAGTTTCCTATTGGACAAAACTTCCCATTCCAACTCCCATTGCTGTGAGAAAACATCATAACAAGACATTCTGGCGATGCTCAAGCTCAGCTACCTCTGCTGCTCCAGTTGATATACTTGTTCCCTTCACTATTGTAACTTCAGCTTTGTTATTTCTGTGATTGATATACTGATTCAAAGTTCTTATTTCAGGCTATCAATCATGAGTTAGAGACCAAAAAGAACGATTTGTTGACAATAGTCCAGGACACAGAAAGGGGTTTCAAAACAACGGCTGACCAACGTTCCTCCATTGAGGAGGCCATGGTCCGGTTCTCCTTTTATTTCACCTGTGCCGATTTTGCTCACTGTTATATTGAGCTAATTGGAAGTTTAACATGCGCGTACTGAATGACACTTTGATCATACATACTGTCTGTATTTTGACATATGCACAGGTAATTGTGGAAGGATATGAAGCGGGTGAGCCAATAGAGCTGGGGAAGTTGGACGGTACCTGGCGATTGCAATATACTTCTGCTCCTGATGTTCTTGTACTTTTTGAAGCTGCCAATAGGCTTCCCTTCTTACAGGTACTAACAATGATTTTCACATTACAAACTTCCTGGGCTTTTCATTCCTCCAATCACATTATTGGCCTAGATATGCTGTCCAGTGCAAAATGTGTCTTTGAAGCTTTGTTTTTCGTTTTCTTTTTCTCTTGAAAATTACTTTTCCAGTAGTGGACATTGTGCCTTACATATTCTTGTTTTTCAATTGTAGTTATCTATTGGTATGATGCTAGGTGGGGCAGATTTTCCAGAAATTTGAATGCCGCGATCCATCAAAAGATGGTGTTGTAAAGAATATTATCAAGTGGAGCATTCAAAATCTCCTAGAGGTGATTTCCTCCTCCTTCTCCTCTACAAGCATCATCAATATGTTTCACATGGGAAATAGCTCTTTATAGTGGGTGTCTGCGTGGAGCTAATGTTGGAGGGCCAGAGTTAGACTCCTCCAGTGTCGTATTATCTGATTTTAAGCTTATGAACCTTCTTCATAAAATTCATGAAGCCACAATATTTTGATCTTTGGTATCTCTTTTTGGGAAGTTACAAATACAGTATTTAGGGCTTCTAGTTGAAAAATTATCCCAAAATCGAGCTGTCTTAGCAATGTAGCATTCTTCCACTTTGTGAAGCATACAATGCAAATGATCTGCCAAAACATATATGAAAGAACATTCTCCCTCCTCTCCTTGCCTTTGTGCTGTTAATTTCTCAACCCAAATTCAGAGACGCACAGCTGTCAGTGACTTGAAGAGTTCAAGCTCTGTTTACAGTGTCTGATTTGGATTAGGGAATGTCCATGACGCCAACCTGACTGAGTGTGTGGACACTCGGTTTTATTTGGTTTCTGAAGAGCTTGCCAATGGAGTGCTCACCCTGTACTTTCCTATGTTACTTCTGAGTCAAGTGTTTCCGTTAGAAAGGTCTGGTGGCATTGAATTGTTGATGACTGCCTGTTAATAAAAGACACAGAAAGAAGGATGGGAATGGAACGAAATGAGACCTTTCTAGCTCTGGTTTCAGATGAGCTTCTGCTTTCTTGAGCCCCTTGAGCTAAAATACAGGCCCTAAACATCTTGATCCTTTATTTTCCAGGACAATGTGATTCCTACTCAAATAATTAATTTCTATGAACTTGTATTGGTGTTTCATGAGAGAGCATGAGTTAATCTGTGTTTTAGACTTTTAGTTCTTCATCCGTCATTTAGCCTGACAATTATCAGAACATTATGATTGTCAGGAAAATGAGGGTGCTACTCTAATTGTCTCGGCAAAATTTTCTTTGGTTTCACGACGCAATATCTACCTTCAGTTTGAGGAGGTAAGTCCTTTTTCTCTTCATGTGGCCTGACTATGTAAGCTAAAGCGGCTTAGTCATTTGTATCTTTCCTCCTTTTTGTGATAAGTCAACGAACAATTCAACTTTCTTTGTGTCTGAAATTTGGAGTTCTGTTTGACAGATTGATCTTCAAGACATTCGCATAAGCGAGCAGTTACAAGCTCTCATAGCTCCAGCACTCCTACCTCGAACATATCTGAGTTTACAGGTATTCAAACCAAAACTGACCTCATCTAAGTCTGCATTGCCGTATCAGTTTGTAGAAGTGGAACTCTGTATTTTTGTTAAATGTTTGACCTTGCTATAACATTCTGATTAAATGCTCGATTTCTTGGTCCTATGTTGGCAACAGTAACATCCTAGGAACATGAGCTGCTTTAATTTGCTTCAGATAAGTCTTCTGTTTTAGTAATCTTCAGTAAGCTGAAAGGTGTGAAAATGCCTGCTTGCAGATTTTACAGTTTATCCGTTCATTCAAAGCTCAGGTTCCTGTGAATAGTCCAGTGTCATCGAGGTATGTGATTCATATAGTTTTCTACAGTCTACTGTTGTTTCTTCTTCGACTTGCAGTTGAAAATTGTTGGGTTGGTATTTCAGGCGATCAGTGGGAGGATTGTATTACCTGTCCTACTTCGACAACAATATGCTTCTAGGCCGTGCTGTTGGTGGAGGTGTTTTTGTCTTTACTCGAGCTCAACCTTTTGTCTGCTGAGGATCTCAAATCCTTCCCATGATCTCACCTTCACCTATCATCAGCATTGATTGTGACATCAATGTCTCCTCCCTTCCCCACCGGCCCCGCCCCCCCAACCCCCCCCCCCCCCCCCCCCAAAAAAAAAAAAATTGTTTGATTATAATCAAGATTGGCATGTGAAGACTCATTGAAACATTTTTTTCCCCTCTTGACAAATGAGGGCACAATTGTGTATCTATGATATGAAAAAAAATAAAATAAAAAATTGTCCATCTCGGAACAGGTATGAGATTGTGTAAAAATTGACTTCCATCTGAATCTGTGTTAGAAATTGTTGCCTTGGCGAATGACAGTTTTGTCTGAAGCTTTTACGTGTCTTGCTTCCAAAAGTGTACCAAAAACACAACTCAAACAAATTTTACATGCTAAAAATGTACACCCTCAAATCAATATCACTTATTTTTTTACCCCTTCCCATATTGATAGCCTCAATCACCTAAATCCCGCGAAAATGGGATCTGCATTGAGAGGAGTTGTTGCATTGACAACCTATAGGAAGTCATGAGTGTGTGTGTGTGTGTAAGACAAGTGCACTTGTGAGGTAACGCAATTCTATCAAATGGTTAGACACATGATGACAATCAAAAGTCAGAACCTTTAAAAAGTTCACATGAAATGAATTAAATTTTGCAATGAAGTAAATTTTGCATAAATACAATACAGAAAAGTTTTTTGCTTGTTGTAGATGCGTGCATAATTGAATCATTTACATCACCAGTACAATTTTATCCGTGGTTTATCTGAATATTGTCTTTGCTTTGCTGATGGACATCACTCAGCATATCTGGCTTTAAGCCAAAAGGTGTCTAGAATGCAAAAAACTTTTAATCGAATCAGGGACTCGAAGAACATGAAGTTCAGACTTCCAAGGTTACACAACAACTCAGTATGACTCCCTCCTGAGGCATATGAGGAGTTCCAGGTGTATATAGCAATACCATTGTTCCCTGAGAAAGAGGTGCTATTTACAAATTCTTGAAATCACCATCTATGCGCCCAATTTGGGCCAATGGTTAAAATTTCCTCTGCCTTGATAACAACATTGCCTCTCGATAGCCTGAATAATTCAATTGCAAATGAGCTAATTCGAGGGCATCCACTCATGTATAAGACTGAGAGTTGCCTACAACCATTCTTCAGAGCTTGCAATCCACGGTCACATAGGTTCCTACACCGGTTTACATGGAGTTTTTCCAAATTGTGACAATTCAAGGCAATGGATTGCCAGCCTGCAAATCTAATCTCACACAGCGCCAAATTCCACTCTGCCAACGAAGGGCAGCCTTTTGCAATCAGTGCAGCAGATTCATCCCCTAATGTTCTGCTTAGTCTCAGATTCAGAACCCGAAGCCTTGCCGCAAACCCTGCCCCAATTGCTCCCAACCCATCTCCATGGATAGACCAGCTAAGATTCGAGATGTTTAGATACTCAAGCCCTTCTCCACTAACAATGCTTGATATCCCTTCAGGCTTTAGCCCGCAAGATTCAGCTTCTAAATAAACTAGGGTTGGTGAACACCCTCTAAACCCAATCCCATCAATGCCCTTGCAGTTGCTGATTCTCATGGCACGAAGCTGAACACAATTTTGAACAATGAAACTTATGCCCCGATCAGTGATAGAAGAACAATATGAAAGATTAATGTCTTCCAATTGCACACAAGACTCAGCCAAGGCTTCCAACCCTGTGTCAGATATATTACATCGGTACAGGCTTATAAAAGTCAACGAGGGACACCCACTAGCAATAAAGGAAAGACCAGCGTCAGTTATTTTCAGACAGCAATCCAAGTGCAACGCTTTTAGACCTGAGCCATACTGTTGTAGCTGCTTCAAAGCCAGATCAGGTAGTTCTGTGCACCCAGATAAGGACAGTGATTGGAGATGCTGGAAACGGTTCAGAACCTTGTGAAGTTCATATTTGTCAATCCTATGAGGAGTCTCAGAGAGCGGAAGCTTGAAATAGGTCACTGAGCAATCAAACTGTAACGAATGACGATTTTGATTCTGAATGTCTAGCCACTTACGACAAGTTAGCCCAAACGATTCACGATCAGACCCACAAGAAAGCCTTTGGAAGATGAAAACAAGGCAATCATCAGGGAGATCCATAACAGTGGTGGGATTATCACTCTGAGGGTCCTCCATCAGACAACCCTTCTCACTACTTGGTCCGGATTTTTGCAAATACAACAAGAACAACAATGACAACACCCAGTGTGAGTTCCGTTTCAACGGGGTTGGAGATATTTTTGCAAACAACCTTTCCACATCAATCTAACCTGTACCAATCAACGACCATAAAAATGTACACTTTCCAGCAGCTCAAACCATGAAACTTCAGCTGGTAAAGCTGCACATAAATGGGAAAACAAAATAGATGATTTATGAGGTCTCAATTTGACAAGGGTCGCAAAGAAAAACGCTCTACCACAAAGCTACACATAAATTGGGCGAACGAAATGAAGATTTGTTAGGTTTCAATTTCAGACGGGTCAGAATTCTAAGTAAATGGGCAAATTTCCGTAATTCGACAACATATCAACATACTTCGACAATCTGATAGTACCCAGATTCAATTTTCAACACAGAAACGATGAAGCACGAAGAAAAATCACGCATTTTGCTTGAAATTTAAGATCCCAGAAATGAATTGCCATTCAATAATCCAAATGAACGTAAATCACAACCCACTAATTCAATATAATCTACAAGTAAAATAGCAAGTGCAATACCGATTACCAACCTCTCTCTTTGTCAGGGTGAGAAGATGATGCACCCAGGAGATTGTGTGCTCATGAATCAGGAAATCAAATGTCTGAACAAAGGGATTTAGATTTTGTTGTGTTGGATACTCTTTTTTTTTTTTTTTTATGGGGTTGATTCATCGGCTTGGAATTGTGTTGTACCAACGGACTATGCTTGAATGAGAGTTTTTAACGTGTGGCCTAAATCTTGGGTTCATTTTGCCTGAAGAAGAGAGAGAGATGTGAAAGATGAGTATGGTGAACTAGGAGGTGGTAAGCAAAGGTTAATGATGATTGGCAATTCATACCTTTGGTATATTTATCGTGTAGAGAGGGACATAAAAATTAACTGTAAGCGAAATTTGAATTTAGAAATTTAACCATAGTGTTTAAACATTCTGCGTTTCTGTAGAATCGGGAGAATGGTCCCAACCCGAATGGGTGAATTGCAGGCAGCTTAACCTTTAAAGCCTGGTTTTCAAACTGTTCATTTGTAACTGATTCATAGTTCAAGCTTCTATTAACCCATTACTAATCTGCTATATAGTTTATTTCTTATTGGAATTATGTCTCTCTTAGCTTCTTATAAGCTTGAAATCTTGGTTTTGTTTGTGTTCGGATTAGAGTTCTCGATTGAAACGATCTCACAAAATCTTTACTGTGAGTTGCGCAATCAAGAGATTGAACAGTGTAAGTGTACAAAGGTGTTAAACTTCAATGAAAAGAACTTATGAGAGCAGCTCATATAAATAATGGCATCCATATTATTTTACCAAAAATAAATATTGAGAATCACATAATAATGTTACCTCGTCCACAACAAAATATATTTTGTGATTAGCGAGTTGACATTCAAATTTCAATGATTCAACAAATTTAAACCCTATCATCATAACTTTATTTCTTTTAAATTACACAGGTTAGTTTAAGTGGTTTGACCCTTGTTTTTTTAAATAAGATTTTGAGTTTCAATCTTGTAAATAAAAAAAATCTATGATAGAAAAGTTTTATTTCTTGTTAGGCCAACGCTTTGGAGCATAACAATCTACAAGCAAATGAGCAATCGGCTTTCTCAATCTCCGGGAATTTCTAGGTTTTGGTTTCGACGACATCGTTCTATTGTTCGAACCTTGAGAATCCATTTCTTCCTCCTAATTGATAAGAAAGATCAACGCTTTGGAGCATCCAACCGCTGCTTCTATTGGCAAGTTTTTCTTTTCCTATTAATTTTTGTGATTTCCTTTTTCCTGCTTGCTTTAGTTTCAATCCTTAGGGTTTCGTCTTTGTTAGTGTTGTTAAGTTTGTTGTGCAATTGAAGGCTGTAATTTTGAAACTCGTTGTTACTAAAATGATGGGTATTCTGTTTTAGAATTCTTCTTTCGCAGTGTTCAATGAACAGTTCTTACAGTTTCGATGAATTGATATAATTTTACGGTTTTTTCAAGAATTTCAGCTTATTAATCACATCCAGCCTAATGATGATGACTGAATCATAATGTTTTATCTTCAAATACTTGGGTTGCTCGAATGCCTGGTAATATGTTTATTCGTTGCAGATAATTGAAGGTTGACACTCAAAATTGTTGATTTCTCTCCTAGTGTGTATGATGATTGACCTCTTTCTGTCCAAACCCATGTGGGTTAAAGATGATAATGACTCCAATGAACAAAGAATCACTCTCTTTGACGAGCTGGAAAAGATGATTTGGGCAATTATGACATCCGAAGGCCGATCTGAGGCTAGATTTTGGCTTTGTGAGGCTATATCGAGCTTAAGCTCAATCAGCCCGAATGAACAGCAGGAGTTGTTTTTGAGGTTTTTAAGGTCTAAGCCTCTAAATCGGGATCTGGCTGCTCAAGTTTTACAAATGATCTTTGAGAGGAGACCCCATAAAGCAGGCTTAATCTTGGCTAAGAAAAGTCACAGGCTTGAGAAGTTCTTTGAAGGTAAATCAGTCTTATAGTTTATTTGCATAGTGCGATATATGTTCTCTTTGTAGACATGGGTCTGCTTTTTGCCTTGTAATCGATACCTATTACTTGGTGAGTTCTTCACACTACTTATATTTCTTGCTTCTGGAACTTTTTACTAGATATGCTATTGTCTTGTATTTTCCAGTAAGGAGGAAAAGTTAAGCATTGGTGCATTAGTTGTAGTGGCCGTGTAGGATGCTAAATGTGAATTTAATGTGCGTGTTTGTTAGCAAGAATGGTCTTGAGCCTGTTATGTAGTACATTAGTTCGTCTTTCTCATGCTTTCGGTTCAATTTGCATGAACTTTGAACAAATGCAGGGCATCCTCAACGTGTCTCTCAATGGTTTGCAACTTTTTCAGCTGCTGGTGATTCAGCTCATGGTAAGGGTGCAAAAGCACTGTCCCAGTTTGCTTTTACAAATAGGGACATATGTTGGGAAGAGCTTGAATGGAAGGGGAAACATGGACAGTCGCCTGCAATTGTTGCAACTAAGCCTCATTACTTTCTTGATTTGGATGTTCAGCGCACTGTGGAAAACTTCCTCGACAATGTGCCTGAATTCTGGTCATCAAAGGATTTTGCAGAATCTCTAAAAGATGGTGAGATCTTGGCCATTGACAAAACGTTCTTTGTCAATTTCTTTGTAAACTTGATGTATGGAGATAATCTGAAAGAAGTATGGGAGGTCGTTGGTCAATACCTGTTAGAAGAATCCTTTTCTTATCTTTGTCAACATATTCTCATCATTCTTGATGAGCAGGACCTATGTGCTCTACTGCAAATGCTTCATGAATTTCTTACTAGAAGGCAGGAACTGGTAAACTTTGGTAATGCATCTTATTGGCTGGAGATTCTGATTCGGAAATGTGGTGATCAAGCGTCAATGGACCAGTTGTTTCTGCTGAATGCTCTATTTAACAAAGGACGGCAGTTGCTACGGCTGGTATGCAGTGATGAGACAGAGGAGGAGAAGGCAAAGATTAATGATTTAACATTACGAATCTGGACAAGCACAAGTGGCACCAATAGTTTACTCCCAATTGCAAGAGATCATTTCAGGTCAAACATTGTAGAAACAATGAAGTGGTTTGGTCTTCTTTCATGGAGTCTGGTTAACAGGTTGTCTGAGGAATGCCACAGTTCTGAATCCTGGAAAGCACTGTTTGTCAGTAATAAAATTGGCTTTCGGAAATCTGATGCATATGGTCTGCTAGAACATGATGGAACTTCTGAGGAGAGTGAACTAGAATATGCTGATACAGCTAAACATAAGAAGAGGAGAAGAAGCAGAAAGAAAAGGAAAAAGAACCTAAGTCATGATATTTTCCATGATGATGAATTGCTTGACCTCGATGGCTCAAATGATAGATTCAACCTCCGGTCTAGTTCTACGAGTTGGTCGCTTTCTACTGATGGTTATTCTACTTCGTGGAGTCTGGTATGATCTCCATCCTCCATCTATTCTCCGATTGATTTCATTTCTCTTTTTATTCCCTATATGTAGGATGTATAATGATGACAAATTGCCTATATAGAAGAACCAAATTATTTATTCCAGTATTTATGTTGTGTTGTGTCAATATATGATAGGGTAGTGATTCTTAGGCTTCAGCGTGTTTTCCAATTTGCCTACTCCGGATTGAAAGAGGGTCACTACCTTTATTGCACTATTCAAGTTATGTAATCACACTATTTTTGCGCAAGGTCTATTGTTTCATGCATTTCATCTTTTCTTCTTCGTATCCAAGAGACATTCTTCAGTACTTGTGTGTAGCTTTTTCAGTTTTAAGGTAATTGCTTTCTTCCTGATGGTGTGTAGGCGGATCTACCGGAACATATATCGATGCATTGCTTGAGAGAATGGATGAAGAGGATTTTCAGTGATTAGATCAATCCCATCTTGATTTCCTCGGCAAGGCTTTGTCCTCAATATTGTTGTTTACCCTGCAAAGTTGTCGACTTTGCAACTGTTTGAGCGTAATGAAACAGTAATGAAAGGTATGCTGGTTTTTCCACCTTCAGCATTAAAAGTCTCGTTGCTTGTTATATCTAAAACTGTTACTGGAATTCTAGGCACAGTTGCTGGCAACCCAGCCCCAGTGCACCACAGTTTCCTGTAATCTAGAGCCTGAGATCTAATGGTATGTCACTGTTTTAAGCTCTAATGGCATGTCACTGTTTTAAATGATAATACCTACTGTCATGGGTTCATGCAACAACCACGATTGTTTTAATTGTTAATTGTTTAGTGGTTCAAATGCATCTCAGGCACCTGAAAGGCTGTAACTATTGTGCCACCATGAACAACCAGGATGCTGACTGCAGAGCTCCTACCAGGATGCTGACTGCAGAGCTCCTACCAAGTCAGGGTACCCGTTGGCGCTGTTTTTAAGCACTAGTTCGCTATCTGTAGTTAAAAATGACGATGTCTGTATGTGCAGCTTCTGCTTAGCCCATGAAGGAACAGAAGCATGGCATGAGTGGATTTATGAGTGTAGAAGGGTTGAAGTTTTTAACAACTAAGTTGTGTTCATGTGTTAGCAGCCGTCGATTTGTGATGCTGGATTGGCAAAAGAGATGTGAAGAGTGTTTCTATGAAGCCTGCTGAAGTGTGATGAAGTAGACTTACATAAACAACCCCCCCCCCCCTTCTGTGTGTTGGATAACTGTTCTGCAATTGCATCACAAGAATTCTGTTTTGCAATGAGCGGTACGGAAATGCTATTTGGTTCCCTATTCAAATCATTGGTTCTTACCTTTGATTTCCTAGTTTCTTACTGTTTTTTTTGGGGGGGGGGGGGGGAGTATTTTAAGTTAGTCTTTTTATTACTTTAGGTACATTTTTAAGCACCAAGAGCGTTCAGGCGACCTCCTTGTGAGATCCTCATGCCTCAGTGATAATGGCCGTAAAAATCCTGGTCACATGATAAATTTCATTTCTAATAGCTTTGCGAGGAGGGCTTTTCAACAGAGCTAACCTTTTTATATGCAATAATGCTTGTCTGTTTATGCATGCTGACAGACTGTTTTGGGGGTAACCATAGGTCATATCCACTTGATACAACGTCGGTTGTACTAGAAGGTAACTAAAATAAACAAACCACAAAAATGGCGTCACAAAAGGTTTTCTATGTAACGGTCCCATACAAGAGGTTGTTTATGACCAAAGTATTTGTTGGTTACACTTTCACGACAAGACTCATACAATACACTGTGTTTGCCAATCAATCTCTGGGTGTACAACAGTAGATGTTGCAACAGTTGAAAAACCAACTTATCTGAATATCAGCATCATCGTTTCAAACCTGCATAATGATTAATGAGCACCTAGCATGGACATTGATGATATATGAAGAACTGATGAATTTAGCAGCAGATATTCTGAAATTAACGAGAAACTCTTCCAGGGACTGTAGTAATACACTTGAACATTGATATATGATGTGCTGCAGGAGACAGCTGATAAATGTGGGGAGCCAGAGCATCTAGTCTCGAGCACTTATTTCAAGGGCAGCTCCAACAGGGGAGTCTCACATAGCTTCAATATCAGGTTGAAATCCAGTTGAAGTTGCACTGGTTTTTAGTCCTGACAACATGGGAAGCTTAATAAATCAAAGTCATACCTTTCGTCACTTAGACTCTTCATTTCACACCTAGTAGCCAGATTCTCATATTTCATTATCTCTAGTACTCAATGCTTTGACATGGACATAGAAAACATTGAACCCTTCATGTCAAACTAAATAGCACGTGTGCGATGCTACAACAGCAACACCACCACCACCTTCCAGTGTGGGTCCCGCTTTCGCAGGGTCTGGGGAGATCCAGATATAAGCAGTCTTACCTCTACTGACATCCCTGCCCGTAGAAAGGCTGAATCCAAGAGCACATGTGCGATAGTAGCGTGCAAATGCTATACATGCATACGTGTGTAGGAAGTATATATTTTATTTACCTGAACATATATTTTTTATAGTAGTTTAGAAAAATATATTAGTATATACCAAAACAACTTATTTTAAATATGTACATTCTACCAATGATGAGAATATCCCAGACTATTGAGGATTGAGGGTTTACAACTTCCACTATACATGGGAAGCACCAAGAATGTATGTAACATAAAATCACTCATGAAGATATGGTACCCCAGAAAAAAAAGAAAAAAGAAAACAAGGAGAGCATAATATGCGTTATAACTTTGGAGCTTACCTAAGGATGAGTAAATTGGCAAGCTGACATACTTTGGACAGGACTTATTGGAAGCGTCCACCTCATTGTTCATTACGCAATCTCGAGGCTATAGTAGCATCAAAAGATTTGAGTCAGATGCCAAAGGTGTTGATGTAGAAAGTAGACTTAAGACAGCAAAACATTTCAAAGAACAGAATATATACTGCGCAATACACACAGCAGGTTGAAACTTGAGTGAAGATTGGGTTCACATATTCTTTCAGTGGAGGACACAATTTTTGTAGGGAAACTTTCTTCTTATAACTAAGCACATCTTGTAATACAGAGCTAACAGTGCATATGCATTTGTCAGAAAGAGCAATCATAAAGAAGCCATGGAAATTTAACAAAGTTCACCAAGGAAAATTTTCTCTGCGATCCATTAGGATCCAACTAAATACTAGTTTGAGAAAAAAGGGGGTGGGTGCAAGAACGTTCCACACAACAAAACCGAAACACATTTTTTTAAATTAAAACATCCTTCATGCAAACATCCATGCACACAAAATTTGGCACAAACAACCAAGCATAATCTAACCTTGAAATCCTTGTAAAAGCACAAACGGAGCTCCTGCACAGCACCATGTGAGCAAATTATCAATGGCGTTGTGTGGAAAGCATTCTGAATTGCAGAAATGATGCCCCCGAGAGGATACTTTTCACAGTTGGAAGCTACGTAGCCAGCTTCTCTCAGAACTTCCTGCAATTAGGCACATAATAATTGTAAGCAGGATTTTGTGAGCGCAGATTCAGCATTTGTTTTAGGAATAGGGAGAAATTGCTCAGTTGAACTTGATATTCATCTTGCAGCAGACTCACTGTGACATTATATTTGAAGTAGATGATGAGAGCTGTCCGGAAATAATCATACTCATTCTGTAATACGGATAAGGCACACGTCCCATGCCTTCCTGAGAGAAGAATACATAACAGGAAAGACACATTAGTGTAAAAGCGCATTCAAGATAGCACAGTAAGAACTTTACATGAAAGTTGTTTGTATCAGTTCACATTACAATATCTGATCTCTGTCCTAAACATTGCAGCAAAGCTTAACAAGCGCTAAAACAAATGCTCCCACTGTGAGGGCAACCTCCAGCAGGCTCTGTAGGAGTTAATTTATTCTTGGAATGTGGAATCGCGGGAAATTTTAAGGTAAGCATAATGACATGTTCAGCATAGTAACACAAGATCACAATGCAACAGAAGATTGAGTCATCAATTGAAGACCAAGAAACTCATTAGACTACTTAGAAGTCTAAATCAGTGTAGGCCCTACACTAAAGAAAAGAACTGTCGCAAAGCTGATTTCGCAATCGCATGGCACCGGGTCCAGAGATCTGCAGTTTCTAATTATTTATTGACCAGTT
The DNA here is from genome assembly GCA_017589665.1 of Selenicereus undatus. Lineage (NCBI taxonomy): Eukaryota > Viridiplantae > Streptophyta > Magnoliopsida > Caryophyllales > Cactaceae > Selenicereus > Selenicereus undatus. The sequence goes on along the minus strand of JACYFF010031957.1, from coordinate 126,587,265 downwards.
GCACGACAGGATCCTGCAGTCCTAGTGTTTCTAATTCAAGAACAATAGCTAGTAGAAAACAGAAATCAAATTAAATATTGAAGGTGTAGATATTTACCCCACTGCCATGATGCCATGCAATGAGCCACCATTTGAATACAAATGAGAAGCATTGTCAGAAACATAATTGAAAAAGAAATATCAGCAAAATCATATATTGGTAAACGAAAACCACCTCGTGTCCCCAAAATGTTCCTCTATGTCCATCACATGTTGATGGTGAGCCACAGCTAAGAGATGGCCAATACTTCTCTAAGTCATCACGCAGTGTTGAGATCTAGAAGGTAGAAGAACAGCCCAATATTTGTCAAGATTGTTTCTAATTTACATTAAATGATAGTGGCAACTCAAAAGATCAGCCATTTTAAAAATTAAATTCTTCAGGTGCACATGTCACATTATAATTGCTTAGCAGAAGCATATTGTATACTCTTTTCGCTTAATATTGGTGTTGGCACCAGTCGCATACACTCAACAACAGATGTAGCATTGCAAGCTATTGTTTAGGACCCCCCCCCCCGGGCCATGATTAATGCTGGAAACTGATCCTTAAATAACATAAAAGCTATCGTTAAATATTATACATTTTATCACTGGCTGAACGGTTACTAATATAAATTGGTGAGGACTGAGGGATGGCATTGAAAGATAACGAAAATCGAGTATAGTGCAAGATTGAAAACCCAAAGATCATAAAGCTTTAGCTCCTTTTAAACAAGTGAATAACAGTAAGGGGTAACCCTACAATAATTATCATCCACAAATCTGTTAACACTATTATCAAACAAGATAACCAGCCCTGGTGGAAGTTTTAGAATTACTTATAGAAATACCATATAATTTGGTTATTTCTAGCAAAGTGACCAAGCAGTTCCACAAACCTTTGCCTGTAGGTTTACTTAGCAAGCTTCTCACTCAGAAGCTCTTCTACTATTAATTGCATGAACAGACCAAATTAACACACAAAGCACTATGAATAAGCAATTGTAAATTTATAACTAAATTAACCACAATGACTGCATCCAAAGACACAATACCTGTTTCATGTCAAATTGGGAATTAGTGCAGCAAGAAGGCCAGCCTCCATCATTGTACTGAGGCCAAAGGCCATCTGAAGAGCAATTACAATCTGAGAATTAGGAACCATACATAACAAAACATCTCCAAACAAAAACAAGATTTTATTACCATCATCCAAGGAATTCAAACGTATGTGAAGACAGACACAGAGGAGCAATTGCATGTATGAAACTTACGGATTGTGAACTGCAGAGGAGCATTTTCCCTGGAGAAAGAGAAATGCATACAGAAACGATCATGAGTCTCAGCTCATAGAACTTCACAAACAAGAGACAATTAAATACTCAGTCCCCAAAAACAATGGGTAACTTTTTCTATGTTCTCACTTTAGCATTCTCAAATGCCCCATATAGCACAGTACACTTGCCTTTCACACATGAGATTCTGAGTCAAGGCTGTTTCAAAAAATGCACCCTCAATATGAAGATATATACTTAATTTCAGGAATTCATTTTTGCATCTTCCCAAAATATGGCTACACTTAGTGGATATGGAAAAGAAAATTTCCTTTTTGCATATTTTTTGGTCTAAAATAACGTATCAGACATATGGTTCTATTTCAGAAATACAAGTGTCTGGCACCAGCACTTGTGGTGAAGTGAAGAGTGAGACTTAACGTAGCTGATTACATCCTCTAATAGTTGTGCCCAGAAAGTCAGATCATTCCCGGCAATTTTAAGTCTTGCTATCTTCCCATATGCCCTTGTTTGCTAATATCGTAGGCTTGGAAAAGTCAGCCCATAAATATTGTTATGTGAATGCTGTAACATCAAGTATTTCATAAGACCTTCAATATCCTAGCCTGAATGGATGGGTCCAGATTACCATGGACTAGACATGGAGAATCACCCATTAGAAAAACAAAATAAAATAAAAAAAATTATCTGCATCCAGCCATCAACAATCATGTTTGATTTGCCACTATACCCTTCAAAATAAATAGCCCATAAATACCAGAAGCTCAATAAAACAGTTTTCAGGCGGGTTTTCTTCACAGGGCGTAATGCAATCAGCATCTAATTCTAACACAATCAGTATTAATCACACAAAATGTTTCAAAAATTAAACCAGCGAGTACATCAAGGATGAAGAAATTACCCACGACAACAGCCATTTTTGCTGCAGCACCTCCTGGTTCCCCGGCAATAGGTGCCGGGCCATTGGAGACTAAGGATGAAGTAATCGAACTCTCTCTGCTTATTAATACCAATAGCTCCATCGCCATTGACTCCGGTAAAGCTAATTGCAGAAGAAGCAATACAGAAGGCAAGAAGTAGATGAGAGAGAATGGCTATGGCGAGCATGGAAGCCATGGATGGATTCTTGAAGATGGTTTCGTGCTACTCAGACCTTGACAATGGAGGGATTTCGTAGTTGGACCAACTTCTTGAATAATGTTTGGCAATGTCAGAACGTTAATTTATTGTATTGACAATGTCGTTTTCTTGCCCATCAGGATAACTGGATATTCCCTGTTTGGATGCCGTACTGATCTTGTCTTCAATCCTTGAAATTTATAAAAATAAGAAGTAGAAAAATGATAAAAATTTTACTAAAAGATATTTTTAAGTGTCTTATTTAGATTTAAAAGTTACATTATAATATATTAAAATTATAAAAAATAATAGAATTGAATAATGGAAGAGTGTCACAATTTATAAATTGTGAAAAATTACCTTTTATCTGTAATTTTCACAATTAAAAAATTACATATGTGATACGCTTTCGCATATGAGTTGATCATATTACGGTCTAATTTCTAATATTAGAGTATTACCATTCCTAATTGATTCTAATAATAGAACATTTGGTGATTTTAAATCATCTAACATATTATTTTTTGTCAAAATAAGACACTTAAAAGATATTTTGTTACAATATATGTATCATCACCCAAAAGGTAATTCTTTCGGGTTTTACCAACCTAGCCCAGACATTACTCTAATGATATCGGAGTTGATAATATAACTAGGCTTCTGTTGCATTTAGTCCAATAATTATATACCCCTTCTTCACCCAAAAGTTTTCAACTAGACTTATATCCTATCGAAAAATCTTATAAGTGGGTCAACTTATCTATCTTTATAAAAAAAAATAAAAAATCATTCTCGTGAAATAAGAAACACAACAAAAAAAGAAAACAAGATAATGAAATATCCCGATTTTTATTAATTAAAAAAAAAAGAGTTCACAAGTAAAAACTAAATATAGAATACTGGATAATATATACTATAAGAAAAGACACTTTTTAAACATATTGTTTAGTTACGATTTGTATGGTAAGTAATGATGAGAAATAATTCTTGTAATATTAATTTAGATATTTATAAGTCAAATTGTACATGTCTTTTTTTAATTTTTGGTGCTAATATGTCTTTTGTTTTAAAAAATTGTAAGGTCTTGTGTATATGAATAGTGTTTGTAAAATTATTGTTGTTATATATTTATATTCATTTAATTGCATACAAAAATATGCATTCCTTTGTTTTATTCCTTAGTATGAGTTTACATCTAGAAGAGCTTGACAATGCAAGGTTTGAAAAAATGATAATTAAAGTTGACTAAACCTTATGAATTTAAAGTGAATCCACATCTCATAAGTAACTTAAGTTTTCAAAGGTACATTAAAAAAATAGGTGTTAACATTTTAATTAACAAAGATCTGCGAGATAAATCATTTGGGCATAGAATGTTAAAAAAAAAAAGCTTTAAATTGCAGAAGAACTAGTGTTTTTTATTTCTTAACGTGGAGGTGAAAATAAGTCGAACCAACTCACAAACTGACCCGATGGAAAACTCATAAAACTTGGTTCGAAAAGGATTGAGAAGGCTCGGACTAAAACCCATCATACAAATGAGTCAACCAAGCGTAAGAAAACCTGGCTCGGTGAGCTCGTAAGAAAGAGCATGTATGCTAAGCTTGATGTTTGATACAATTTTTAAAGTTTTGATTATATTTTCATTGATGACATAAGGAACTTACGTCTTTAATCAACAACTTTTTTTACAGACTATGCATCTATATTCATCATCATCGATCAACACTAATAAGCATTTGACCATATTTCCTAGTTATAGTTGTAATCACAAATTTACAAAGATTGAATTTTTATAGATTCAATTGGGTTACAATCTCTATGAATACAAAATCCTCTAATTTTTTCTCTTAAGGATGAATTTTGAAACTCTTGAAACAAATGGGGTGTGAACCTATTTATAGGGAAACTCCTCATCCCAAGACTTGGGTTATGGGCTTTGACCTAGGTTTTGGGTATTTCAATCAGGCCTTATCCTAGGCTACCTGACTTTCATTTGTTTGACTTTGACTTTGGAGTCTTCCGGGCTTGAACCGAGCATTGACTTGGAAGTCGCATCGAGTTTTAACCGGACGTTGACTTGAGAGTCGTCTTTGATGTTTGACTTGTGAGTCGATGTTGACTCTGACCTTTGACCTTTGACTTTGATTTTGACTGTTGACCGCGCCATCACTTGAACGTCATTCGGCCTTTTAGGTCGTGGCTTGACTTGGTAGTCGTCCTAAGTCTCGGTTTGGGCTTTGACTCGAATTTTAACTGGACCCGGACTCGGTTTTGGTAGTCATCTGGGCTTCATCTTGGGCTTGAGTTGTGAGTCTTTGGGCTTGATTAAATTAATTAAAAGGGTTGAATCAATTAATTAATTAAATTTAATTTTGGTATGGAATGAACAAATTTTGAGTGCCTACAATAGTATCCCAATATTATCGATCTATACTGTTTAAATTTGTTTAAACACTTATCATTAATGCCAACAAAAATTTACCCGATCTGAATTTTCAAATTTGTCTGACCTAGAAAAACCGAATGCAATCATGAAATTTTCATCTGAAGTTAATCCAGACAAAATATTTGTCATATTTTTATTATCTGAATCCGATTTTGACCCGAATTTAGCTTCGTCCGAATTACCTAGCCTGAAAAAATTGAATATTGATTATCAATTTCTTATCTGCATATTAAAATTGTCTAATTTATATGATTTAAATTTGACTCAAACCTATTTTTTTTTCCCATGCTACTCATCACTAACAAATTACTTACAATAGTAAGTTCAAGAAGTAGGTCCTGCTCCTGCGCATGAGTATCTCATGCATGAACTTACCAAAAGCAAAATAGCTTTTTTTTTTTTTGGGTAAAACCCAAAAATCAGTATAAAGATTTTTCTCTCTCTCTCTCTCATGCAATCTTTAAAAGAGAAAAAAAGGATTGGAAGACGGAGTAAGGACGAAGAACGAAAAAGGAAATATTTTTGTTTGTTTTTTTTTTGGGGGGGGGGGGGGGGGGGGGTTATCGACCCTTATCGTTTATTAGTCACAGGATTTAAAAACATATTTTAATTTGGGGGATCTGGATTCTGGAAACCCTCCTCTCTCTCTCTCTCTCCCTCTCCCTCTCTACCCTTTTCGCTTGCACTATCAATACCGAGGGTTTCTTTCCACAGAGATAAAACACTTGCTGTTCCTACGAATCCAACCTACGATCCATCGAAGAAAACCTGAATTGATAGCAGCGAGCAAAGCAAGCGCCGTAGGCGGCAATTCCAGGTACTTTTTTGCCTTTCAATTCTTTAACTAATTCGCAATTTCTTACCTATTGAATGATGTGTGAAACTGGGTTCCTCTTTGCGAAATCGGATAGTGAATTAATGCTTGTTCTGTTTGAGATTGCGAGTTGGTTGTCGTAATTCTGTATGTTAACTAATTCAAAGGTTGTGGAAGTAAGGAAGGATGTTTGTTTCTAGGGTTTGCGCTGAATCAAATAAAGAATGTATGAGTTGCTTCTATAACTTAGCTTTTTTCGGTTTCAGCTATGAGTGAAAGCTCTGTTTTTGCCTTGCTATGGTGCCCTTGGATGGCCGTACAATTTGGGTGATTGTAGTTTGCTTGGGTCTGGAAAGGAGTCAAAGGACCACTACTTTAGGGTTTACAGGGCAGCTTTTAGTAGTTGTAGACATGTAATAGGTGATTTTCGAGCTACACCATTCTTGAATCCTTTGGTTTTCTACACATCTGTGGACATATTCTCAGATGTCACAGTCCTCAACATAGATGAGCATGGCTAGTTGGGATATGGTCCAGAATACCATGGCACCGCTGAGGAAAGAGAAAAGTCTATGAAGGCAATACACACCCTCTATAGGCCCTGCACTTTTTGCCATGCTCAAGGAACGTAGGTCTTGTGTATATGATAGACACTCTTTTGCTACAGCCCAATTGTTTCTATGGACACATTGAATAAGCTAGTGCAGGGAGGTAACCTGTAATCATTTGAGGTGCTCATACCCTCATGATCAGCATTATCAGTGCTGGGCAAGCTGGGTTCTGTGGTTCCTGTTAGCAGCCTAGGTTAGAGTCATTAATGGAATTAAGTGAACTTCTTCTTCTTAGGCTTTGCGATTATCATCATTGAGGCATTAGACGATGTTGGTGACTATAAGTAACCAACTTGGCTGGCCTTGCAATATTTGGATAACCCCCCTTTTTTGTTTGGGGCGGGGGTTGGTTGTGTGTGTTTAAGACAGGGTTAGATTGATAGTTCGTACTTGTTCGGTTCAGGAGCAAGAAAGAGGATCATGAGTTTCCAAGTACTTGGGCATTCCAAGGTTGATGTGACATTCTATCATGTTCAGTGTCACTAAAATGCTTAAAGACTTGTGACTTTCATTCTCCTATTGGGTGATTGATGGACAGTATGGAGTGAAAGCATTGGGACTAATGGCCTAACGGGCCATGGATTGACATACTAATATTTATTGTATGTATGTTGAAATTTGTTGTTGGACACTTGCTTTTAGATCAAGTAGTGCATGAGTATTATAGCGTGAGACAGGATACTCTTTCCTTGATAAATACAATGTATATGGGTTTCCCGACTGTTGATACAGTGGTCTACCTTAGTAACAATTTTTATCATATGCAAAGTACGAGGTAGAGGGATTGGAAAAGATACGAGGGGGATTGTAAGTGTTGAATATATGAGATGATGTAAGTGTTGAATATATGAGATGACCAATCATCCAACTTCTTTGGGTTTTTTAAGTGAGCAATGAATCACATGATTAGTTGTATTATTTTGGTTGTTTGGCGATTGTTATTTCAGTTCTCTAGATTCAGATGCAATGTCAAACTAGGAGAAGATACTGTAAAGTTCTTCGCAGCTAGTTAAGAAGCATTTGGTGTCTTTGAATTTTGAATGATGTTGGGATTCAAGAATGATGAGATGTACTGAAAGAAAGGAGAGAAGTGGATTGACATGGCCAACCATTAGTATAAGCTTCTGTATGGTGTTTAGGATGTTGATAAAATGTAAATATTGATGTAGTCATCTGTTTCATGTATGGCATTTTCAGTTTCTTGAGGAAGTTAAAAGAGAGTTTTGTGGAAATGGTTTTATTTGTGATTTTGTGTGGATCGTAAGTGGCAAGGATAAATCTACAAAGGTGCAAAATGGCTAAATAGTACTTTGCCCTGTAAAAAGATATCTGTTCTATGTAGGTTCCACTGCTTTATTTTGGATAAGTTATATTCTCTCATCCAGTGGGCCTATCTTGGAGAAGTCATGCTTTTGTCGTGAATTTATGGACATCTTAGACTGGTTAGTATATCTGCTTCTGCCACTATGGCACTGGCAAAGGACCTAACTCTTCACAAGCATGTAAAGATTGGCATTTGTTCCTCAAGACAACATTCCCTAATCTCCATAAAAATCTGGTCTGTTTTTTTCATTTCTTTTTCCTGCTCCCTATTTATTCTCGGAATGGAATCCAGGCCATATTTTCTGCTTGTTCGCCTTTGGTGTCGCATCCAGCGAACAGAAAGATTTGCAATTCCTAAAACTATCAAGTCTGCATGGACCAACTGATGCTTGTCGCCGATTAGCATTTATTGTTGCCTGTCACAATTCAACCATAAACTTGTTTTTCAATTCCTAGGGAAATTATCCCTTCAATCTCAGCTGATTGTGATGTGTCTTGAACTGCCATTTGTCCAATCCATGTCTTTGAACTCCATTATTTTTCTGTTTTATGTAGTTTGTAAGAATTCAATCATTTGATACTCAATAGAGCATTTGAGTTTAACCTGCCCTTTGACTCTATTTGCTCTTACTTCTGAATGCTAGCTTTGAAAGAATGCTGGTGTTACTCAAGGTCCTTTCAGAAGTCCTGAACTTTATTTTTGTTCTCAACAAGCTGCCATCTTGTTCTTCTTAGAAAATAATTTGCTTTCACTTTTTAGGAATGGACTAGCTTGGTTTGTTGGAGTTCTCTTCGACTGTAAATCTGATGGCACTTTAAATGATAATGACCAAATTTTATTTCGTTGAGATGGTCTTCTAATGTTGTCTGACATCTGGAAAGAGAAGGAGGAGATATTCCTCTAATTATTCTTGATTATGAGGACTTCCATCGTTGTGTACCTGTTATGGATTAAGATTCTCTGTTTTACGGGAGGGCTTGGACCTAAGGTTGGCAAATTCTACCTCTTCCAGGGGGCATATATTTTCTTTTCTTGACATGAATGTTCTTTTGTGTGGCTGTTTATTGGTGAGCATCTTTAGCTAGCATATCCTGTTGGGGAAGCTACCAACCTGTAGGGGTGGGGATGACTGGCTCTGTGCAATCCTCATTTATAGATCCTTTCGAGTATTAACTTCAAACGTGGAGGAAAGAAATTTCTTTGTTTTATGGGTTTGGCATCATAAACTTACTTTTTTTTAGTTTCTGAAAGATTTGAATTAAATTCTGCTCGATGCATCTGATCGTGTAAGTGTACTTCTAGGCGATGATGGTACATGTCATGAGATGTTGATAAATGGATTCAGAAGGCAAGAAGTTTGGGAGAGGTAAATGATTAGACTGGTTTGAGATAATCTATTATTGTGTGTTTTTACTTCTGTCCATGCTCAACTTATTGACGTGTGACTGTAGCATCCAAGGTTTGCTCTGATAATGAGCTTGCATGTCTGTAGTCGAAACAAATGTGGATTTGAACTTTGTAGCCTGTCGTGACTCTTGATCGCTGATGTTTCTTCGTATCTGTCCAGATGATTGATTATTTGAACTTTTGGAACTTGAGGATTGTTTGTCTTTCCGTAGGCTTTATGTATGGGCCACCTCTAAGCCAATATTTGCCAAAGAGACAGTTTGCCTAAAACATTACGAATTCATTTCAGCTTTTGGTAGTAATAGCCCATAATTGCTGTCCATGATGAAGGGGGCTACAACTTTTATGCAGATTTTGGAAAGCCACCATCCCCATTCTAAAGTTAGATTATTTCCTTCCATACCCCCCCCCCCCCCGCGGGTTTGTTGGCCAAGGAGCAACTGAGAGAGAGAGGGGGAGCATGAGTTGGCTGCTTGAGGCAATTTTGAACTCCCAGCCCCAGGAAGCCTTAAATATGTAGCTACAGATGTTAGCAGAGCGCCCTACTATACTACCATACCTGTAACTCCTGCAATTTCCCTCCCTGTGACTGGGAGTTTTTGGAAGGTATTCTGTTATGAATCTTGTGATGGTATTAATAGGAGAGGTTGGTTGCATTAGGCCCCTGGTTGAAGAGGTAATGACCGATGTTTAATGTCTCATGAAGTAAGGGGGGGAGTCTAGTGGACGGACTGTTTGGTCCATTGTGGCCCTTGCTAACAATTGATTTGTCGTGACTTGCCTTGTTTGTGATAGGTAGACTTGGCAAATGGCTTTTATTTTAGGGTGGGTTAAGTGATGTTTGGATTGATGTAATGTTCAGATTCAGTTCAAGTTCGGTTCTGTTCGCTGGCTGGTCCAATTGGTGTGTCAAAAGAACACATACATGATGAAAATTTCACAAACTGTTTGAACTGGGTCAAGTTGAGTCAGGTCTAAATCAAAAATTAGGTATTGTCAATTTTGCCAGGTCTAGGAATAGAGATAATACTCCTACTAGAGTCTGTACATAATTGTTCAGGGGATAGTATCCTTAACCTTTCACTACCACTAGCTGTGATGGATATTTCATGTATTCCCACACCCACTAATTACTTGACAGAAAGAGGCCAATGAGTTTTTCATATATTGATTCTTTCTTTTTATGTGTTGATGACCTCTTTGCCTTGTGAAGTCTGATTTGTAAGTTTACTTGATTTTGTTTTTGTTTTATATTTTGTTTGTTTGGATCGCAGGTCCAAGGGAGCTCACAGGTGCTCTTGATCTGATAACTCATTACAAATTGTTGCCACATTATGAGTTCTTCTGCAAGAAGTCTCTCCCGGAATCAATAGCAGATACACACTACCTTCACAATGTAGTTGGAGAGACAGAAATTAGGAAAGGAGAGGGTATGCAGTTGGATCAATTGCTACAGAATCCATCCTATTTTCAGGATGGAAATACACGTATACAGCCTTTTGACTTAGATGTTCTCAGAGAAGCCTTTCACCTAAGGGAAACTACCCCTGTTGAGCTGCCTCCTGTGAGTTGTCACATCTTTGCTCTATCCCTTCATTTAAATCTAACAGAATGAAAAGTAGGCAAATGCCTTCTCGTTCGCTGAAACTTATGTGGTTGTAAAATATTTGGTTACTATTCATGAAATATTGCTTATTGCTTCCAAGTTTTCGTTTCGCTGCTGGTTTTTAGTTGCATGGAAAGCTGTGAGGTTTTCAGTTGTATGTGAGCCCTTTTCTGGAACTTAAAAAATGCATTTTGTGTTGGAAAACATGGCAAGTCGCATTTCTGAATTCAAGTCTCATTAACTCTGATTATTCTTTTCCCAGTGAAAAGTTCTGTTTCAGCGTTCATTTCTGCAACTTAATTTTTCTTTTAACAAGTAATAAAAACTTGTATTAATAAGACACCCATGGGATGTAAATCAGATTTTTTTATTTATTATTGAAGATAAAATTGTTATTAATCAAATTAATGAAGAAGTTTTCTTGGACTTGGCGCTTTCGAAGAAGTACAATTAGACCTAGTTTGTGTTCTATTTTTTAGGCGTTTGCTCTTTTTATTTTCTAGCTTATGTTGGAAAGTCTCCTTGAATTGATTTAACACCATATGTCCTTCAGGCAGAGAAGGGGATTCCCACCATTCCTGGGAAATCTAAGAGTGAGTCAAAAGACAAGGAGAAGAAGCACAAGAAGCACAAAGACAGAGATAAAGAGAAGGATAAGGAGCATAAGAAGCACAAACACCGCCATAAGGACCGAAGTAAAGACAAAGACAAGGAAAAGAAGAAGGATAGAAGTGCGCATCAGGATTCTGGCGGTGATCATTCAAGGAAACATCATGAAAAGGTTTCTACAGTTTATCATTAATGTTAACTACTGTGCAAAATAGGACGCTGGTTGTATTTAAGGCAAGGCTGAATAATATATAATATTGACCCAGTGGCAACTTCTATTAAACTTTTGATTCTCCATGGTTTGTCTGGAAGTTTTTGATGTTTCCTATAGATTAATTTTTTTTTTGCTTTCCAATTGCGTTATTGCTTATTATTACTTCTTAGTGTATATTTAAAGAGTAAGATATTTGAGCCATTCAGGGATTACCATTTTATCAATTCTCTTTGTTTTGGTAAAACAGTTTTCCCTTCTTTTCTTTTGTATGTTGGGATAAGTGTCCTCTACTCAGTTGGTGTGTTGAGGTTAAGTATTACTGCTTGTGCTCTGTACCTTACATGTATCTTTTTCTTTCTTTCTTTTTTTTGGGTCCTGAACCACAGAAGAGGAAACATGATGGTGATGAAGATGCTAATGACATTCATCGACACAAAAAGAGTAAGGTAATGCTTGTGTTATAAATCAGTGTTACTGTGCCTATTCCATGGACTTTGTTTTGATCAGCATGTCTGAGACTGCTGTCTGCTCTTTTGTTTCACATGTACTCAATAATTAGAATCTCTGTTAATGTGCTTTTGGGCTAAATGCCTTGACCCTGTTGCTTTTTGATTGAACTGTCACAGCATAAGAGCTCGAAGATAGATGAGATGGGTGTGATAAAGGTTGCCGGATGAGATGTTTGCTGTTAGTTATGTTGATTTATTGTCCTCAGTTGGGAATTTCAAGAGTCCTTCATTACTTCAGAGCAACCGATTGAGGTATTTTCATGTATTGCTCACACCTAATTTTGTTTTGTTCAGATTGTGGCTGAAATGTTTTGGGTTTCTGGGAAGCTGGATTTAGGAAAGTGACTATCGTATCTCGGTGCATTTGGGCTATTATTAATTAAGCGTATTGTGGTTTTGTCATTTTTATGTATCTTTAATTGTACATTCTGACAGAGTTCAGGTTCTATAGATTATCCTGGGTCTGTACTCTGTACAGCAACTTTTACCCTCAGGCATTGCATTATGTATTTATGTCTTTGCATTCTGGTAGACTTGAGTAGCTTTGCAAGAAGCGGCTTGTTTTCTTAATTCTTCCAGTGCAGTTATTTTACTTCCAATTGTTTCTAGGCAATGATTTCCAATAGCTCGTTATAAACACCCACACCCAAATTCTGTTCCTCTTGTGCGTCAACTTTCTTTGCCTCTTCTGTCTTTTCTCTAGTCTTTGGCGATGCCATTGCTGAGTAGCTGTCTGTTTCCATCTGGTTTTATTTTGTATTAATGGGTTATCTTGCCTTGGGAATGCAGAGTTTCTGGTGAATTGAGGGTTGTGGAATGTGAACGAGATGTCGAAGATTATCCAGATTGGAGGTACAATTGCTGATGGTGAAATTTTATGTATGATAAGAAGGTTGCCTTGATATTATTACCAGGAAATTGAATTCCGAACATTTTGTTTGTCTCAGTTCACTTGGCGCATTGGAAATTCCCAACATTAGTTCATTTATCCTAACATTTCATCTTTTTAGATGTCTAGAATCGAGTTACGTGACCAATCTGGGTTTGAAATTGCAGCTGGGTCGTAGACTAGAAGGTTGGTCCGGGTAAAGTTGCTGATGTATTTTTCCCATCTTTTCTTTCCCCGTCCTATTTAGATATCATCCCTACGGGTAGTTAGATTGTAAGTGTAGGCTTTTGTGTACCCTAATAACTAATGTCATGAATATTCTTTGTAAATTATAGCAAAAATGAGTAAGAATCAATGGTGTCGTCGATATTGTCAGATTCTCTGTACAAGCCTTCATGGAAGGCCCCCTGTAAGATGTGGAATGATCCATCTGTACTTTCAGCTTCTCGTAGATCAATAAAAAGTCAGTTTATGTACCTGGGCTCTCGAAATTTGCGTCACTTGGTTGAGGATGAATCGAGTCCCACCACTTCGGTCTCGAAGTACTTGCCCTACTGGGCATGAATCTTCTGTGTCTATTTTCCAAGGGTTGCGTGTCTCATGGTCATAAATACCGTATAGCACCATCTGGATGTGCCGCACGAAACGGGGGCAAACCGTTGTCTGGTCCGGTACCAGTTTGTACCGCCCAATATAGGATGGTGCCGGTTTGTACTGTTTTATACCAGTTGGTCACAGTTAAGTACCTTATGGTACTAATATTTTTTTAAAAAAATTTAATTTTGCATTATAGAATTCTTAAAAACTTATATTAACTTGGTGTAGTGATACATACATTCGGTATGTCTTGCTCGGATACAACAGCCGGTGTTATGACGTATAAGAGGGTTCTCTCCATTATTGTCTTCCTCTCGAAGCATCGATGCATGCACTAGAGATGTAATTGGAGAAGTGAGAGGGCTACTATGTATTCTTATTGCGAGGGAACGAGTTTCAACACATTGATCATACTCGTTTGGACATGACCAATTCTCAAACTTGGAGGAGTTGAGGACAAGAATTGAAGCAATGACTTGAAAAGTCAAAATTAGGAGAAAAATAATGTGTTGTACTAGTGCATGTTTATTGGTAAATTCATTGTTTTGTAGTGCAAGTCTAAACTTGAAGATATCATCATTCTCACTCACTAACCAACGATTTTCTCCTCCTACCAATTACCATTAACATCTCTCAACTCCACATGTGAATCAGAGATCAGTCTTTTGTCATTAGCGCAAGATTAAGTTGGTGATGATGGCATAAGTCTAAATCACGTTTTCCCCTTTTCTTAAGACTCAATTTGTTTTACTTTTGACTTCACCAATGCTTGTTGGATTTGAGTTTTCCTCATTAATCATCTGTTTCCCTTGCAAAACATAGACTTTTTTCTTTACGAGTAATTTTTACAGTTCACTATAAATCTCTCTTTTTTCGAGTTTTTATAAAAGAATTTTCTCTTTCAAAAGTTTTTGCCATTTTCTTAGCCTATGAAGCTATCTGATAATAATTGGGATAATAGAGAGACAGTTTTCCAGTGAAGACTCAATGTGCTTTCCTCTTTTTTTTTTTTCTTTGGGTAAACTAATATACAAATATTAGTTTACAAGAAATTAAAATCCCACATTATATTGGTCAAAAGCCAAAGGTAGAAACTAAAATAGGAGGCTAGATTTTCAAAGTTTTACATTTGTTACTCGGAATGTATATAATAGTTGGTCATATGAATTGAGAAATCTTTTTTTTGGGGTCAAAATAGGCACACCACTCAACCAAAAACTTTTATTGACTAAAGTTTTGGTTATTGTGCAATAATGTGTTTCATCATTAAATTGATTTTCGCTCTCAGAATAATGTGTTTCATCATTTTCATTTCCAAATTCTCACAAAACATTTTCAAAGAACTTGTCTTATTAGTACTCTTTTCCCCTTTTTCAACATTGAGCAACCATTTCTTTTCTTCTTTAGATATTCATTGATTGATTATATTTCATTCATTTACAGTATGCATATTATTAATCCACACGAGTTGGTTCAAATGATTTGACACTTGTTCCCTTTCAATAAGGTCTCGAGTTCAAGTCTTGTGAATGGAGAAAACTTGTAATGGGAGAACTCTACTATTTATTGGGTCAACATTAGCTTGACTCCAGTGAAATAGATGACCCAAGAATCCCAAAAAAAAAGTATGCACATTATTAAAATACAGGTGTCACATATATCCAAGCTCATGCCCCCCCCCCCAAAAAAAAGTTACTGGCAGCAAATTTTTACCCAAAAGAAGAAAAAGTTCACAATTCAAATAGTACAAATAATTTTACCAATTATATATACTACCTAAAATTATTATTTGGGAACAATATTTCAGTAATGGGGTCAGCCTAAGATATACAACAGAAGCCTCAAACATTTAATGTAAATCAAATGTCACTTTCTCATTTATCATAAATTGGCCTATTTTCCCTCCCTCAATTTTTTAAGAAATATTACTTTGACATGCAAAATTTAATAATTCAATTCCCAAAAAAGTATGCATTTGATGTCATAGGAGCATCCTACCAACATATACCAATTAGTTATTTTTTTCCACGCTCTAACTATATATTTATTGGTAGGTTTTAGCATATACCCCATTAGTATTATTGTTGCCGGCATAATATAAAAGTTTGTGGGCCTTGTTTGGATGCATCATGCATGGAGGGTTTTAATTTTAATTTTGTAAATTAAAATTAATTTTTACTTAAATTTAATTTACATATATTAATTTATAGGTTTACTTGAAGGGTACACTCAACCGGTTGAAAATTCACCAAAACTGTAACACTATTTCTGATTTACTATGTACAAATTTCATTGAAAGTGCATCGATTATCAATTTGTTTTTATTTACTTAGCTATTATTTAATTTTATTCTCACTTTCTAAACTTTATATTAATATATATCACATTAAGTTATTGATTGTCCGAAATCTGTATAACTGAAAAATGTAAGTTTGGAGTTTTTTTTTTTTCCAACTTGAATTGTATGGACTAAAGTAAAATACTTCTTTAAACTTCATCTACTCTATTTATATAGAGTACTAGGTAGTTTACAGTTTTAAAATTTAGGGTTAATTAGAAATAGTTTCTCTGTAATTTTACAATTCAGAGATAAGTCTGTTTACATCAAAACCCCCACACCCAACCTGATGGTGGGATTTTTTGGAGTATTGGATTTGGATTCGGATATCACATTAAGTTATTGACATATTGGTTTAATTGATTAAACTTGATCTACAGGCCTGGTCCGTGATTCATTTTGGATAAGAATTGAGTTTTAGAATTAAAACAAACAAGGGGTAAATTCAAAAAATGAAAACAAGTTATATCCGATGCTTTATTTTAATTAAACTTAGGACTACCATATGCTAATTAATTTGTAAAACTCATGTGATCATCTCTCAAATTTTGCCATTCAGGCCTGTTTTTTTCGTTGGGAATATGAGTTGGTAAATAGTTAAAGTTGATGAAGATTGATTAAAGTGGGTTGAAGTAAATTGAAAGGTATTTTTTTGTTAAAGTGTGTTGAAATTGGTTAAAGTGGGTATTTTTTTAGTGAAGTGTGTTGAAATAGGTTGAAGTGAGTATTTTTTTGGTGAAGTGGGTTGAATTTTTTTTTATATAATGAGTAAAAATTGGTTAAAATACTAAAAAGTTACTTGAAGTTGGTTCAAGTAGGTATTGTTTTTATTGAAATTGGTAGAATGAATTGAAGCGGACTAAAGTAGACTGAGACTGATAAATTAAGATTTATCAATGAAAAGAACAGGACCTCAGAAGCAAAATAAACACTCAAAAAAAGTGTTCTATATTTTCCCTCTTAAGTGATATTTACCCAAATTTTGCCACTCATAAGTAAAAACCAAAAAGCAAAAAAGACTAATTAAATACAACACAACGGTCATGCTCATGCATAACTGTGGTGTTCTTTTACTTTTAAGATAAGGTCTCACTTTAAAAAGCAGTTATGGACCAGTGGGCCTTACTAGGATTTCATTTTTGGTAAAGGTAAAAAGGTAAAAAGTCTGCTTTATAATTAGTATTATATCCAAGTTAAAACAAAATTAATATCATCAAATCTAAGATTTTTTTTTTTTTGCACACAAGAGATTCTAAAGTTCAGACACTTGAAATTCACTCCGTAATGATAGTTTCAATGGCTTTATTATGTATTTTACTATCGGAAGACCCAATAACACATCTATGTTCCATCAATCAAATGTATAAATTCAGATCCTTTTCATATTACCGGAAATGTAGTTTATATTTTGTATGTATAAAATAATATAACTTGTATAAATATTTATTAACAAAATTTCCAAAGTATATGATAAACGTCAATTTTAGCAACGTACAAAATACTTTTTGAGAACATAATAATAATAATATTAATAATAATAATAATATAGAGGTTAGAAGCTCATAATCTCATGCATCAATATAATTGATAGGATCTTACCCAAACAATAAATCAGTTATTAGTTTTTTTTTTTATTTCACCAAAATTTTAAGTTTAAATTTCACTAGGGTTGACCTTTTTGGTCTCTTTACAAAAATTTTCCATCAATGAATCGTGAATCATGAATCATGCATCATGATGGGGACATATTCATAATGTTGATAGAATTTACTGTGTAGGGGGGGGGAGGGAGGTGAAATATTATGGCAATTAATTACTAGCTAAATGCCAGTAAATCACTTACAGGCAAAATACCACCTAATAGTTTAATTAGCTGCATAATAGTGCAGGCTCATAATTAGTGTGTCATGATTATTCATCTGTTAACTAATCTTTAATGATTCTTTCTGTTGGTTGGATCAATCAAACCTTTTTCCTTAGTTGTTTTATTTCGTTCATTTCGCATTCACACATACTAGAATGTCAATGGATCGGGCTCGAATCAGGTGAACTTTCATCCACATCTATCATCTATTTTTATCCGCTTCATTCAATCCATCCATCATCCGCGAAAATTCAATTTAATACATCCATCCATCATGTACAGGTGAAAACGTGTAGATCGAGTTGTAAATGAGTGATGAAAAATTATGTGTAATATGTTAGCTAATTTTTTTTATAAAAAATTGCCCTTTGAAAAGTTTAAAGAAGATATTTTAGGCATAATATATGAATAAATATCATGTTTATCATATTCATTTGGTGAAAATCATAAAATTAACAATATAGTCGTTTAAAAAATAGGTAAAATTTAAAGAACAAAAATAAAAGAGTAAGCTACTTGCAAATAGGGGATAAACAAGTTGATGACTAAGCGGTAATAGATCAGGTGGCAGGTTGAATGAAGCATCGCCCAGATCTAATCCAATCCGTCAAAGCATCATCGATCATCTATCCATCATCCATATCTTTTAGTTTTTTACCCGTTTTTTCGGGTCAAGTGAAACGAATATCCACCGGTTGCGAGCGAAATTGTCACCCCTTTATGTACCCACAAACATATACATTTTTCTCGATCAAATACAATAAATTTTGTGTATATGTAGGTTGAATTATATTATAAGATTCAGATTGTATTCGTAGATTCTGAAATATGACTTATCTAAGCATAGATCTTAAGGACATGAATAGTTTGATATTTTATTTATCAGAACCTACATGGTATTTCCTTTAATTTTGATTAAGTACTATTTTGTTTGATTTTTTCAGATGAATAAATTTAAATTTTATTTGTACTTTTAGGTTCTTTATTCAAATTTTATTTGAAATATTACAAAACTATACGTAGAACGTCATCATCATGATAGCTCTTTTTTTGCTGGAGAGGTAAGTACAAAAAATTTAGACAATGAACTTTCTGGTGAGGCTAGCAAGTTGCATCTACCACGATAAATTCAATGCGGGCATATCAACGTATATAATATAGATAGGTACTCACAATACAAAATAATTGACTAGTTGAATAAATTCTAAATTACGTTTAAATACAACTAATAGATGTAATGAGATGTAAGGAGTTGTAAAGAGTTGTAAGAAACTGTAAGAAATTGTAAGAAGATGTAAGGAGCTATAAAGAGTTGTAAGAAGATGTAAGGAGTTGTAAGGAGAAGTAAGGAACTGTAAGAATAGATATAAAGGGTTGTTGAATGTTATAAAAAATCTATATGGGATGTAAGAAGACGTAAGAAGATATAAAAAGATATAGTGAAATGTAAGAAAATGTAAACAGATGTAATGAGATGTAAGAAAATGTAAACAGATGTAAGAAAATGTAAGAAAATGTAAGGATTATATCAAAGATGTATGGAGCTATAAGGAGATGTAAGCTCTTAACTAAATCCTAAAAAATACGAAATAGAACATGGTTAAAATGCTGCAAAGGCTCTCCATACTTTGTGCATAAATTATACATGGGGGTTGCGACGATTTAAATGTGAGACCTCACGCTTAGAGATATTCTGATACCATATTCAATAATCAATTCAACTAAAAACTTAGATTGATTGTTCAAAGTTCGTAAATGATTTTATACTCTAATAATAACCCTAGAAAAAAAAATTAAACAGATATAGTTTTTAAAAACATATATGCAAATAAATCTATCTGTACCAAATATTGAAAATTTTCGTTGTAGTGGTAATTACAAACTAGGCAACATTGAGTAGTATCTTGCTGGTTCATGTGACAGCATTATATTGAGCTCCTGTTTTAAAAGGGGGCTAATGATGAGAACATTGAAGACATTGATTGAAAGGGCCATTGGTGGCACGATGCCATGGGCCATTGACCATTGGTTGTATCGACTACATGTTCCAATGCCATCACCTGCATCTGAATCCGTCTTGTAAATAAAGTATCAATGCATCAAAGACTGCACAAATGTAATAAGCACAGTAGTAACAGCGATCAGATGCTCAGCCGTGTACCAATCAGAGGTGTGTTCGCGAACAGCATCTTAGGTAATATTTGATATTTTAATTAGTATTTATTATTTAAGCAGCCTTTTTGAAAAGCTAACAGTATTAACATTTTGCATTCAAAAGTACCGTTTTATATTTTTTACCAAAGAATATAATTTGGAAAGTTTATATTTAGAAATTTTTTTATATCCTTTTATATCAATGTACATTAATCAGCTAACCCAACAGCTGAATTTATTGAACACATTTATTTCAATTGCTTATCCAAATAGTTATTTACTAACAGTTAAATTATAAATGATATCCACTACCTAAACAACTTTCCATTACTTAAATTACTTTCTATTACTTAAACCGCTAATTTAATAATTTTACCGAACAGGGCCCATGTCTCTCTTCTCTCGCTCTCTCCTCGCCTTGAGTATCTTTATGGGGGAGCAAGATTGGGTACTCGGTTGAAATTTTAGGAACCAGAATCGGATCCTGTTGGAACCGAATCGTAAAATTTGAAACCGATCCTGAATCTGGTTGGAATCGAGTCCTAGAATTTGGACCCAGTTCCTAAATTTTTGTTTGTTTTTTCATATTCCACCTAATAAAATAGGGAAAAAGAAGTCAAGAACCTATATTTGAAGCCAAATTTCTAAAACCCAAATTATAAGATTAAATTAAATACGAAATGAGCAGTAAAAAAGATTCACGTACTTTAAAATAAATTCAAAAAATTAGAGACGATATTAATCAAAATCTCACAAATTAATATTACAAAATGAACGAAAGGCCTAAAAATTATTTTAATTTATTTGAAATATAGAGAAAAAGAGATAAGAACCATCAAAATAATACATAAAAACAAACATATAGTAAGTAACAAGGTTTATGAGGATAAGAGTTATAGTTTGAAGGAAGAAATTCATGACAGTCGATACACATAAAGAGTAAGTTGGGGATAAATTGAAAAAAAAGAAAGGCAAACGATTAAATAAGGATAATTGGGAGTTGAGTCTCAGTACAAAAGATATGTCACTTGAAGAATAAGGGTTTACGTTTTATATTGTTTATCAAAATTGTTTAAATTTTGACCGAATACTGAGTTCCGGCCCGAATTCAAATTTTTAGGATCCGATATCAAATCTGATTATATTCATATTCTAAATTTTAAAACCGGTTCAAAGACTAATCTGACTGAATCCAGATCTATACCTATCGAATTCAAACCAATTCTAAACCTAAAATTGGGTATCCAATTTTGTTACTCACCCCAGGCATCTCTAGCGTGTTTGGACATCTTCAACGTTCTTCTTCCACTGAGTCAGCTTTTACTACTAGGACTGTCAATCCACGTCGGTAAACGTACTCTTACTACTGTTTTTTTCTTCTCCTCTTCTTCAGTGTCGGTGGGGAGTTTTGGAAAAAAAAGAAGAAGAAAAGGTTTTGATATTCTTTTGATACGCATGACGTAGCCTACGCTATCTTCTCTTCTCTAATGCTATATACCACGTTACCAACCCATGCTAAAAAGTCTTATGTATTTCGCTATTATTACTTGCAAAGCTCAGAAACGTAATATATAATATATATTCGTACTGACAACGTCCGTGGTCCAATCACTAAATTAAAGATTATAGACATCTTTAAAAAGTCGGTAAGCTACATATAATGAATTTTAATAATAAAATACTACACGGACTGTACTGTTTTTTTAATGTAGTGATTGTTTTGAATACATTAGATTTTGATATTTCATTTTAATGCAAGCAGTACTTTGAAGTTGTTGACGCTAACTCATAGCGACTAACGTTGACCCATGCAAATTGATATTAATTTTTTAAGACTATTCATATGAAAATATTTAATTGATATTAAATCAGTACTTTTAAGTAAAAATCAGACAATTAGGTCCTGTTCGGTAAAATTAACGTTTTAAGTGACGGATAATTTGTTAGGTAACGGATAACATTTATAATTTAGCTATTAGCGGATAGCTGTTTAGATGAGCAGTTGAAATAAATGTGTTCTGTAAATTTAACTGTTGAATTAGCTGATTAATGTAAATTGATATAAAATTGTATAGATAATTTTCAAAAGATACTTTTTGACAAAAAAAATATGAAGCGCTACTTTTAAATACAAAACGTTAATACTATTAGCTTTTCAAAAACGTTGCTAAAAACGCTAAACGCTAATTAAAATACTATATTACCGAACACTAAAAACTATTTGATGATTATATTAACTCAGTAAAAATACTAAACACTACTTTAAAAATACTGTTACTAAATACGTCTTTAAAAAATATCTTATCGGAATACACTTCTCATTTTATTAATAAATGTATCTCAGAACATGTGATTGTCAAATCAAGAGCACTATCAAACAAAAAGACCAAAAAGAAAAACACTCTTAGCTGGACCCTAAATGGCCTGCATCACCGCCCGCCCACCCAGGCACCCACACCTATGCCCACACTTCTCTTCTCCCTCCCTCCATCTCTGTCTCTCTCTCGCCTCCCTCGAGCAAACCCACACTCCCACTCTCTCTCCACCATTACTAACAACAAACACAGATAGAGTTGATAGAGTAAGAGAGAGAGTGAATGTGAGTACCTGTATGTGTGAGTTGATATAGTATTACTCCTGCAAAATCCGCCATGCCCACCACCATCTCCCTCTTCCTGCACTTCCTCCTCCTCCTCCTCCTCCTGTGCTCGTCTCTGAGCACCCCCACATTGATTCCCGGCCGTCGGATCCTCCACCAGCCCTTATTCCCGCTAGATTCCACACCCCCATCATCCCCACAACCACCACCTTCTCTTCCTCCTCCGCCACCCACCGCCGACCTCCCCTTCTTCCCCACCACCCCATCTCCGCCGTTACCACCGCCGGCCTCCCCATTCGCCTCCTTCCCAGCCAACATCTCGTCCCTCATCGTCCCCCACTCTCCCTCCTCCAAATCCGTCTCCAAAAAACTCGTCGCTGTCACCGTTGTACTCTCCCTCTCCGCCGCCGCCTTCGCCGCCATCGCCCTCTACTTCTACTTCCGCGGCCGTCGCAACCGGGCCAATTCCGCCGACGATAAGACCTCCAGATCGGAGACCACTTCGAGTTCACTCTACCGATTCAATGTCCCTCCTCCTCCTCCGCCGCCGCCGCCGCTAAGGAAGCCGTCGAATAACAGCTCGGAGTTTCTTTACATTGGTACGCTGGTTAACTCCGGCGCCATTGATGCCGGCAACGGGGGCGGCGCGAGTGGTGGTGATGCCCGCGGACACCGTCGGCGGGGGTTGGGACCTCACCGGAAAATGCGATCTCCCGAACTGCATCCATTGCCGCCGATCATGGGCCGGCAACAGCAGCAGCAGCAGATGCAGATGCAGAATCAAGAAGATGATGATCAGGAAGAATTCTACTCTCCGAGAGGATCAGCGAGTGGGAGAGAGAGTGGATCGGGTTCTCGGAGAGTGTTCGAGGCTGTGGTTCGCGCTCAGCAAGCTCAATCCGAGCAGCTCATGGATGACAGCAATGGCGGACGCGGGAATGCACACTCCGACGACTCGACTTCGTCTTCGTCCTCGTCAAGTGGCTCTCCGGCGAGATCAGCCTCCATCAGCATCTCGCCGCCGGTGAGTAACACCAGTCCGAAAAACCAGTCGAACCCTAAGTCCTCGCCGGAGTTCATCGAGATACAACCTCAACGAATGCCGGAGATGTTGTCGTCGCCGCCGTATTACCTATCTTCAGGTTCCTCGTCGCCAGAGAGGGGGATGAAGACGATCAAGGAAGAGGATGAAGCTGAGGAATCGCCGTTGCTATCTAATGCTTCAGGATCAAGTCGAATGTCTTCTCCCCTTCAATCTCCGGGATTATCGCCATTGACGGGGAAAATTTCGCAGGATAATCATCCGGAGGAGAGAGACTGGGGCGTTCTCGGACGTTCATCACCATCGCTATCAGCTACTTCAACTCCGACTCGAAAATCTTCTCCGATTGCTTCGTTGAAACTACCAGCTTTTCTCGGAGGAAAGAGAAAAGATTCGAATTCGAACTCGAATTCCGCAGCATCAACGATGGTGTCCAATTCACCAGTATCACCTCATTCTCCACCATCTCCCATATCATCGACTGCTTCTTCATCTCGGAACTCGAGATCGTATCCAGCGTCGCCATTGTCAAGGTTATCAAGCGGTTCAGACCATACCTCGCCCAGATTGTCGAACTCTTCACGCTCGAGATTTTCGGGCGCTTTCAATCGGAAAAGTTCGCCGCCGGTTAGAATTAGCACCGCCGCTCCACCACCTGCACCTCCACCTCCTCCTCCGCCGCTGCCGTCGATGTGGAGGAGGTCTCAAAGCCCTCCGCCGCCGCCGCCACCGCCACAGCGAGCATCTGTTGTGACCAACTCTGTTGCTCCGGCAACGCCTCTAGAACCGCTGACAGTGGGGAAACTAGCGGCGGAAGCTTCTGGAAGCTCCGAGAATGTAGGTGAAGCAAGTGAGGAAACAACGCTGAAGCCGAAATTGAAGCCATTGCATTGGGATAAAGTGAGAGCTAGCTCTGATAGGGAAATGGTGTGGGATCAGCTCAGATCAAGCTCATTCAGGTAAATTCTTTTGCCGTTTTCTTGATTTGTTTTCTAGCATTTGGTTGATGAATCGACTTCCTGATGTAGTTCTTTAATTAGATTGTGCACATTTAAGTTGATTCTTGTGATTTAGTTCTGATAAATGAGGGATTTTGATTGCAGATTGAATGAGGAAATGATTGAAACATTGTTTGTAGTAAAAACTCCTGCTCCAATTCAGAAGGAAACGCCTCGAAAACCTGCTCAACCCCCACCAGGGCAGGAGAACAGGGTGCTTGATCCGAAGAAGGCTCAGAATATTGCTATTTTGCTAAGGGCACTCCATGTCACCATGGAGGAAGTTTGTGACGCTCTTTTGGAAGGTACATTGTTATCTATAATCGACATAGTCACTTCGTTTGATTGAAGGATTTTTGCGGTCTTAAAACCCTAGATTCTTGGCATTGAGGAGCGAGAATGACTTATTAATGGTGCCATGTTGTTCATGAGATCAGACGTGTTTTCAGCCTGAAATCTCCCTGTGGGACGGAATGATTGTGTTAGTGTAGATTGCGTTGGTTTTGCACATAGCCGAACCCAATTTGGTACGATTATGATTTGCTTGAGCATTGGCCACTAAAGGTGACAAAAGCCAGCATTGTTGAAGGACAACTATGGCAGAATCGTCCATTGGATTCTACTTCTAGGGACAAAGTTAACCCACTTGGCTAATAGTTGTGGGGTAAAACTGAAAAGGTTTCCCGAGTCTAGCGGGCTATCCTTGTTAGGACCATTATCAGATTCCATGAATTTATTCTTTTTGAAGGAATTGAGCGATCTTTTCTAAAAGGCATTACTTTGTTGGATGATTCAATGATGTGGTTACAAATCTTTTGCGTTATGCCAAAATCCTAGTTTTTTTGACCAGTGATTAACAGTTTATCAGAAAATGGGGGAACTAAATGGCTAATTCTGGTTAAGCAGATGTAGATTTCGCTTCTCATTCTAGTCCATGCTGACCCTTCAGAAGAGCAGTTGTTGAAAAATGGTTAAGTTACTTTAATTTGCGTCATTTCTAGTTATAGTTTATGGCCTTTGTGCTTTATAACCCAAATTTCCTAGTGACTTACTCAACTTTGTGATTGTAGGCAGTGCAAGTGATGCACGCTTTTGGCCTTTTATATGACAAAGATGGAAACTCATGCTTTTTGTTAACTTCAGGCAATGCAGAGATGCTTGGAACAGAGCTTCTTGAGAGCTTACTAAAGATGGCTCCTAGTAAGGAAGAAGAGCGAAGACTACAGGAGTACAACGATGATTCACCTTTCAAGCTCGGTCACGCTGAGAAGTTTTTGAAAGCTGTAATCGATATACCTTTTGCCTTTAAGAAGGTGGAAGTGATGTTGTATGCGGCCAATTTCGAGTCTGAGATCGAGTACCTCAAGAAGTCCTTTGAGACTCTAGAGGTAAATCATTCGTCACCTCCTTTCTTTCCTTGCCAAGACTAGTGGTAGAAGTAGTTGTTTTTGGTACGACATGCGATATGAATGTGACATTGTTTTTTGCTTGAATTGCTCAAGAAGATTTAAACTAGTCAGCTCACTTTTAGAATTGCATCTCTGTGCTACAGGCAGCCTGTGATGAACTGAGAAGCAGCAGAATGTTCTTGAAGCTTCTGGAAGCAGTTCTAAAAACAGGGAACCGCATGAATGTAGGGACCAACCGTGGTGATGCTCATGCCTTCAAGCTCGACACTTTGCTCAAGCTTGTTGACATCAAAGGGGCCGATGGGAAAACCACCCTCTTACACTTTGTGGTGCAAGAAATCATAAGAACAGAGGGGCAACGCCTCTGGACAGCCAACAATCAAACCACAGACGATGAAGCCAAGTTCCGGAAGCTAGGGCTACAAGTCGTCTCTGCACTCAGCTCAGAGCTTGCTAATGTCAAAAAGGCCGCTGCCATGGACTCCGATGTGCTGAGCAAAGAAGTTACAAAGCTCTCAACTGGACTTGCAAACATTGCAGAAGTAATCAGACTCAATGAGGAGACCCATATGCAGGAAACCAACAGAAAGTTCTCAGAATCTATGAACAAGTTCATGAAAATGGCAGAAGAAGAGATCTTTCGAGTCCAAGCCCAGGAAAGAGTAGCTCTTTCTCTGGTGAAGGAGATCACTGAGTATTTCCATGGGAACTCAGCCAAGGAGGAAGCTCATCCATTTAGAATCTTCATGGTTGTCAGAGACTTCCTTTCAATCTTAGATCGCGTTTGCAAGGAAGTTGGGATGATCAATGAACGAACGATTGTCAGTTCAGCTCACAGATTCCCTGTTCCGGTGAATCCTATGCTTCCAGTTCCGGTGAATCCCCTTTTCCCCCAAGTTCTCCCCAGTTTTCTGGGTAGGCGAGGGTCCAGCTCCTCAGATGAAGGCTCATTATAATGTTGATGGGTCTTAGCCTCCTAGAGAATAGAAGCTCTGTAAAAAGAAACTGGGCTTGCATGATTTTTTTCTCTTTTTTTTCCCCTTCTAATCATAATGTAACTTTCATATTTTTGTAATTAACATATATATACAAGCATAAATTTTGGAAATTAAATTTTTGTGTCACAGAAGCAAGAAACTACCCTGCTGTTAATAATAGCTGGTATTGTTAGGTTTTGCTACTATGATGACCAAAGGTCAAATTCATTTTGCATGATCTAAAACTTTTATCAGACAAAGGGGAAATTAGTGCAAGAAAAAAATGACTATTTGTTAATGCAAATTTTTAGGAGAAAATATCTTACAATAAACATTTCACAAATGGGTAACACGAATAATTTTACTTCTATTTTTTGGCCACTGCCGCTAATGACTACCACTAATGTGCCCTGTTTTTTTGTTGGTAAATCCAAATTTATCAACCTCAACCAATTTCAATCCAATTTAACTAACTTCACGAACTTCAATAAAAAAAAATACTCTCTTCGATCAACTTCAACCCTCTTCTCACTATTTTAACCAATTTTTATCCATCACACAAAAAATAATTCAACCCACTTCAACTAACTTTAACTAACTTCAACCCACTTGAACAAAAAAAAAAAAAAAAAACTCATTTCAACCTCCTTGAACTCAGTTCAACGAATCTCAATTAACTTTATTTATTTACTAGCCAATATTTTTCAATAAAAAGAACATGCCCGTAACATTAACATTGCAATAAATCTACATAAAATAATCTCACCCATAATAACTCAATGTGAACATATTTTAAATCAAGTTAAATCAATACGAGTATTGATATCAGACAAATAAATGATGTCCATTTTGATAGGCAGTGTAATTTAGATTCTCTTGGCCATGGTGATCGACAATGACACCGTCTGTTGCTAAAATGGAGGTCAATCAATAATTGTGGGTCGATGAGATCTATGAGATCAAACAATTCAATTAAAGCATATATTATTATTCTTGTTAGAAAATTTGGTGTTCAATCAAATCAAATCAAATTAAATTCTTAAAGAAATTTGTTAACATCAGACGGTCCACTAACTGCTATGCTATACACATGGGGAAGACCTCCAATTGTAATTACAGACAAAGTTTTCCAGACAATCAAATCAACGAATGAGACTGACAGGACATGCACCGCATCGTATGCAACTTGGAAGAGTCGTTTGTGGAGAAACTCTTCCTTTCAGGCCCTTAAAAAAAAAGAAAAAGAAAAAGACAAAGCAGCTAGCAAGGAATCTATCCATTTTTTGTTTTTTGGGGGGGGGGGTGTTGGTTCAACCTAATAAAAGCATTCTAAATTCGAGTTTCAGTTTTTATAATTCAGATATACCACATTAATAAAAGTTTTAATTTTTTAAAAATTTACATTTTTTACTTTTTCACCTAATGAAACTCTAACTTAAATTATTTGATAAAATATTTTTTATGAATCCATCTTATAATACACAATGTTTTTTTAACTATTTAAATAATATTTTTTATTTAAAAAAAGAAAAAACAAATAAAAAATCATCAAAAAAGTCACTATACAACGTATACGATCTCAATGTATGATTACCCAATAATATTTTTTTAACTACCAGAAAAGAAAAGGCAACCTTTTTTTCTGAGTGTCTTTTAATAGATATACGATCTCAATGTATAATTGACGTACAAGTGGTTGTAGAGTACGGTTGCTAGCATTTGCATTAGCCTAGTAAAAGTGGAACCCACATAGTAAACGTTTGTGGGCGTGACTAATGCTAGTGAAAATAGGTCATTAAATATGGAACTTGTTGAACATTAGATTGCCTGCTTTTTAAGTAATTGACAAAGATACTAACTTTTGTAAATTCTAAATTATAAATGAAGTTACCATTCATTTCCAATTATATGGTCACCATATTAATTAAGTTTAGGCGAATTTGATATAAAGTAAACTAATTAATTCCAAGATTTAGAATTGAGAAAAGGGTTCGAGCCCTGGAATCAGCAACTGACAAAGTCAGATTAGGCTGCTCACAATTCCTTCTTGAGGTGTGGTCATTTTTTGAACCCTGTGTGAACGCGAGATGCTTGTACACCGGACTGCCCTTATTTAGAATTGACAAAAGGCATTTTGTATACTCTATTCAATTATTGACCTTAATTTAGATGCAGAAGCTAAAGAAGAACAGATCCACAACACATGTGCAACTGCCTGCATCACATCACATCACATACAGACAGACCCACATTGACATGGCTAATATTTAAAGTTCTATTGCTAATTAATAAATAAATTAGGGCATAAATACAATAAAACTGATGATAAATGATTCCCTTACGTTGGACTTGGAGGTGCATGTGGAGGATGCCTAACTGATAACATTTTTTAACAATGAAATTCACTCGCTTTTGTGTTTTGCGTCATTTGCCCTTGATTCATATATAGTATTTAATACTTCCTCATTTTTCTGTGCCTGTTTTGTTTACCTGTAAGACATTAAAGTTATTTACATCTTAACCTAATAATTAAGACTATAATTCTGAGTGCATTATGTTTTAGGTTCGATTCTCTATACTACTATATTGTAATTATATCGTATTTTCCTTTGTAATTCTAAATCATTTTCGCCTGGGATGATAGAAGAATCTTATTTTAAGTGTTTCTAACCAACTCGTATGGCTCGTATACTCAATTTATAGACTTTTAACCTGTGTGTGTTTAAGAATTTTAGCTAAAATATTTTCAAAAATATTAAATTAATCTTATGATTTAAATTTTTAGAAATAATAATATTAACATATCTATAATTTATTTCTTTTTTTCCTTTATTGAAATAGTTAAAAAGATATTATTTATTATGATGACTTTATATCACATATTATTTAAATTTTTATTTTTAAATAAAATCTTAATAAATATTTAAAAGGACAAATTTCACGGCCGCGGCTAATAGTGTTATTTGCAAATAGGTCAGAGGCCACATTCAAAAATTAATATGACAATAACAGCTTGTAAGACGGGCACATTTAGAAACTACCATCCTGAAATCACTACAAAATGGGCTGATTCACAAGTTGGGCTTAGATCCCAACAATTGGGCCACAACGAGGCCCGTTTTTCGTGGTCTATGGTCTATAGGGGTCTGCCCACTGACCCAGTACAGCATGGACGTCGATAGTCCATTGAGATTACACAATACACAGGGACATGCATTATTCCAGTTCAATTGGGCCGTAACAAGGCCCGTTTTTTTTTGTTTTTTTTTTGGGGGGTTGGCTTTGTGTCTGTTCTGGAATATGTTGGTGGTGTTCGGTAAAGAGTTATTATTTTTTTTTGGGAGCAAAATCATATGTTTGATTTAATCAAAAAGTTAATTTGAGTGTTTAGTAAAATGATTTTTTGGAAGAACTTTTTAGGTCCAAAAAACTAATTTGAAAAGGCTAATTCTATGAGTTTTTTGGAAGAACGCTTTTTCGAGAAATAACGGTTTGTCTCACACGTTTGTTAAAAACAAATAATTTCACCAGATAGTTTTTCTACAAACAGCTAATACAAATAACTAACAACTAATAACGATTTAGCGAACGGATAATTCTATCTTCTTTTTTTTTTTTGGGTTCTTCTTGCACACCAAAGACAATTTTTGTCAATACACGTCTGTTACTTATATGTTGTTTAAGAAAACGGTTGCCTATTACAGGAAACAGAAAAAAGGGTGTTCTGATCGTTGAGTAAAATCTGCATTTGAACATTTAGAAAAAAATAATAATAAAATTGCATGACTTTTACAGATTTAGGACCAAAAAAAAGTTTTTAGGAAACACTTGGCAAAGCAAACGAACCCTTTGTCCTCTTCAGCTTCTTTTTTTTTGTAAAATAAATTCAAATAAATTTAATTTAAAATAAATTTAACAAATTAATTCGGAATAAGTTCAACCAATTAATTTATAAAATATTATTCATACAAATTAAGTAAATAAATTCGAAATAAATTTTAATATCCAAAAAAGCCCACAAATAATATCAATTAATTGAGCCCAGCCCAAACGCACAGTCATCAACCATCATCTCCATTCCTTCTATCAGCAATTCAGCATCTGTCACTCTCTCTCTACCTGTGATCGCGAGTTTTCTCTCTCCTCTTTCGCGAAATCCCTAGAAAAGATCAATCAATTCGATTTCGTCATCAAACAACCCTTCAATCTCGATCGAATTCCAGTTAGCATAAAAAATGAACAAATCTAGGGTTCCAATTTTGTGGGCATCTCGATTGATCTCGGGCAATTCGATCTCAAGCTCCTCATCCCCGTCTCTCTTCCGCCATAGCCCATGTAATCAAACTCGCCATTTCATGGGTGTAAGTCCACTGACTGAGATGCTGGAGAAATATAGTGCCAAGAACAAGGGCTTTGTTGAAACTGGTTAGTGCTTCTCAGCTTCTTCTTCTTCTTCTTGTTTTTGTAGATTATCTGTTGATTTCTATTTTTACCTGTTTGTGATTCTTTGCGTGATACCCTATGTTCGATTGCTGAGAAGTGCCTAAACCTTTACAAGACTGAATTTGTATAGATAACTGATGAGATGTTGCCATGTTGGTAGCTATGGATGTGTTTTAGTTTGCAAGGGGATAATTGTCAAAATGTGGATAAGAGTCTTCTCTTCTTGGTTGGTGGGTGTACATTGCTTTATTAGTGAAACAACCTTGGAGATCAGAGTCGTTTTGGCTAAACTGTGGAATTTTGGAAAGTTTACAAGGGATAGCTTGCAAAATTTATGTTTTGTTAATGGCATATGGGATTTGTTTCTGTACGTCATTGTCTGTCTTGAATGGTGTAATCAATCAGTTTAACCGAAATTTGGATGGTATCCTAGAAATTTTTGGGGTCTTTTTTGTCTTGACTGGTTTAAGGCTCCTAGTCCTATTGCTTTTTTGCCTTGTGTCGGCTTCTATCATGTTAGTTTAGAAGTGATAAGTTCTCGAAAGCCTTGTTGGAATTTCGGCTGTCACAACTAACCTTGACGATGCATTCAACTGTGTAGCCAATCCAGGTAAATTTGAGGAGAGACCGGCGGTGGTAGACTATGCTACTCCGACAAAGAAGGAACTACTATTGATGTACACACAAGTGAGTGCTAACATCACTTGATCTGGCGATGATATTTTGCTGCCATGTGATGGGCATTTTCATCTAGTCCGACTTTTATCCTACACAGTGTGAGACATAGTAGGATTCAACCCTTGTTTCATGATTGACACTTACACAATAGCATAATTACATGTTCCCCGAATAATCATCTGGTGTTCAGTAATCGTTTGAGTTCCAGCAGCTAGTTACTAGTGTAAATTAAAACATGTGGGACTGTCCTGCTGTCATTGTATGGACCTAGGTCATGAAGCTGGCAGTAGAATTCGTTGCTAGCATGATGTCTGAATTCTTTTCCACCTATTTTTTCCTAGATTCCAAGGTTGAATATGTTTCAAATGTCAATAGTACAATTCTAGTACTCGATTCTATGTTGCTGATTAGATCTTTTTCCACGTTTTATGTTACAAGAAGTATTTGATGTCTGCCAAACTCCTTGGGAAAGTACATATTGGTTTGGTTGGCAACCGACTGCTAGTAATTGCAAGGATTTGCTTTTGCTATCTGTGAATTCTGCTGAAAAATGTTTTAAGCACGTAGAAAAGGGGGGAAACAGATATCCGCTTGGAAATACACATGGGATTTCGTTTCCTTATGGAGAGAAGGTCCTAGCAATGACAGCCAAATACGTGAGTCATTCTGTTTGTAGAATGCGTTGAAGTTTCTCTGCAAAGTTTAGCAGTTCTTTGAATTTAAGCAATATTGCAAATGAATTGGGCTATGTAAATGCTAGTTTAGAACAGTAAATGTCCTTTTTGTCTATTAGGGTAGTGCTGTAGTGGAGCTGCTGTTACGATGGTTTAGCTCGACGGTTTGCATGAAACCTTATCAGCATAACCAGTACTTATGTGAGGGTTTTAAGCCTTTTGTAAATAAGATAATGGTATCTTACATATTGTTCAATGTTGAAAGTATCTGTGTTTTCCTCTGCTCATCACTGTCTTAGTGTATATGACACTGAGACATTTCTCTGCTGAGGTTTTTTTTATCACTTTTGCTTCCATTTATGTCATAAAGGCAAACGTCCTATGAAAAATTTGTACTTATAGTGTTGAGCAATACGCCATAGAACTTAGTCATTCATTCCCTGGCACTTGCCTGAAAGTTCTTGTAGCTGAAAAGAGCATTTTGCAATGTTTATGCTATACTCTTCACAGTTTACACACCACATGGAATTGAATGACTGGGTTTTGTTGTTCATTTAATTCATATGAACTGCTCATAGTAAGCTATAAACATATTGTTGTACTTCTTGGCTTGCTTTTCTCTACATGATTGATTTCTATGATTTTGACCTTGTCTGCGATGCATTAGGGTGGTCAACTGGTGAGAAATGCTGGTATTTTACCTTGTGGGAATTACAATGGTGCCCTTGATTTCACAAAGGTGAAAGGTCCAGCAGTGCCTATTCCTCTTCCGAAGGTATCTCTTCATTGCAGTGCTAGATAAATTTTTTTCCGCGCGATTTTTTGTTTTTTAAACTTGAGGTCATGGAGTGTGAAACATTGTACGATGCAACCTGTGATTTTCATGATTGACATTTGACACATGGACATGAATACATGATTGCATGCTCCTCATGAATGATTTCAAGTTCATTACTTGTTTCAGTTGTTTGAATAATGACAGCTAGTTACTATTGTTGGAGTCTGGTGTAATTGTGTAAATGTGAGCATGTAGGACTCTCGTGCGGTCATTGTAATGGTCATGAAGTTCACAGTTGGTGGTAGTAAATTTAGTGGCTGCTGTGGTGTCTAAATTCTCTTCTAACAATTTATCCCTAGATTCCAAGCACGAAACCCTTTCAATTGTTAGTACTAGGTTTGCTGATTAGTTTTTATATCACCGTGAAAATTTTTATTTCTACCATAGACTCCTTGGCAGTGCTCATAAGGATTTGCTTGAAGCCTATCACTAACATTAACCTTAGTTGGAGATCCTTTAGTGTAAAATCCTTGTAGCCTATCATATTAGGATAGCTTAACTGCTTCATGCTTGTATTCCAATTCTGCTGTCTATAAATTCTGACAAGAGGTTATACTTGGCCAAAAACATTTTCTACAACTTTTTGCGAGTCTCTTGGAATCGGCCTCTCTACTTCCACCCCGCGCCGGGGGGGTTATACGTGGTATGCTGAATTTGTACTCCCTATTAGCTTTGCAGTGCAGGATTAATGATGCTATTTTCAATGGCATGTCACAAGCTACATTTGCTTTGAAAATCCTAATATGGATATTCATCTGAACAATAGGTGGCTGCACCAGTGCCACCCCTCATTACTTGGATTTTTCTTATATCATCCCCCCACCCCCAACCCTTCCCATCCCAGAAAAAACCCGCCCTTTTCTTCCAGGAAAAATGCGGTAATGTAGTATTTGTTGATGTTTTATCCTCCATTTAATCTGCTTAGCTCAAGAAAAAAAAAAAAGAAGAGGAGTTTTGGGAGCATAGTTGTAATTTTTTCCAAGCGATGTGCTTGGTCATTTCCTTTTGTGTTCTAGTCATGCTGACCAAAGTGGTTCCCTAGACAGATGTGATAGATGTCCTGAGTTCTGTTGGCAAGAATGCGCATCATTTATTATCACTATCTGCTTGATGAGATTTTGAACAGGCATATGAGACATGCTTTCAGAACCGGATGATCCACAACCTGGTGGAGAGAGCGAAGCAGTCGGATGACAAGCCTGTCGGAAAATGGGCGAGTTATTCTTCAGCTTCGGGGACAGCTGAGCAAAAGACTTCGGCTAATCAAGAAAGCGGAGCTCAAGCTCATGTCCTTCGCCCTCTATCTCCTCATCTTCCTATCTATAAGCCACATATCAATTCGACAATGTCCATTCTCAATAGAATCTCCGGATCTTTCCTAACTTTGGTTGTTACGTCTTTCTATCTTATCTATTTGAAACTTGGCCCAGTTTGCCTCTCTTTCGAGAACTTCTATCAGTTCCTCTTTTATTCATCAAAGCTCACTCTAATCACCCTAGAGATGACTGCCTTAGCCCTGGCCTATCATGTTTATGCTGGAGTACGTCATTTATTGATGGATTTTTCGGGAAACCTCATCGGCAAAGCGGGAAAGGAACACTAAAATGAATGCTGATCAGTGATGGGCTCCTTGGGATTTCATCGCGGGAAGCAGCAGATTACGTAACATGCTGAACAGCTTGCAGAAGGTGCAGATTTCATGGCATGTAGTTTCTTGTTAATCGGTGCCGTTGCGTTCTTTGTCCTGAATAATAACCAAGACTCTCTAGTTCTTTTTCATTTGAAGTTTCTCGTTTTGGTGTGAGACATTAGTATGTCTGCACGTGCGCATGGCCGTTGGGTTATGTACTAAAATATTGACGTGACATTTTTTCTTTTGGTAAATAATTGGAGGCTTTCAGCCTAGTTTAAGGCGTTTTGAGTTTCATATCAATTGTTTTGAGTGTGAGTGTGGCAGAATAATAACAGGAAAATTTTGGGTGGCTTATGCAAGTTCCCGTTTTGCCCTTTCCATTGGTTGAATGATTAACTCAGTGTGCTATCCTTATCGTTGTAAGAAGCTCCTTTGTTTCGGTGATACTTGTTTGTAGATGTAATAAAGAAAGGATAATGATGCATCATCATCTAATTGCAATTTGAAGCTCCAAAGGATGTGCAGGAGAAGTTGTTGAATCTTACCTTTTGTGATAGTACAAGTTAAATCTTTCTTTGAACGTCATTCATCCTTGTTTGTTTGTTGGAAGGGGTGCGAAGAAGTTTTGATTGTTGTATTCATTGTTGTGATGCGAACTAGAGGAAAAAAGCTTGTTACTTTTTCGGAGGATCCCCCCCCCCCACCTCTGCACAGGAAATGAGAGCCTGTGAAACATTGAAACCCAGTCATTATGCCAATTCACAATTGTGTCGGATGTCGCACTTTCATCGGAATTTACTTCATATTTTTTACGATGATATTATAGGTAGCATCTTTCAGAGAATGACTATTTAAGATGTATAATTATCCTTCATAAAAAAATGACAAATATTTCTGACGGTCCAATTTTCAAGTTCGGCAATCGTTGTACATTGTAATGGTTACGTAAACGTTCCAATCCATTGCATGATGGCAGTTTGATGCAGATCATGAGCAGCTTGCAAGCTTCAACTTCCAACTGTTTCTCAGTCTGCATATTTGGATGATTCTGACTGCTATTTAAACAAAGATTCACGTATGACAGGAAACTGACCGGTCTGGCCATCAAGATTGGCCATATATAACTGGACATAAGGTTTTCAAGAACAAAAAATTTATACTTGATCACGTGAAAGGAGAAAAGGAAAAGCATATGATATATGAAACAACAGTGACAATACATGACTGTATTTACATTAAGGTGTCAATTGAAAAGATACCCTGGTAGAGTGGTAGGGAACCCCCTACTGGTAGAATATTTCTTCGCGAGCAACAATTAGCTCCTGTATATTATCGATATCACCGGTATCAAGTGGCAAAATAATCTCAGAGTCACTTGGGAAATGATACCGCTCTCCAATGGCTCTTAAAAGTTGATAAACTTCGAACATAGAAGGCCTCTTCTTCGGATCTTCAGATACACAAGTAAGTGCGACCTTGAGAAACTGGAGCAGCTCGTGATTGAAACCCTTTCCAACCAAGGATTTGTCAATGGCATCATTGAGTTTGGAGCTGTGCAAAAGCTCTATAACCCATTCCACCAGATTTCCTCTGAAATTCTCAGGAGCCTTTATCACATGAGTTGGCCTCTCACTAGTGACTAACTCCAGGAGTACAGTTCCAAAGCTGTAAACATCACCCTTTGGAGTGGCAACTAAAGTTCGTGCATATTCTGGTGCCACATAACCTAGATCTCCAAATTCTCCATTCACGAAGGTGCTCAAATGGGTATCGATGGGGTTCATTAGTCTAGCAAGACCAAAATCAGAGATTTTTGGGTCGTAATTAGCATTTAATAAGATGCACTTGGAGCTTATGTTCCTATGGATGATACAAGGATTGCAACTATGATGAAGCCATGCCAGGCCTCTAGCCGCCCCTATTGCAATTTTTAGCCGTGTGGCCCATTCCAAAGAGCTACTGCCGTCTTCTTTCTGATGCAGTTGATCGTGGAGAGTACCATTTGCCATGTAGTTGTAGACCAAAAGCCTCTCCTTCCCAGCAATGCAAAAACCGACAAGGGGAACTAGGTCATTGTGCTTAACACTTCCAAGGGTAGCCATTTCTGATATGAATTCTTTCTCAGAATGTTGAGTATCTTGCAATCTCTTCACCATGTACAGGCTGCCATTTTCAAATCTTGCCCTATATATAGTCCCCATCGTTCCATGACCAATAATGTTCTGTTTACTGAAATTATCAGTAGCCTTCATGAGATCACTCAATCGCATTTTGAAAACAGAATCTCCAAACACGGATACCTATATGCCAAAACAAATTTCTTAGCATGACACGGAAGTTAATACTGCTAAGGAACTTTGATATTATCAAAAACAAGGCAATTGAATGAACTTACCCTGATTCTCTTGGTTCCCTTAATACTTCTTGCCCATTTGTTTCCTTCAGGATCTTCTTCTTTCTTCTTCATAGATGATCTACGTGCAAAGAAGAACATAGCTAGCCCTAATACTATGGTACCAACAAGTACCCCAGCTGCCAAAGCGCCAACTACAATCCCAGTGTAAGACTTCTTTGATGCTGTCCGACAAGGGCTTAGGGGATACCCACAGAGCCCTGGGTTGTTGGCAAAACTCGCTGCAGTGACGGTGGAGTTACCAAACTGTGGGACTGGACCGCCCAAAAGATTGTTAGCAAAGCTAAATTTTTTGAGCCGGGAAAGCTGGCCAAGTTGTGGAGGAATTTGTCCTGATAATCTGTTGTGGTCAAGATTAAGGACATTAAGATAGGTGCAGTTTGCAAGGCCTACAGGAATCTTCCCTGAAAAACTATTTGATGAAAGATCTAGTGTAGTCACATATGGGATAATGGCAGATATATTAGAAGGAATTTCTCCAGAGAGATCATTAGAGGATAGATCGAGCATTTGCAAAGAGGAGCAATTTGCAATGCCGAAAGGGAAACTGCCCTTTAATCCCATACCCGATAAGCGAATGCTGAACACCTTATTATCTTGCACGTGCCAGCAATCTACACCAGTGAATGAACAAATAAACCCAGCTGTACCATTGTTGAAATTCCATGTAGACTCTAAGGTATTGTTGGGATCTTGCAAGGATTCTTTTATGGACCTCAAACATGACACATCTTGGTCACTTCCATAGCTCAGACTACTCATCAGGAAACACCACAAACAGATAACGAGAGCTTTAATGAATGATCTGGAATTCAGCTCCATAATCCCAGCAAATTCCACTAAACCGCTCCCGATTGTCATATAATCTGCATCAAAGCTAGAAACCAGAGATCCTCATCCCCATAGCTGCGAAACCCTGAAAGAAATATGAACGAAAGCATAGTGACTTCTCCAATACAGCCATTAACTTACTAAAGGCCGCACACAAAATAGAGATGCTATACAAATGTCAATTATACTGGATTACAGAAAAAATGAAGAACGTGTCCTTGAACCTATACATATGCCATTAAAAATTTAAAAAAAAAAACCAAAATCAGGGGTAAGGCTCCATAGATGATGACCTCCCTAGAACCCGACTCCGCAGGATACATACATTAACAGAAGAATAAGGCCCATACATAATAAAGATGCCATACCAAGTCAATTATACTGAATTACAGAAAAACTGAAGAACATGTTCTTGAACCTATACTTATGCTATTAAAAAACCAAAATCAGGGTAAGGCTACATAGATGATGACCTCCCTAGAACCCAACTCAACAGGACACATACATTAGCAGAAAAATAAGACCCATACATAGCACGCACAGCACAAGCAGTAAGAGTTTGGACAAGTAATTAAAATACAACAATCACGCACTAAAACAAGAAGAAACCCCACAATTTAAGAAGCCAAACAAACCCACAAAGAAATTTGGAAGAATTTGAAGACCCCCGCTCCCAAAATGAAAAGAAAATTGGTAATCTCATGTCAACCTTTGTTGATCAGCTGAAATACCCATCAAGTTATTCAAGCGTATCCAAATTTGGGAAATAAATACTAGTAGCAACCATACAAAAGGACACCTGAATTTCATGGGTTGGTGTAGTGTGAAACCAAGATTATTCCCATTTTCCACAGATGTTATTGAACATCTGACTTCCAAATGCAAAGACTCGACTTCCCAACACTAAAAATTCCAACTTTTTCTCTTTGTTTTCACAAAGAATACTTACAAATTCATGGGCAACGTTGACATTTGACGCACTAATCAAAGCTGGAAACTGGAAGAAATTTCATTTACAGCAAAATACCCAGAAATCATAAGTTCAAATGCCCACCAAAAATTCATAAAAAAAAAAAGGGCTAGTGGATTAATAGACGAAATAAAACTGATGTAAATACTTACAGGGAAAAATTAAAGAAGCAGAGAAATCTCTGGGTCGAATTTGTTCATAATTGTGGCTGGAAGTGGGAAGATTCCCACCGATTTCTTTCTGGGTTTTCCGTTTGGATGCTCACTGGGGTTAGTTGCAGTCAAACGAATAGGCGAGGAGTGGAGGTCAAGTCAATCTTAGACTTTCCTTCTTTAAACAAAAATAAAGATATTTATTTATCCTCTTATTTTAATCCTTTGCCAAAGAATCACCCATAAAAAAATATAACTCTGCACATGTAAAGTTTTTTTATTTGTTATACTTCAATATGAAATCTTATTTTAAATCTAAATATTAAATTATTTAATTATTTTTTATAACAAATGAATTTTTATTAGAGGATAGACTCATACTTCAAAATTGTCAATTGCATATACAGCACGAGACAATTAGAAAAAGAGGGGGCAAATTAGAGACCGGAGCTCGAGAGAAGTCAGTATTGGTAAAACTATGCCAATTATTTCAGTGTACTATCAGGTTTACGATGCAGCCATATAAAATAACTAAAAAATATTATTACATCCCAAAAAAATCATATTATGTTTTTACGATTTATCTTTTTAATTTTAAAAAGATAAAAAAATACTGAAATACTTATTGTAATAAGGATTTAATCATCTAAATTATCCGAAATAAAGTGAGAATAAAACTTATTGGTGAACTAAATTCTAACGATGTGATTAATGCTTCTTGTGAATTTCCCTAAAAGCCCTCAGAGCATTAGCATTACAATGAGGTTGGACTTTTGATAAGTTTTAGCAAATGAAAGCTGGGCTAATTGGACCTAACACGGTCGCTTCTTGTGTTTTCTTTCTCTCTCCCCGCTTTTTTTATTTATTTTATTTTATGTGGATGATAATATATTTCTCATAGTAAAATAAATTTTAAACATCGTATAGCACGATACCTAAATCAATATGTTAAATTATTTAAAATCACTAAAATTTTAATAATTAGAATTATTGTGAATTGTAAAGCTCTAGTATTTGTCGACTATGCCAACAGACACTATATAACACTCTAGTTTGATCAATCCTATCCATGAAGGCGTATTGTACGTGTAATTTATAAGTTACAACATCATTCTATTACTCACTTGTACTATCTTTTTAAGATTTAATACATGATAATATAATTTTTAAGCTCATACAATATTTGATAACTTTTAAGCTCCTTTGCAAGACATCTATCATTTTGTTTTTTTTTTTCTTTTTAATAAGTTGCCAATAACAAATCGGCTAATGATATCTGTCTTGCTGCAAGCTAAGACATACCTTAAGCGTCTTGTTTTACCATGAATTAATATGTTTTATGGCTTAAAATTAACAAATTTCAATAGTTGCAATTAACAATCAATTATGAAACTTTCGGATTTGTCGGCAATGCAGATGTGTACAAAATGATATCCTTACCAAATCAACTCTATCTGCAACCACATACCATGGGCGTCATTTCATAATTGTAAAAAATTGTAGACAAAAAGGTTGATTTTACACAATCTATAGACGATAATATCCTCACATTATGCAATCATGTAAATTATTTCAATTTAATGCATAATAATATAATTTTACATCAAGAACAAGACACCTAACAACTAACCAGTGTCTTATAGGAAGATATTTATTATCTTTCTTTCAAATTATGGTGACTTCTACTAGAAAAAAGCATCTACTGGACCACTAGCCACTATTTAATCCATCTCATGGTTTCGAAAGCCTAAAAAAAATAAAGTAAATAAGATTAATTGATGCATTAAAAAATTTGAAAATTGCTAGCTATTGTAACAACATCTATTTTATGGAATATAGGAATACTTATATGTAAATAGTTTTAGAGTAGTGATATATGTCTTGCTGCAAGACACTCTTAAGTGTCTTGCCTCAACATAATTAACATATTTTATGATTTAAAATCACAATTTTTTCAACGATTACTCTTAATTATGAGTTCCTAACCTTAAATATTCGTCGGCTACGCCAATAAAATATTAAATGATACCCTAAACATATTAACCCTATTCGCAAGTATATATGATATATGTATTTTAGAAATGTCGAAATTATGGATAAAAATATAATTTTATATAACTTATAATTTGTAATATATTTTTGTTATTCGATCCTACCATTTTTTTCAATTTAAAAACATAATAGTCTATTTTTTAAGTCAAAATAAGACACTTATGAAGTGTCTTGTAACAAGACACTTATCATTTTGCATAGTTTTAACCTTAAAGCACTTATTTCTTCCCTATATTTTAGGTTTTACGTTGTTAGGTGCGTTGTAAAACTTAACCCAGCTATTATGTCTAAGATTATGACATCTGCCAAACAATAAGCTTGTCAACTTCTTATCAAACAGACACACCTCCTGTGTGGAAAAAATGCGTACATTTGGTCTCGAACTCTTTTAATTGTTAGAAATGGACACTCATATTGGTGCATTGGCACCAATCAATGGTTATTTTTTATTTAAAGAATTTAGAAAATTCGGAATCTATCATTAACATTTAAGTAAAATTTCAAAAAGTATTTGTAAATTGTCTCAATTGGTCGTCATGATAGTAGGTGTGAAATTACTTTCCACCATCAAATAAAT
This sequence comes from Selenicereus undatus, assembly GCA_017589665.1. NCBI lineage: Eukaryota > Viridiplantae > Streptophyta > Magnoliopsida > Caryophyllales > Cactaceae > Selenicereus > Selenicereus undatus. The sequence goes on along the minus strand of JACYFF010031957.1, from coordinate 126,545,159 downwards.
AGTCATATTTGGCTGCTAGCCGGTCAATTGCTCTGCTGCTTCACAAAAGATAATACTAGCGAACCTTTTGCACCCACCGTTGTTACCACCTCTACATATATATATATATATATATATATATTCTTGAATTAGTGGCATATCTAATCAAGGCATGGGAAAAAATAAATTATATTGCGTTTTTCACTAAAATTGAAATTAATTACGATACATAGATCAATAACGATAATGTGAATATATTGTGAAGTTATCAAGTTATTATACTTGGGCTAACGACCACTGAAATGAACATAGTGTTTTTATTGAACAAAATATGATTGGTTTTATTTATATAAAATAAGCATGTTCTCTTAGATAGAGGGAAAAAAGTATCAAGTTTGATTGGGAGAAACATATAAAAATGATATCAGATTATTAAAAAATTAAAATAAACAGAAATAGACTACAAAGAGTGGAAATCAAAAGGTATTGATTAATTGGAAAATATGTTTAAAAACATGTTCGTGTAGTTTATTCGGTGGACAGCTTCATTTGAGTATGTAATCACATTTTTTTTTAAAATAAGACGGGCCACTCATTGGAGCATATCAAGGTAGACATTGTGAGTCAAATAACTTAAAAGAAAGGAAACATTAGCAGGCCCTGAGACCCAAAAGACCAACCCAAACCCTCAACATTTCAAGTACATGTTCTTTTCGTGGGGAAATGTTGGCTCCCAATATTATTCCATTCTCTCCCACTCATTCCCATGCATTCATTTACAATATTCTGCACTCATTTCTATCCATTCCCAATGTCTCCCACCGCCTCTTACTCATATCCACACCTTGATATTAATAATTTTGTCTTTTTCTTACTCGATTCAATTTGTTACAACTCAATTCCACTCAATTCCATTTCGTTGTACTCTTATAAGAAAGAATCACTCCTCCCAATCTATTTCACCCATTCTCAATCTATTCTATTTCTTCCCATGCCACATCCACAATTTATCAATGAAAAAAAAAACATGCCCTTAAATGATAAGTGAACGTATCCCCTTATTTGAATATCGACAGAGATGGAAGACAAAGGCAATTTATTTGAAACGTAAAGCCAAATAGTGTCACCCAATGGTTGTGTAAAATATACTCCCATATAAGAACATCTCTTTTATTATTCGTTACGAAAATTGAGACGGAGTCTTTAATACAACGGCTGCATATTTTCATAATTTACACTACATGTATATCTTTTTTTGTATAAAAAAAATAAGTACGTGCTTTTCGCAATTTAGTTTTTTATATTTAAGACAACGTGAATCTAATTTCAGAGTTGGCCTAGAAAGAGCACGTTCGCTGTCAAGAAAATCAGAAAAATAAAAAAAGAAACGGAGTTCTACAAAACCTGTAACCAAAAAACCGGTTCATTATATTTTACCCGGTTTATTTTAATTTCCCTCTAGACTGATAAAACCCAGCAGCATGACTGTGCTGGGGGAGAGACAGTGAGAGAGAGGGCAACCGGCGAGAGAGAGAGAGAGAGCGAGAACGGGGTAGGCCGCGAGAGACAGAGAGTGGAGAGGAGAGAGAAAGTGTTGTTCGTACGATATGAGATTATGAGTGATGAGTGAGTGAGGTAGTATAAAGCTTGTGTTGTTTCTCTCTCGTCTACTTTCCTCTCTCACTAGGGCTTCTTTGCTACCCTACCGTGAGGAACTTATCTACTCTACTATGGACTGAATTCTATGGAGTTAGCTGAGTTCGCCGCCTCCTTCCGATGATTTCTCCGTTCTTCTCTCTCCAGCTTGGTAAGCGCTTTGATTTGTGCCTGTTATCTACGGTTGTGTTTGATCTATCGTTTTTGCTAGATCAAGAAAAACTACGAAGTTTCTGCTATGAGTTTGCTGGAAAATCAGAGAGAATTGACGGAATTGTTGTTCTCGCTTTCTGGAGGAATTTCAGCAGTTTGAGCGTAGTGGAGTTAGTAGCTTTTCTTTCTGTGGAGTTTTTGGATCTGATTCAGTTGGTTTTTCGTATTTTCGCTTTTTATTTTGTGTATTTTCTGTAGATTTTGATGTAGTTTAGCTAATTTCTGCGGACGAAAGTGAATAAAGAAAATTTGAGCTTTCCTGTTGTCTGATTTGTTCTAAATTAATGTCTAGGGTTTCGGTAGTTTCAGTTGGTTGTTGAAGAGATTGAAGCTGCTGCTGTTGTACTAATTGGTAAGCTTTCTTCCCCTTCGTGTCAACTTCCAACTTTAAGTTCTATATTGGTGTCATTTCGGTAAATAGAGTTATTGGTTGTGGATGCATGTCTATATTGGCTGTTTTCTGGTTAATCACTTAGATAATTGGAGATTTCAGCATTGGTACGTGGATGTTCGTTGCTACTTTGTGCATGCACTCGGTTTGGAAGTTTAAGATGGTTGTCGTGGTTAAATTCAAATGATTATTGCAATTTGTGTGATGTTGATGGCTCAAACGGTTCTTGCAATGTTTGTGATGTTGATGGCTATGTTCCTGCTTGTAGTTTTTGGCTAATTCGTCATGTTTTTCTTGCATGTCTTGTTGTGTAGAGTTGGTAGAATACGTTGTTGTCAAGTAATGTTGGCTCTTTCATTGTACAGTTGGAGTTTTGGTTTCTTATGAAGCATTAAAGTGGGAATCCTAAAACTGATTCTAATGAAACCTATTGTTTTGTCGCTATTATTGAGTCAGTCCAATAAGTATCAGTAATCTATTGAAATTCAAATGTAACCTTTTCTTCCATTATAGCGTAAATTATTTTCGGATTTCTTTTCTTTTCTTTTGTTTTTGCATGTTATTAACTGAGGTCCACACTGAGTTGTATGTTCTTGTAACCAGGGTTCAACAAAGAATTGGTTTACTGACGGTGCATAGGAGCATATTTGTTTGATGAGGGCGAGTGCCCTATGCAACCTTTAGACAAAAAGTTGCCTGGAATTGTCGCTCAAAATCCTTAAGACATATTGAATTGGACGCTTATAAACATTAAATGACACTTATCAAAAAGCTTAAAACGCTTAAAACTTGGACAGCCTTGTACAAAATTGCAGACACATCACTAGGTGCATTTCCCCTTGTTCTTGTGTGCTCAATGGTTCCTTTTTGGTTGATGTGATTGCCTTTAGCATTCGACCTAAGGTGGTTCACTCATGAATTTGCCAAACCATCTTTTTGTGGTAGCGTGCTTCGTCTCATCATGCATTCGCATGCTGTGCATGATCTGGCTTAGTCACATTCCTGTTATCTTGTTGGACAACTGGAATTCATCTTAATAGTCAATAACCGGTTGAGATACAATTCAAAAATTTAGAAATTTTGTAATAATTTTATGTATGGAAATTGATCAGTGATCTAGATTTGGAAATAAGGTGAGTAAAAGGGGATTTAAAGTTACCAGAAGTTCGCATGTCTGGTATAAAAGGGTTTAGATATCCTGGGAGGGCATCAACATGGCGAGTTTGACAGATACATCTCATACATAATGTTGTATGAATAGGATCAAAATGTGGAGGGAATAAATTTTAATGTGGATAAATGAGTGGGTCAAAATGACATGATACTGTAGGCAATATATTTTCAGAAATTTATCTTAACAGTAGTAATGTCGCACGCCATGATTCAATGCAGATCACATGAGAACTGTTGAATCTCAACACCAGACTCTATTTTCTTATCAAGAACCCAAAGTGCTCAGGGGGACGCATAGTGTGAGGGATTTAAACTACATAATGTTGATGTATCACTTTCTCTCATTTCTTCTTCTATTCTTAATGCAATTATTTCCTTCTCTTTACCATAAATCCATTGCCGAATGGACATGTCCCTCCTTGTATCTGAAAACACTACTCTTCATAGTGCATAACAGATATCTCCTTGTGTCTCAAAAGATGTGAAAAATGGAATTTAATGGATATGTCTATTCATTTTAATTCCCTTAATTAGATAATTATAACTTATTAATTGAATTTAAACAAATATTAATAGTTAAGGTGCACGACATTGTCCGACATTTTCTTTCTTCTATAGATACAACAAGAGAAATTTCACCCCAATTAGTTTAACCTTCTAGTTTCATTCCATCTTTATGAAATCTAGGATTTCATTGAAATACCAAAATGCTTTATTTCTAGAAAATGGTCTTTACAATACAGCATGTAAGGCTAGCTTGTAGCTTAATTTTCTTGTTGCTTGTACTCTGTCTCTTCATGAGTTCAGTTGTAGTACTGTCGCTGCTGGCAGGTGGCAGGCTGGCAGCAGTGTAGTGTATAGGAAAGCACAAGAATATGGGCCAAGTAAACTTGTTTGGTCATCAATGGAGCATAAGATGCTTGCTTTTGGTAGAACTGCTTGCTGTTATGGTTAACATGCCTTCTCTTTTTCTGTCTTTGCTTTTAGTGATTACTGCTCCTTTTTTAGATCTTATCTCCCAATGGAAGACACCCAGTCTGTTGCTGTGCTTATAGACTCTGCAACCTTCAAGATACAGCAACTTCAGAAAGCATTTGCCGAGCTTGAAAGTCACCGTGCTGTTACCCTAAATCTGAAATGGAAAGAGTTGGAAGCTCATTTCCATGGGCTGGAGAAGTCACTGAAAAGGCGTTTTCATGAGTTGGAAGACCAGGAGAAGGAATATGAAGACAAGACAGTTAAGGTGCAGGAGATGTTAGAGAAGCGTAAGGCTGCTGTTGTGGCCAAGGAGCAAGCTTCGTTGGAGAAGCTTCAAGAGAAGAGGGATGCTGCCCTGTTTCCAATTGCAACTGCTAAAGACAAGCACCGTAGGGTATCGAGTAAAGTTTGTTCCGGAGTCACTGGTGAAAATCAAAGTGGAGCAACAAGTGAACAGACCTCCAGCAATTCTATGATGTCTGAGATCACTTCAGAAGACATAAAGGACAGTGGGGAAGATGGAAGTCCAGAAGTGCAGTCAGCGGAAAGTGGACACAGGGAAGTGATGTCATATCCTGAGCTAATCAGACTGTGTGAACAGATGGATGCTGAGGGTCTTCATGTTTTCATATCTGACAACCGCAAGAACCTTGCATCAATGAGAGAAGAAATACCACAGGCATTGAAGGCTGCAATGAACCCTGCTCATTTGGTTTTGGATTCGCTGGACAACTTTTACCGCTGTGATGTCAGTAACTCAGATGGAAAAAAGGATTCAAATCTTTTGGGTCTCCGCCGAACCTCCATCTTGTTAATGGAGTGTCTTAGCATTTTATTAATGAGCTTGGATGCAGTCTCTGTATCTAACATAATTTCAGAAGATGTCAAGGTCCGAGCAAAAGCTATTGCTGAAGCATGGAAGCCTAAGCTCAGTGAACTTGACAGGGAAACTGGCAATGGAAACTCCCTGGAAGCTCATGCATTCTTGCAACTTCTGGCTACTTTTTCTATTGCATCTGACTTCGATGCAGAAGACTTGTCTAAATTAGTGCCTTTGGTGTCACGTCGTCGCCAATCTGCTGAACTTTGCCGATCACTTGGCTTGTCTTGCAGAATGCCAGGTCAGTTTTGTTTATGATATGGAGATTCCATTTCTGCAGTTCTATTATTCTATCACAGTTTAAAATGAAGAAAATGTATTGGTTGTTTTTGGCTTTCTGGCTTTTCTGCTGTCCTGCGTAGTTGAAGTGATGCAAAATGGTGATGTCTTTTTCTTCCGTCTTCTTTCAAATAAGTGGGTCATTATTGATCTTTTCATGATGTTGATATAATATGCTCGATGCTGGGTTTATGCTTTAAGAGATAAACTTGTAGACTTGCATCCTTTGATTGCCTCGATCCTTAATAATGCTCTTTCTTCGGTGATCTGGATTTCATATCGAGATCAATGTTTAAATTGTTGTTTTTATGTGTTTCTGGTGTTGATTTCAAGTTGTAAGCTTCAGGTGTAATTGAAGTATTGATAAGTAGCGGAAGACAAATTGATGCTGTTAATCTCGCCTTCCAATTCGAGCTGACTAAGCAATTTTCGCCTGTGCTACTGCTGCAATCCTATCTGGAGGATGCCAAAAAAACTTCTTCTCCAGCCAAGCCCGGGAGTGCATCCCCATCATCTCCCTGTGTACAGGTTCCTTCATTCTTTCGATTGTATTGCATGTGAGCCATTTTTGATCGTACCCTTGCGATGTTGCTCTTTGTGGTGGACCAAAGGTTCCTCCAACCACTCTGGTGATACAATTAGTGTGATTCGCCCCCTCCCGGAGAACCCCCCCCCCCCCCCCCAAAAGAGGATCTTTAAGGATTCAATTCATGTAAGCTGGCTATTGAACTTGGGTTTTTTGGCTGTAGGAGTAATTACAAACCAACTTGATTTTCTTTGCCCTATATGTTTTTACCCTTACTTCTAAAACAAAGTTGTCTGACAAAGTTCTTTGATGTTCAAGAGCAATGAGGTGAATGAACGAGAGCTTAGTGCGCTGAAGGCCGTGATAAAATGTGTTGAAGAGCACCAGCTCGGAGAACAATTCCCTCTGGATTCCCTTTCAAAACGCATGCTCCAACTTGAGAAGACCAAAGCTGAAAAGAAGCAGGCAACTGAAGTTACAAAGCCTCAATCCAAGAGGGCCCGAGCCACTTCCACAGGGCATTGCCCACGCATGCTCAACATTGCTCCAACTAGTTCTCCTTATGCTGCTGCTGGTAGACCTACTGATAGGTATCCTCCTCAGTACGTGTTTGACAACCGATCCTATGTCTATCCTCCTGGACCCACTGACAATCACTGTGCTCCTGTCGTGGGTGCCCCTGCTTATGGGTTTCTCCCCCCTCTGCCTCCTCCTGGTCATGGCAATTACTACACCAATGGGTATCAGTACCAGCCCCCGAGCTATCTTCACTGAGTAAGTATCAGTACTGATGCTAGCTAATTGGTGACTATCATATTCTGATTTTTAACTACTTAGCTGTTTAACCCTTTGTAAGATGTCGGGCACTACATGGATAATTGAGTACTTAGGTGGGAAGAAACTGAGAAAATTGAAGAAGCAGGGGGGGGGGGGGGAGTTGTAGGTCTAGCCCCTTTCAGCTGCGTGTAAAATCAGACCTTTTGATCCTAATGTATGAACCATGTTTTCTGTTGTATATTTGTTCTTAGGGTTTCCCCTTTATGCGCCCTTTTATGCTGGTTTGTGGATAAAAATGTACCATCTTCCTTTTGTGCAAGTTTGGGTGGTGCCCGGTTCAAGCTTTATTTTGTGAATGTGGTTAAATTCAGTTGTGCACTCAGTACATAAAAGTTTCTTATGTAAGCTGCTTTGTTAGCTATAGAAATAGAAATGTGTGGGCCACGAAGAAACACAGTTGACAGTGCAGTACTTACCTTTCAAGCTGGAGGATGGGGGTTCAAATCCCACCACTTGTAAGTTGTTACTGAGGCCACTTCCAGTGTAAGGAACGCATGCTAAGCACTGGGGCCCGCGTTCCAAAATTTGTTTCCCAGCATGCGTTTTTGCATGAATGACACTTAGGATGGAACGCCTGGTCGTTTTATCCTCCATTAAAATATTTTTTTTTGGTCTTTTTTAGTTTTTTTAGTTTTTTTCACTTAAAAAATATTATTTAGATGGTTTAAAAAAAAGTTCTATGTTATAGGTGGATTTATGATAAATATTTTCTTGTATGATCCAAAGTGAAGTTTCATAGATTGAAAAAAATGAAGGAATACAAGTTTTAAAAGATGGAACTTTTTTGCTAATGTAGTAAGGTTGATGTTCAAAATTTGGAATTATGGTTGGGAATGTTCATACCCCTCTATCGCAAGTGTAAAAGCTTACTTTGGCCCCTGCTTTTCCTAGGGTTTGTTTGGATGGGGAGTAGGGAGGGGTAAAGGAGGGTAAGGAGCAGTAGGAGTGAGGGAGAGTAAATAAGAGTAAGTTGCTCGTTCTTTTTTGGGAGTTTAAGGAGAGAAATGACTAATTTTTGTTTGAAGAATAGAAGAGTAAATAAGAGTAAGTGAAAGAATTGATATATATATCCTTATTAAATAGATTAAAATATATTATATTCAAAATTGCGGGGTAAATATGTAAATTATTTCTTCCTATCCCTCCTTTTCTTACTCCCAAAACATGGGTAAAGCAGTGTTAAGAGAACTGACCCGGTGATCGAACCGATCTACGAAGTGGGTAAATGGTCCAACCGGTTGAATCGGTTGATTCGCATTGGACCGGT
>JACYFF010031957.1:126474743-126535621 GCA_017589665.1 Selenicereus undatus | reverse complement strand
TATTATTATTATTATTATTATTATTATTATTATTATTATTATTATTACTATTATTATTTTTTTTATTTTTTATTTTTATTTTTTACTTTTTTTATTTCTTGTATTTCTTGTATTTTTTGTAATTTTGTAATTTTTGTTATTTTATTGTTTTATTTTTTATTTCTTTATTTCGTTATTTTTATTATTTTTATTTTTTAATTATTATTTATTATTTTTTATTTTTTTAAATTTTAATTTTAATTTTAATTTTTGTTATTTTTTAATTTTCTATTTTGTAATTTTGTAATTTGTAATTTGTAATTTTTATTTTTATTTTTTATTTTTTAATTTTTAATTCATAATTTTTTAATTTTTAATATTAAATTTTAATTTGAATTTGAATTTTACTTTTTTACTTTTTTATTTTTTTTAATAAAAAAATGAAAAAAAATAAAACTAAAAATTTTTAAAATTTTGACAATTTTAAAATAAAAAATTAAAAATTAAAAATAAACATAAAAATTAAAAATTAAAAATTATAAAATAAAAAATTAAAAAATTAAAAATAAAAAACTAAAAACAAAAAATAAAAAATAAAAAAAATGAAAAATGAAATTTGACAAATAAAAGAATAAACAAAAAAAATAAAAAATTTAAAAATTTAAAAATTTAAAAATTTAAAAATTACAATATAAAAGTTTAAAAATTAAAAAAATTCAAAAATTGAAAAATTGAAAAATTAAAAAATTAAAAAATTAAAAATAAAAGATGAAAAATGAAAAATAAATAAATAAAATAAAATAAAAAAATAAAGAACAAAAAAATTTAAAATTTAAAATTAACAATAAAAAATAAAAAATGCAAAATCAATACACAATAAATAAAATGAAGATGTAAGGAGATGTAAGAAGATGTAAGGAGATGTAAGGAGATGTAAGAAGATGTAAGGAGATGTAAGAAGATGTAAGAAGATGTAAGAAGATGTAAGGAGATGTAAGAAGCTGTAAGAAGCTGTAAGAAGATGTAAGCTCTTAGCTAAATCCTAAAAAACGCGAAATAGAACAGGGCCTAACTCTTATTGCCCCTAACTTCGCTTAACCTTCTATTTTCTTATACTCCAAAATGGGGTGTAAATGTGTAAGGAGTTCAAAATCTGAAGAAATTCGTTTACGAGCAATGTGCAAAAAATCTTGGGCATGTAGGAATGTTTATTTATTTATTATTATTATTATTATTATTGGTGTAAATGAGGCGTGGTAGATGTGATATTTGTCTATGTAGTGACGTTTATCCATGTCGGGGATATTCTGCTGAATGCAGATCTTTTTTGCGCTTGTTATTAGACAGACAGTAGCTGATTTTACTGGCTGTGGACTTACAGGTCATGCTTTGTTTCTTGAACTAATCAGCTGATTGCTAGAGCCATTGATACTTTCTCAGAATATATTTGATAAACTCGGTTGTTTGATTAGGTAAAAAGCCAAACAGACTTAAGTGCATCCGATTCCTACAATTTACTGATCAAAGGCTAGTTACGCCAAAATTCAGACAGTGTATATAACCAAACAACTGAAGCTAATTTGTTTTAAGAACCTCCCCCCCCAAACAAAAGAAAGGACTTGTAATCAAACCCAATATGTCCAATGTGTATTAATTTTGATTTATAAATAATTATTCAAGTTTATTTTGATTTATCAACGCCCATGTCATTACGACAATGGAAATGGGCTTTTAAGCCCAAATAAATCTGGTCGGAGCTAGGAAGTAGCAACCGGGTTGGACCAAAAATCTACAGTTTAAAGCTCGATTTTGCATTTCAAAACTATTACAACAACAACAACAAACTCTCAGTGTGGGTCCTGCTTTCGTAAGGTTTGAGGCATTTCAAAACTATTCATTGTTCAAAATCGCAGAGGAAAAAAATAATAATAAAAAAAAAAAAACATCTCAGACGTTTTTCCCTCCAAAAACAGAAGTCTCGGAAATCGTAATCACGTAGTACTTCTCTACTTCTCCCGGGAAGAAAACTCCCCGGCGAAGAAAAAATGAGGATAGCGGAGATAAGCTCGCCGGATCTCCGGCAACAAGACTCACTCTCTCTCCTCCTCTCCCAAACCGAAACCCTAATCAAACAAGCCGAGCTCCTCTCTCCTCGTGCTCCCTTACCTTCCTCTCTCTCCTCTCAGCTTCGTCAATGTCTGATTCATCTGTGTCAACTCGCTTCCTCCTTCTCCAACCCCGTCAAGCTCCAGCTATGGAAGCTCAGCTACCGCCTCTGGAACGCCTGTGTCGATCTCTCCAACGCCGGCGCTGGAAAAGGAGTCGTTGAGCTGCGGCAGGTTGCTGCTGATATTTTGTCTATCGCCGGAGACGTCGCCGGAGTTCCATCTCCGTCTATGAAGGCCGCTTCGTTCTACTGCAAGACAGGGTTGATCTGGTTCGAGATGAGGAACTTCGATTCGGCCAACAATTGCTTCGAGAAAGCCACAGATCTTGTCTCGAAGGTTGAGATCGACTCGATTTCTGATCTAGGAGAGAGGAAATTGGTGCTGGATTTGAATATTGCAAGGGCGAGAGCTGCGTGGGAGGTTTCGGATCGCAACGTTTCGCTGGCACTCTTGAATCGTTCGAAGAAATTCCTCTTCGAAACGGCGGAGAATTACAAAGCCTTATCGGAGCAGTACTTGGCATTTGGGAAGGCGTTGTTGACGAAGAATGAGGGTTCTGAGGCCAATGAAGCGTTGAAGCTGATGAATGAGGGTTTGGAATTGTGTGAGAGAGGGCTTAGAGTGGTAAAGACGACGGATGAAACGCTGACTTTGAAATCCTTGAGGGACAAAACTCTGCGTTTCATAGCTGCTTTGCATTTGCAGAGGGAAGAGTTTGAGAGTGTGATTAAGTGTGTGAGGGTTTTAAGGGATAATAGTGCTGATCAGCACCCCAGCTTGAGTGTCCTGGCTATGAAGGCGTGGCTCGGGTTGGGAAGGTTCAGTGAGGCAGAGAAGGAGCTCAGAGATATGGTTGTGAATAAGGGGATTCCGGAGAGTGTTTGGCTTTCGGCTGTCGAAACCTACTTCAAGATTGTAGGGGTGGCGGCCGTTGAGACAGTCAAGAGTGTGTTTTTGGGCTTGTTGGGGAGGTGCCAGGTCAGTGCAAATGCAGCCGTTCGGGTGATTTATAAGGTTGTAGGTGAGGGGGGTGGTGGTGGAGAAGGGTTGAGGATTAGGGAGAAAATGGCCGCAGAACTCGCAGGTGATGAACGAGTGGTGACACTTTTTGCTGGGGGGAGAGCTGCAAAGGAAAGAACTGCCCTCCATGCCATCCTGTGGAACTGGTGAGGACTTAATACCCTGTCTTAAATTGCGAGTTTGATTTTATTGTGGTGTTGATGTTGTGGGATCAGCAAAAGAAACTGCTTTTGATTGTATGTGTTAGCATTTAACTTGCACATATCACCTTAGAACAAGAACATTGGTATGGCAATCTTATAACTACTCATTTGTTCCTGTGCTCATTGCTTCAATTATGTGATTAACGTGTGGCCTATTTGAATGCAGTTTAATCACTTCTACATGACTCTCTTTGTAAGGGACCCTAAACTTGTTGTAGAACATGAAGCCGCTTCCAGAATACTGGATTTCATGAGTTTGGAAATTGTTCTCCTAGCTAATGAGTATTTTAAGGCTCTGGAAGCTTGTGTCATTGAGGTTTCAACCCTTAGTCATGGTCATATATTCTGAACATGGGACCGCTTCTGCAAATGAAGTTGTTGACAGTACAATACAGATACTACTAGTAGTTTTCCATGCCATCTGTGGTGCCTTAAGGGGCAAATAGTATCGATGCACCTTTGATTAAGGATCATTTCAGTATTCTCAAGCAATATGCCCAAAAGAAAACTGGGTATATCTGATATTATGAGTCAAAAATAGTTGAAGTTTGTCTGCACAATAATGACAATAATGTGGCAGTACCGCAGTAGTTTTGGATGACAAGCTATTTGGCTGAATAAACTCATACTCAAATGAAATGAAAAGAAAATTTTTCGATGAGGATGGCAAAGTGAGTTGTAGGAAATGAGCTGTCTAATTGAGGGGATACCTAACAATTCATGGCTTTCTTTTGCTTGTATTCTGGGAGTTTGTGTTCATATACCATTCGTTGTTCCTAGAAGGTTTAAGGTTGTGTACATTACATCACTATAGCACAGTCCCTCCCCATGTTGATGTTCATCCTCCTTATTATTGGTTTTTCTGAGCAGTGCTGCTGCTCATTTTCGGTTGAAGGAGTACCAGACAAGCGCAGAGTTGTTTGAGAAAGCGATGCTGTATGTCCCTTCTGGTGTTGAAAACAGAATTTTACGAGCAAAGGGTTATAGAGTTTTATGTCTATGCCACTTGGGGCTCTCCCAGCTAGATGAAGCTCAGGAATATATTGATGAGGCGGAAAAGGTATTTTTACGTCTGCACTTATTCAACGTTTGATTTGAGATGCAAAATAAATTCTTTGAATATTGATATTGCATCTTTGATTAATATTGTGCTTCTGGATATATTATTCTTTCTCTGCAGCTGGAGCCAAATATAGCTTCTGCATTTTTGAAGGTAGATTTACTTCCTTCTTTTGGTTTCATTTCTGGTGTAAAAAGACTATGATTGCCCTCAGCTAACTTGTTTCTTTTCTGAATTGAGCAGTACAAGATATACTTGCAAAAGAATGACCACGGTGCTGCAACCGCTCAGATGAAAACAATGATGAGCTGCACTGATTTCACTACCGAATTCCTTTTCCTCTCAGCCCATGAAGCAGTCGCTTGTCGTGCACTTTCTGTTGCTGTCGCCTCATTATGTGATCTCCTCAACTTCTACACGTCAAAGAAACCGATGCCAATAGCTGAAATTGTAGTATTTCGTACCATCCTCATGATCCTTATTCAAGAACCTGGTAATGAATTGGAAGTCCTGAAATTCATGAAGCGAGCCCAAGCACGAACTAGTGAACTCGGAACTGATAATTTCTTCGGAAAAGGAGAGGTTGGAAGACGGGAATGGAATTGGATTGCAACAAATTCATGGAATTTAGGGACAAAAGCAGGAGCCAAGAAGAACTATGAACTATGTGCGGAGTTCTTGAGCCTTGCGGCTGAGTTTTATGATGTTAAGATTGATGGAGAAGCAGAGGGAAGCAATATTATGGTTTGCAAATCAATTGTCCTGGCTGTATCTGCCATGATAGCGGCTGAAAAGGAAAAGAAGGTTGTAATGCTGGATGCAGAAAGGAAAAAGGCCATTGAAATGCTAGACAGAGCAGGAAAGGTATAAGCATTTACATTCTTCTCTTTAGAATAGGATGTTTAACTATTCAATTTGTGTAGGCCCACTAAAATTTGCATGTTATTTCCTGCCAGCTGGTGAAAATACTATCAACAGGAGCCAAGATAGCTGATTGTGATGGCAATAGTAGCCTTGATGCAAACCTCTATTTCATGTACACCTTGAATGCATATGAACTGTATGGAAGGGTCAATGATTCAGGATCCCAACAGCTCGTTGTGAGTAACTTTGCCAACTCAAAAGCCTGCAACCCAAAGTATCTCCTTCAGATAGGTCTGACTGCCTCACACAGTCCCCAGCTTAATCCTGAAGTAGCCACATTCACTCTTAATACCTGCTTGTCTGCACTACTTGCTTCAACTTCACCAGACTACAAGGACATAGCTCTTGTTATAAGAAGGTTAATCTCCATTGCTGTTGTTTACAAGGGAGACGCAGATGATGAGGTGGTGTACAATTTATACAAACAAGCATATAGGATAATGGTGGGGCTTCTAGAAGGCGAGTACCCTGTTGATGAGGGGAAATGGCTTGTAACCACAGCTTGGAATCGAGCAGCAGTTCCAGTGAGGCTGGGGCAGGTTGATGGCGCAACAAAATGGATGAATATGGGGTTGGAACTGGCCAGGAAGTTTCCAGGGCTTGAAACCTATAGAGCATGTATGGAAGACTATATATCTGGCTTCGAGAAGAAACTTCAAGAGGATGGTGAATTGCGAGGTAATCTTTGATCAGCAAAATGGACTGCAAATAGCTAGGGCATGAGGTAAGTAAGGCAGGCTTATTGTACAGGATAGTAGGAAAAAATTACAGGAAATAGAAGATAGGGAACCATGCTGACTGAAAATTGTGGACTTCAATGCTTTTGCAGGATATATTACCTTCTTTTGTTATAAAAAAGTCCCTGTGTGGTAAAACAAACTACTTTATCGAAAATTCTTTTGAAGAATGAGGTCAAGATATCCATAGAAAACTCCTTATCTATATGCATCAATGCATTCATATCTTGGAAGGGAAGTGCTATATAACACATTTGTTAAATTATTGATCTATAGAGATTTACAGGCGAAAATAATGCTCATTGACATTGTTAGGAGAAAATGTGAGAGTGCTTATACTTGGTACTGAACGCATGGCCTGCATTGTTCTTTTGATACTTACAAGCAAAATTGCCAAACTCAAACATGTGTCTCATATGTTCTGAGCATGTGCACTATTTAGACCTGCGTGATCTGAATTTATCATGTATTTGAGCATTTTATCATAGTAACTTTGTCGGTTATCAATTCTTGAGCTAATATTTGTGGTGTTCTTGGTGGCATGCTCTTGAGATCATCCAGATGTCTATATTAGTGGTACAAGTATCTTTTTTTTTTGTGGTTTTGTAATATAAGATCACTGCTCCATCTGATTCACAACCAATATGTGTGAGTTGATTCTTCTTAAAAAATCAAAACAATCCAGCACTGAATATCATGGTATTTGGTATTTAAGTTTTTGATATAAAACATCCTGCATATGATGCTCGGCTTACCTCACCCTCTCCTCCTCCCCCTCGGGGGGGGGGGGGGAATAGTTAGCAACACAAGCTGCAAATTAAATCATACATCTCATCTCTGAGATTGGCCACATTCCTCTAGTAGAATAGATTTCTTACTTTTTCAGGTGATCTTAGCTCAGGGAACTTGCACAGGTCCTCGAGAACGTTCTTCTTCTGGGCATTAAACAAACATCTCGAAACTCCCATGTTTGGCCGCTGGCAAGTCCACCCATCTGACATGCCATTTTCTTCAATGATACATCTGCAGTTAATCTTCTGATCTCTAGCCACTTGCAGAGAACTGCTAACATGCAGCGCTACAGAAGTAAGTAACTGAGCTATGGCACCATTGTTTAATACCATAGAAGCAGTTCCCACTGACGCAAGGTCCCAGCTTAGTGTCCTGAAATTATAATCTTCAAAAGAGATATAAATCTCGTCAGTGGGTTGTACTGGTAAAAAAAATCATGTCTCAATATGAGTACTATAGTGATATGCAAGGACAGGAAAAAAGTGATGAAATTAAACCTGGTGAATTGCTGACTTGATTTGGGTGAACTTGACCCTACTCTCTGTTTCTGCCTCATTTTCTTGTTGAATAACCAAGTCTCTATGATCTAGAAAATCATTTCAACTGGTTTTGAGAAGCAGGACTAAACTGTAAATCTTTGAAGCTTGCTATACTGCAACACCAATGATTGGCTTGCTTTTGGATCGTGAGGTTGTGCAGAAAACTTGTGAGGATTGGTGTCATGGTGTGTGAGATCAAGGTTTATTTATAATAGCACACTGGCTTAGCAGTGTCCCCCCTTTTCTCCCCTTATTTCAGTAGTTGAGATCTGGTATGATTTCTTTCCTTTATGTATTTCCCTTAGAAGCGAAGGAAGCTAGGATAAGGATAAGTATCACACGTAAAGTTGTACACTTACATGCCACACATACAAGCACGTGAATGCAACGTGGTTTTGGTGTTTTCCCGGGGGGGGGGGGGTGTTATGAGATTGTAAGTGTAATACAAGATTCTATGGGAAACATTTTCTCCATCACAGATATAACACATACTTGTTTTGAAACTTGCAAATGACTTCTTTGCTGGGGCAGTGCCTGTTAAGTTGGACCAGCTGATTACATGACAGGGAACACCACCACACCAGTGGTACTAGTGTCTAAAAAAGCAATTGGACTCATCGTGTAAAATGAGGGGATGATGTCATTTTCCTTAAAGAGTGGTATGACTTAACTATGAAGTGTTGTCTTCTCTAACATGCAAATCAAACTAATGTCTGAACACTTTCAGGTATAACTGATATATTCCTGCTATTTTTAGGTTCTAGTGGCTTTTGCAAAAGTTGAATTAAATAGCATAACATTTAGTATATATGAACATAACCGCTGCTGCTATTTAGTATTTGATGGCCTATATTTGTGCTTGACACACAAACCACAATAGAACTTGTGTATTAACTAGCTGATAGCCTGACATAACGGGAGAATCTTGGACCAGCCAATTTGTTATTCATTACACTGTCTCGTTCGGTCTTGTTTGTTTTCTGGCTGTTTGAAATGCTGAAGAAGTTGCATATAGAATTTCTGATATCAAATAAGGCAACTTTTGCTACTTGACCTCTTGCTCTTCTGCAGGGTACTAACTCCTTTCTGGTTGCTGAAGTTGCGGTCACCATTCGTACAGTACTTATCCAGGAATCTGAATACTACTCAGCTCTTC
This sequence comes from Selenicereus undatus, assembly GCA_017589665.1. Taxonomy (NCBI): domain Eukaryota; kingdom Viridiplantae; phylum Streptophyta; class Magnoliopsida; order Caryophyllales; family Cactaceae; genus Selenicereus; species Selenicereus undatus. The sequence continues at coordinate 126,527,043 of JACYFF010031957.1, read as the reverse complement.
TCATAGAGAAATGTTAATGGGCAGAGCACAAGCTGCCAGCTTGTATATGCAAATCTGTTTGAATTTTGACTGATTTGCGTTGGTAGCAGCTGAATAGACAAGGGAAGTGAAAGTCCAAAGGTATGTGACTATGTACAACTCTAAAACCAATCCATGCCCAAGTCCCCCAGCCGGGGGGGGGGGTGGTGGGAGGTGGTTGGTTAGATACGGTAGCCTACTAGCCTTACCTCAGTTTTAGATTTTGACTGAAGTCGGTATGATAATAAGATCAATCCTGATTTAAAGTTATACAGAGAAACATGAACTGAATTGATTTTGACCTAAAGTTGGCATGATTTGAGCATTTAGCCTCACAATATGTCATTTTAAATTTGTGTAAATCTAATATATTTTCAAGGTTTACACAGCATTAACTTGTTCATTGAACATTGATCTCAACAAACCCGCTTTCCAGCAAGGCACTAACCACAAATTTGGGCTATGCTTGATGCCTATGATTATGTTTATGGGCCCTTGGCCTGTTTTAGAGCATCCGCATTGGTGATCCAAAAGTTTGGATCACAAGTGGGGACCCACAACCTCCACATCATCTCACAAGCCAACTTTTTTTCTCTTCTCTATATCCTATGGATTACCAACTTGGATCACCAAATAAAATAATATTTTATAGACCTCACTACTACTATATTATTGGGTTTTAGACTTTTAAATGCTTAGTTGGCAAAAAAAAAGAGAGAGAGAATGTGTGGGGGGCGGATTATGGCTATGAGCTGGACCGTGGGGCGAGCAAAGCGGATAACTGATGCATGGTATTGCTTGGACCGTGAGCCAAATTTTTGACTCACGACCCTTGCAATGCAGATGCTCTTATGTGCACAAATAGCAGCGAGAGGATGTCGTCGTTCCCAAATGGCCCTCTCCTCTCCACCGGTGCATGTATCATCATCTTCTTCAACATCGTCTCCGTCCTCTCTGCCCCCCCCCCCCCCTTCGACAATGGAGTCTCTTTCTCTCTGTCTTTCCTCCTCTTCCTCAATATTGAAACTCCAAAAAACCATCCGGAAAAACCCCCCAAATTCCCTTCAAATACCAGTTTCTCTCTCCTGTAGACTCCACGGCAATCAAATTTCATCCCTTGTTTATTCTATGGCCTCAAAAACCCCTCAAAAACCCCATTTCTCTCTCCCCATTTTAGTGGGTTTCCTCTCTTCTGCTCTGCCCTCCTTTGCATCTGAACTTGCGGAACCATCTGGGCCTGTTTCTGGAAAAATCAACATCGAATCCGTTCTGCTTGCAATTGATGATTTTTTCAACAAGAACCCCTTTTTCGTTGCTGGGTGTGCCTTCATTTATCTGGTAGTTCTTCCGTTGGTAGAAGAATACGTTAAGAAATACAAATACATATCTGCGATTAACGCGTTTCGGAAGTTGGAGGATGATTCCACCGCTCAGCTTTTGGATATTAGGGATGAGAAGAGCGTGAACTATCTGGGTTCGCCTAATCTGAGGATTTTGAGCAAAGAAGTGGCTCAGATTCCCTACACTGAAGCCGATGAAGATGAATTTTTGAAGAATGTAATGGCAAAATTTGCAGATCCGAAGAACACTGTTGTCTGCATTTTGGATAAGTAAGTGTTACTTTCATAATCTTCTATAGATAAATCGCTGTTTTCAAGCTCTGGGTATGTTTTCCTTTGCGTTTCTCGTTTCAAATTTATGTAACTTTAGTATATATAGTAGATTGTATAAATATCGCCAATATGGCTTGCAACATGAGTTTTTAGCTTATTTGGGCCTGTGTATCAAGGTCCAGGTCATGCTGGGTTCGATCAAGCTTATAACTTTGCTGCTTGAATAACTATTTTGCTTTCGAGTGCTCCGGAAATGCTAGAGAGAGATAGATATACATGCTCAATGTAGCTCAATTGCCTGGGATAATGTAACGTTGGGATAATGCAACATACTCAATGGTGCACTGGTTCTCAGTTTTATGTTAGGCGTATTAATTATCAAAACTGAGGCACTCATAAACCTGCAATGTCTTGGGAGCTTGCTTGCTTGATCTTGATTGCTGGTTTAATTTGTGGGACAGGCATGTTTTAGCAAATATCGTTTCTGCCTCATTGTGACTTGTGTCGTTCTGTGGTTAAGTAGTTGGGGTACTACTGTTCACACTTCATACAGGATATTGATATATGGAATGGATGTATGAAACTTTGACTGATTTCACTGAGTTGTTTGTTGCAGTGATGGACAAGAAGTTTCTCTTGTGAAAATCTGACAAAAAGGATACTACTTGCTGTGTTTCAATGAAGTTGGCATGTTTGAGTCATTTATCACTAATAGAGAATGGAGAATGTTGTGTTTTGTGTAGGAAGTTTCATATTTTTTCTACCGTCTGAAATACTGGACATTTGAAGGTCTCTTCATGCTTGCCACTTCAGCACCTCTCGTAAACAATTTAGATTCATGCAGCCTTAAGAAAGACAAGTTTCCTTTTTGTGTTTCTTTAGAACATGTTCCCCAATTATTGTGCTGGATGAATGGTTTGTTTTTATAATGATCTTTTCTTTAATGAATCTCAAGCATCTAGAAACTGAGTTCGACTTTACTATTCTTTCAACGTAATGGCATCATTTTAATGTTCTTCTGTGGTTGTAAGGTAGTCTTGATGGTAATTCAATCAAAGTGGCTGAATTATTGTTCAAGAATGGGTTCAAAGAGGCTTATGCAATCAGGGGTGGTATGAGAGGCAAGAAGGGTTGGCAGGTAAATTTCTCCTTGTAAACTACCTCTTGTTTTCTCTTTTGTACTCTTTCATTGCAAATCCCACATTCCATTGTCATCTTATATTGGTGACAGATTGCTTACTGTCTAGGGTTTTGCCTTGATGTGCAGGAGATTCAACAAGAGCTTCTTCCACCATCAGTACACGTTTACCCCAAGAAGAAGGCCAAAAAATGGCAAAAAGTGAACAGTGTTTCCAATCAGCCTGATGCAGATCAATATGCCATCACTCCTGAGAATTGACCCGACTGGAGAAAGTTACTGTTAGAGCACAGCCATATCATATATCTGAGTAGTAGGGAAAATGCTGATGCTTTTGCAGACACACAGGATGTGAGGTTTAGAGGTGAATTTGTAACTATGCAAAATAGTCTTAGCCATCCTCTGAGTTGCTCAGCCCTATCGGAGGCAACTTTGCTGCTTCTTGTGCCTTGATTCTCAATGTGTGCTAGGCGATCACAATATCTAAACATTCGCTCCCTGCTTGCTGGAAACATGCTTAACTGAGGATATCATTTTAAGCTTGAATGATTCAGAACAGGGATCTTGATGTATTTACTTGTATGAGATTTCATTCGATATGTATAAATACGTATTCTAGTCCATTGTGCAGTTCAAGGTCAATGCTTTTTATTTCAGATGTTACACTGAGAATTCACCTCTTTCAACTTGAACTTCTCTTTGGCAATTTAAATCGATCTTCGACCTTACAAAATCATGTTGGCCAAATGAATTTAACAGCGGAAATGTCATTACAACCACAGATTTGGCATGCACACGAGTTAATTTTGATATCATACTCATAAAAGTACGTACCGCTACAAGTGAAATAAGCACAAACATATTAAATTTGTTTGCAGACGTGGAGAGAGAGTGTCACATGATTTTATGCAGTAAATACCCATAAGAGTATGATATAGATTACCTTCTATCTACTCATGTTTGGGTAAAGTAAACTTTGTCCAATTTCAAGCCACTTAATGTTTGAGAAAGTTAAATCCATCTACATTTATTCTATATTATAAGCATATTTCAGTCTTGTTTTAGTAAGTCTTATATGAAACCATCTCATAATAATTCATCTTGAGATGAATTATGATCATTAACTATCATCCCTAATACTGTATTTGGATTGGGATTGGAGGAGGGGAAGGGAGGAGGAAAGAGGGAGGTTAATTAGCCCCTCTTTATCTTGTTTGGAAAAAAAAGGATGGGGAAATAGGAGGAAAATTTTACATCTATTAACCCCTATAATTCAATTTTTATTCTCCCAGAATTGAGGGTGAATGGAGGGAAGGGGAAGTGATATAGTAATTTTTCCTTTTTATTTCCATCCATTTTCTAATCTAAACATAACACATATAGTTAACCTCCATTCTCCTCTTTTTCAAATCTAAACAAGGTAAATACATGTGTCCTCTCCTCCCTTCCATTCCCCTCCCCTTCCTTCCCTTTCATTAACCTCCCCTCCCCTCCTCCTTTAATATCCATATGCAGCGCAAATTTAAAAGAATTTTTTTTCTTTACCATATAAACCAATGCGGCGACTTCAAGATAAATGACCATGAAACGGTCTCCGACAAAAATTTGTAAACCCGGTAAACAGAGATTGATCTCATCACCTAAGAGTCTAAGGCCATGTTCGGCAAAATTAGCGGTTCAAGTAGCGGATAGCGGTTTAGGTAGCGGATGGCTGTTCAGATAGCATTTTTAATTTAGCTGTTAGTGGATAGCTGTTTAGAAGAGCAGTTAAATAAAATGAGTTCGGTAAATTTAGCTGTTGGATTAGCTGATTAATGTAAATTGACATAAAGGGATATAGATAATTTTCAAAGATAAAATTTTCAAAGGGTAATTTTTGGTAAAAAAAATATAAAACATTACTTTTGAATGTAAAGCGTTAATACTATTAACTTTTCAAAAACGCTACTTAAAATGCTAAACGCTACTTGAAATGCTAGTCAAAACACTACGTTACCGAACACTAAAAATTAAATGATAAGTGTATTAACTTAGTCAAAATACCAAATACTATTCAAAATACTGTTGTCGAACACGCCCTAAGACTATGAATTAGACCATGGGTTGCTTAAATTAGAAACCAAGGCTGAACTCTCTCTCTTTCTCTCTCTCAAATTCCGTAGGTATGCACCTGCAAAAATCTATTTCATCTTTCCTTTCAACTTAACCCGCCAAATTTCTCACCCAATTTGATCCTACTCTACGTCCTAAAGTGCAGATTCCTGCAATCGCTTCTTACCGTAAATCATTTCACATTCACAAATTGCTTGATTCACCATGATCTGGGCATTTATGCTCTAATCAGCTCATTAATTGATCGGTTAAACCCTAGTTATTTTTCATTTTCCCTTTCAATTTCAGGGTTTGGAGATGCTTCCAGAAAGATCGTTTGTGGGTATGTCAACATGGGATGGGACTCTCTCTCCTGATGAATTTCGCACTGGAGCTCTTGCTTTTGCTGAGAAATGGGACAAGCTTAGCCACAATCATGATCTTCCCCGTTGGTCCTGGGTTTCTTGCCTCAATTCACCCTTTGTCTCTTCAAATGAAGTAAATTACTGGGCATCATTCATTCATTTATTTCTTTTTTGTATTTCTTTTATTTTCTTTTATTTTTTTGCTTTTCCTGTTTCTGCGCACAATTTTTTCCTGTAATTTACCAAAATGTTGTCGCAACAAGGGGTTATTAGTTCAGCTTGATCAAATGACAATTGGGATTTGTCCACATTGCTTATTAATATTATTGGGAATGGAGTTCAATCTGATGTCACGAGCCTTCGCAATGTTGTTGGCTTCACTTTGTAATTAGGATTAGGAATTGAGGATGTAGTTAACATTGCTTAGGTAAACCCAGCAATCACTGCTTATTTTGGTCACTGAAAAATGAGACATTTAAGTGTGACATGATTCTGAATTGGTGGGTCTCTGATTCTTTGTTAATATAGGAATTCTAGGTTAGAGAATTCTCGTGTGTTTGATCCTATTTCTTCCTAAGATTTGTTCATAATTCTGCTTCATAATTCTGCTTGAATATCCAGCATAATTCATAACATCTCATGCTTTGATGTTTTTTTTTTTGGGGGGGGGGGGTACATTTTTTTTTGTTCAGGTTTAAGTCGGGTTTCCATTCTGTTTTTAAGATGAGCTGCTTTATATTTAGGCAGGAGGATATCTATCGTTGGAGAAGATGTGCATTTTCAGAAGTGACAAGGTCTGATTTAAATGAGCAAATGAGGACACTGGCTTCATGCTTCGTGCTTGTTATTGTCGTTTTATAATAATATATGCAGATAGACGATGATGGACTCGATCATTCCGGGAAGGAAGAGCCCAGCTGCTTGGAGAGTGAAGTGTCTGCTGATCCTGCAATACTGGTATGAAATGCTCTGTTGACATGGTTTAATGTTCTGGAATTTCCTATGAAGGATTTGAGTTCGATGTTATGGAAATTATTATGGAAGTATGGTTTGCCACAAGAAATCTTTGATCTATTTTCCAGGTTCAGCAGGATGCTGATGAAGTGCACTACTATGACTTCCATATTGTGTACAGCAATGCTTACAAGATACCAGTGTTATATTTCCGTGGTTACAACAGTGGTATGTTTCCATTATGACATAACTAAATCTATTGCCTCTATAGATGGGTACCATGTCTAGGACATCAAAATTGTTTTTTCTTTTCACTGGTAAACTATGGAATTTGTGATGCAAAGAGTCCGAACATTTTGAGGTTACCTTGGTACATGATAGGGGGGATAGATGCCCCCCTTTTCAACTGCATTTCCATTTTGCGGTTCTGTGGATCACTTACCTCATCTGATGAGCTAAAGTGCACTTACCTCATGTTATGCTTCACTAATAAGGCAATTGATGATCATGGTTACTATGGTGCTGACAGCATGATATTGGTATCCTCTTGTCCATTCGATCAGGGAGTCCATTTTGTGCTGTATTCTATTTTATGGCTTCTCACTTTGCAGATGGGCGAAATTTGATGTTGGATCAGATTGAAATGGATCTTCCTGTTAACTCTGCCAAGCTGCTGACAGAAACAAAGTGGACATTCATAACACAACAGGTAAATTGACTTTGTATGCCTTCAATTTTGTTTTGTTCATCACTTACCTTGGCTGTAGCTTGGAGAGGAATTGTATCATGTGTAAGGCACTCGTGTGGCTTTTATCATTTCTTGACGAGTTCCTTTATGTGTGAACTAAAACTTCATCGATGGATCTGTCCCACCCTTCAGGCCTTCTTTTGATGGCTCCCATACTCTAAAAACTTGGCAATTCATTGGACATTCATCATGTTGAGAAGTGAAGAACATTTTGAATGGATGAAAAATGTGAAAGAGATGCAACTTTTGGTCATGCATTATTGTTCACTATAGATTGGTCTTTCCATAGGAAGACCAGTCTGTGAATAATGTTTCCATCACTAACTATTAAAATGCAGTCTTCTCAGTTCTGCTCCTGTTGGTGATTTTAACTTTCCATTAAACTAATGGACGAACTTCATGTCATTTGCTTACTTCAGAATTCACGCTACATTTAACATAAGAAGGTTTGTGGTCAATGCTGAATCTGTTTGTTACCTCAGCTTTGATCTGTTCTTGTATGGGTGCTTAACATTAGTCTTATTTTATCAGACCGGCCTTCTTACTCTGCCTCATGTGTACTGTCCAGTGTGGGTAGATGTCCACAGGTGGGCCATCCATTGTCTGACAGTGTTTGGGTTTTTGGCCTAAAATGATGTATCAAGTTTTATGCCCATTTCAAAATGGTGACTGTCTAGTTCAGGTACATAAGGTGGAGTTTGAGTATATTATAATGCCTTTCTGATACATGCTATAGAAGCTTGGAGACTAAATAGTTGTTGAGTTGCACTGATGACGGTTAATTTCATTCAAAATTGTAGGAACATCCATATCTGAACAGGCCATGGTACTCCCTCCATCCATGCGGAACAAATGACTTGATGAGCCTGCTCCTCAGTGACATTTCTCTTCCTAAAGAGACCGTCACTGCAGAAGGTTATCTCGTGTCATGGTTCTCTGTTGTTAGCCAGGTCGTTGGTATCAGACTCCCCCTTCAGATGGCAACTTCACATCAGACTTGGACTTTCGAGTACTGATTCTTTAGTGATAGTGAGAATTTGATTCACTCGTGACGTGATTTCTGTATTTTCTCCAAATTACAACTTAAATGTTATGTTCATGTACCTAATCCATGTACGGAAAGAGTGTTAAAAAGGTGAGCCCTGATTCATTGGAAGACCATGAGGTCTATTTTAAGTTTTTCAGTTGCATACTATGTGTCAAAGTCTATATCATACTCTTAGGAGTACAGCTACAAGTGATAAGCCAGTAATACATGTTAAAAGTTGTCTATATAATAAATACACGTTGAAAAAATGTATATACGTGACAATTGAAAATACATACTTCCATTTGTATGATAAATATTACCTCTAGGCATACCAACTGAACGACTATTATAGAATGCTTGTGGTTGGTTCCTAATGAGCTTTCTTTGGTGGTTGGTCCCATTTGTGCACCTGAGGCGGAGCTTCACTAGCTGCTAGTTACGGTAGTCCTTGATATTGCTGGTAGCTGGATTGATCTTTCTTTTTATTTTTGTTGATTGGATGTATTTTCATTTCTTTTTGATATGATGACTTCCATTAATCCAAGATTAGTTGTTATTGCTAACGCATACTTTTTTTTTTGGGTAAGAAAGGTAAGAATATAATCTAAGTAGTCATTCTCTCAAGAATTCTACCTAGATTATCCTCATAGAGGATACAGAGAAGGTCCCTATGCGGAATCTCATTCCATACAACTGTGGAATGAAATAACAGACCATACTTTGCTAGCCATTCGGCTACACAGTTCCCTTGTTTGAAATATGAGCAATAAGAACATTGTCACAAAGTCGAATCTAAGTGTGAATATCTTGTATCAAAACTTGGATCTCTCATGGTGCTTGAACGTCACTTTGAACTGTTTGGATGAGGATTTTATTGTCTGCTTCAATATGGATGTTAGTAAAACATCCTTGTATTGCTGCTTTGATACCGTTTTTCATAGCTGTTGCTTCTTCTATCAAAACTGAAGTTGCTCCCAAGTAGAATGCTAATGCTTGAAGAAATCGCCCTTTTCAATTACAAAAAATGAAGCCTCCTGCTGCTCTTTATGAAATTGTGAATGTGTAAAAGTTAACTTTAATGTACTCGTTTTATGATCTTTGCCATACTATTCAATGAGTCTTCGTACAATTAACAATTGATACATATTAGGCAAACAATGTCATAATTTGAAGGGTCGTGTGAGAATCACACTATCATTGTGTATACCAAAAAAAAAAGCCTTTAAAATTCTGCTTTGGTTAAGGTTAAATTTCAGAAAATACCATTTTACTTTATTTTTTTTAGAAGGGCAAAACGGCATTTTTTTGCAAAATATACAAATATACAAATATACAATTAAGCAAACGAAAGGCAGTACCTGCCAGTGAGAAGTGCCCTAATTCCTGTAAATGTATCGTCTTGGAAGGGTAGTGGTGCTGAAGCTTGGCAGCCATGGCGGCAAGGGTTTTAGATGGGCTTTTCAGATTGCAAATTTCTCGACGGAATCTAGCAGCTCCAATGTCATGGTGGATTACTTGGTCACTTCACTTGGGTTCTCCGAAGTAGAAGCCATTGCTATTTCCTCTAAGGTTCGTACCTTCAAAACCCCTGAAAAACCGGCTTCTGTTATTCATTTCTTCAAACAAAGTGGATTGGACCACCCCCAGATTAAGAAAATCATCTATGAGACTCCGAAAGTTTTGTCCTGTGATCTTCACAAAGTCGTAAAACCTAGGATGAAGGTTCTTCAGGATCTGGGCTTATCTGGGTCTGATCTTGCTATGGCTATCTGTGCTAATCGTGTAATTTGGAAGAGAAGTTTAAACTACCAGCTTATCCCAATGTTTCAGTATTTGAAGACGATAGTAAGTGATAAAACTGTGTCCAAAGCTTTGATGCAATCTGCATTTTTGACTCACCATGCTGCCAGGGGGAATCTCCCCTCCATTGTTGCTCTTTTGCAAGATTATGTCTTTTCTAATGATAAAATTGAGAAGTTAATACTTGAGAAACCTAGACTTTTCATAATGGATCCTAAGAGGGTGCATGATGTTCTTGTCAATGTAGAGAACAAGTTGCAAATCCCTCGCCATTCGCCTAGGTTTTTTGTTGGGTTTCATGCGTTGATTTCGATGAGCGAGAAGACCATTGAATCAAAGATTGAAACGTATAAGAGCTTTGGCTTTAATGAGGGAGATGTGTGGATATTGGCCGGTAAGATTCCGGCAAACCTGCAAATATCAGAATCTAAAATTAGGAATGGCTTCAGCTTTTACATGAAGGTGCTTGGATTTGATGCCAATTACATGATTGCATGGCCTATCCTGCTGTGTCTTAGTGTGGAGAAGAGAGCGATCCCTCGGTGGACATTGTTGAAGGGTCTGAAGGAAAAAGGGCTGCTGAAGGCTGATTACTTGTTGGGATCTTTTCTTTCTCGAAGTGAGCGTACATTTGCTAAGTTTGTGTCGGGATTCGAGGAAAAGGCCGCTGATCTATGTGAAGATTATTTTAGAAGCACAGGTTCTCATTGACACACTCGGGATGCTGAACAGACACCTGCGTGATTACATCCATGTTTGTATGTTGAGCAGATGGAAGGAAGTGGCAGTTTTTGGTTTTTAAGTCTGTGTTGGCATTCAAGGATAAGGCCCCTGATCTATTGGAAACTATTAGAAGCACGGATTTTCATTTACACACTGTGGATATTGTGCAAGGAGCTCCTTGATTACATTCATGTTTGTGGATTTTGTCCTTATGCTGTGCAGATGTAAGGTGGCAGTTTAAGGTCTCTTCAAGTATGTGCAATCTCTTATGATTAGCAAAATAAGCATGCCTTTCACAATCTTCTCCTTATTCTGTTTTTTCCACCCTGTGCAAAGGCAGATTTAGGTATGGGTATGATCACATGTCTTTGGCTATGACTTCCCAAAACCTTACCAATTGACACCCCCTGTAAGGATCTTTTTAGAGCTGACTTTATTCTTGGTTAGGAGTTTAGTTATGCGGTTGTTGGCGTATGTCTTCTATTCCTCAACTGCTCTTTCCATGAGGTTTCCAAAATGTAGAAGATGAATCATCTCCATGAGACCAGAGGCGCGATAGCGATGCATAGTGATTAGGGGTGAGCAAAAAAAACCGAAATAAAAAAACCGAACTGGAAAACCAAAAAACCGAACCGAAAAACTGGTTAATCGGTTTGATTTTTCTAAAAAATTCGGTTTGGTTAACCGAACCTAAAAAATCATGCGGTTTCGGACTTTCGGTTTTGGTTCGGCCATTTGAAATTCGGTTAACCGCACGATTAACCGAAACCAAAACTTACACTTTCATTAAAAAAAAAATTATATTTTATATTCGTCAAGTGTAGATTTTATAATTATTAAATATAAGACTAAACATACAATAGTGTGTAAATTAATATTTGGTGTCTTAAATAGTTAAATTAATTAAAAAAGGAGTGAAAATTGAAAATTAACAACTTAAATTAACGGTTAACCGGCAACCAAACTGAAAATCCGGTTAATTGAGTTTTTCGGTTCGGTTACGGTTAATGTTTTTGCCGAACCGAAAAATTCGCTTAACCGAAAGTTTTAGTTAGGTTTACGGTTCACAATTTTTGCGAATTTCTGGTTAACCGGTTTTGATCACCCCTGCATGATACCAGACGCCTAATAGGGAGTTGCTGCAGAGATGATGTAAAAGATTACTAATTTGGTACGGATGCCAAGTCCTATCTCGACTGGAGCTCTGTCTGCTACTGCAAAAACTCATGAACAACCGACAATGAAGCAAAAACAGTCTCTGGTATGACTTGCTGTGAATAGCCTTATGGAGTCACCTAGACAAATTGAACTGAATGGGTGCAAATATTAAGACACCCTGTGAATTTTGTGGTGACATTCGCATCCTGTGTTGATGTTCACGAACCACCTATGTGTAATGTTGATTTCTTGAATTGCATGGTTTTCCATCTGTGAGACGGAAATCTGTAATGTCTGATCAATTTGGAATGAGTCTGCAATGTGGCTGATTCAAACAAAATGAGCATTTGACGGCTGAGTCTTGCTCATCTCTTAGATTTGCATTTTCTTGGGAGGGATTCTGTCTTGTATAATGCACAACATGTCAACATCTGATCTGTGATGCTTACGTTATAATGCCTCATCTTATATAGACGTAATTACATCTTATACTAAATTACTAACATAACCACATGTGAGGCGAAACTCATCGTTATGCCGACGAATTTTGTTTTGTTACGTTATTTTCATTCTTCTATTGTGACCCAAATTAAGAAGTTTCTGATTGCATAATACGATACATAACAATGCATTAAAAGAAATATATATTTTGTTCCTTTAAAAAAAATTGTTGTTTTGTAGGACATTGTGTCTTTGGGTCACCACAATTTATTGTGAGAATTATCATCAAACGACTTGTTCCTTAGCTCAAAATATTGGCAGTATTCATTAAACAACAGGCGAAAATTGAATTTTAAAGTGTTACACACCACTTCAATGCAAATGGTTAAATTTGGGGATCTCGAATTTTACAATTTGCTTCTGGAGCAACACTAGCAAAAAGGAAAGTCACGGACTTGCCCTCTTTTTGCACCCAAAAGAAAAAAGAAAAAAAATTAGTTAGCCATTTACTGGGCCTTTCAGTTGCATCCCGAATTGCCTCAAGCTTGGCAATGGCATGAGAACCACAAACTGGAATTGGGTAGGCAGTGACAAACACCACCTGATTACCCTTTGTGGCATCTTATGTGACCATTCACTTATCACATCCATGACACCATCAGCTCCACTGTTTCCTTGGTTGCGAAAATGGATCGGTCCAGCACTCATCGTCTTCAACTGCTTTTTTCCATCTGTTCTTAAACACATCCAGATCTGCATAAGACTGGTTCCGTACCTGCAAAAGATTGATGCCATTAATAACCCCACAGAAGTTCTTTCTTTGATTAATAATCTAAATGAGATAATTCTCTTTGGTATTTGTGTCAGGTTCTCAGTTCTTGTCCTTGTTGTGTGTAGAAGAGTCAACCATGTGACTACCATGTTCTTGAATCGAATCTGAATATAGAGGAGTGACAACCTACTATGTTTGGGTATGAGAATGATAATTTGAGCTTCTCCACAAAAGTAACTGACAAAAAGCTCTTCTAAGACTTTAGGTTACCATATGGGCGATGGCACCATGCAGCTGCAAGAAAGAGGCCTTTGTGTCTCCACTTAACTGGGGATGAGCTATGACCTATGGTGCCATGCAATTGTACCATGAGGTTATGTGCTGGGCCATGATTTGGGATCAAGGCCAACCAGTTTCCGACTTTATGTAGTGTAATGGTGGGCCGGCTAGGATCTACTGTGTAATCTCCATGAAACCCATTGTGTAGTAAGAGACGAGAGATAGATGTGAAGTTTGTATATCACCGTGGGATAACTAATTACAAGGCCTCCCCTTTTAGGCTCAAGCGGTTGACAACTCATTGTCTTGCCCAGTGATGGACTTCCCAGTGCAATGGATTATGCTATAAAGGTTATTTGTTTGGTCGTTGGGGGGGGGGGGGGAGAAGAACCTGTAAGGTTGGCATACGAATTTTATGAATACTCTTGTTTGTTGAGAAAAATGCAGGATATATCAAGAACATGAAGTCCATCTCAAGTGACATACCGCATCTCTGATATTCAGCGCGCCAGGACTCTCTGCTACCTGCAAATGACAAATGGATGAGTAGGAATATAACATCAGCAACTGTCCATGAGGCCAAGACCAGATGCAAGATTATCTACCATGTGCCATCCAATTAAGATGCATTTCATGATCTCGAGGCTAATGATAATGAGATTTCTATCGATGAAACCTTGCCTTGTAATGCCATGAGGAAGCAGGGCAACAAACTAAAACAACATCCCACTATTGAAAATCATTTGGGATCAGTTACCTTGTTCGCTGCTGTGTCCCCCAGTGTCTTAACACCATAGTGGATAATGTAGTCAGAATCTACTATGCCAATGTTTTGGGTTCGGTCACCCTACAATCACAGCTTTGCAAGTCAAGAATTCAAGCAAGAAAAGCAAGGGAAACCATGAGGATTGTCAAAGAAATTTACCTGTGCACAGTAACCAAATTGAAAGTCCACACCCCAGGCATGAACCAAGTCATTCTGTAAAACAAAAAGCAATGGCAGGGAGTTCATGTGACTCTCAAGTCTGCGGACATAATATTATTCAACAGGAATAGTTCGATACTGATGGGTAGTTTATTCATTTGGGCTACTTTGCATGAGGCAAAATGTCGAGGAGGATAATGGACATAGGCAATTTAGAAATAAGCTTAAATAGTGGGATAAGAACTACCTTAGAAACTTTAAGTACAAATCTGGGAGGGATCTAGGGACCAAAGCCTGACACACTAGACTCCTAAGCTTGGTGGATCAAAGCATAGCACAACACAAGCTCAACTCCAGTGTAAGTTAATATGGGAAGCCAATGGCCTACACTTGCATGTCAGGAACCTAAGAATGATATTGAAGTGCATAAGTTCTCCCCATGTTCCATGATGTCTGTGCGGACTGGCACATATTACCCCACGAGTATGGCCAACTCAAGATGAAGGTTGCAAAGTATCTCTAAGAGTTGGCCTCCCCACGTGGTATGTCTTGAAGGGTGCATTTCTTAAGATATGGTGAGCATGTGATAAGATAAGAGACATGTGAAGCAAATGAAAAGCTTGATGAGGTATGCCCACATATGTTGCGACTTATTGTAAGTTGTAACAAAGTTTTCCAGGAGAAGGGCAACTATTTGTATTAAAGATACAAGTTCTCATAATATGTATATATTTATGCATAAGAAAGGAGTTTCCAAGCTTGTGTAAGAAACGGGTTATGCTAGGGTGAGTTACGCCTATTATGGTAAGGCAGTCATGTTGTTACAGGCTTACAGCTACATGCATTCCAAGCTATGTGTGTTGGTGAATACTAGAAAAATAGTTTTAAACCTAATGGTATCCAAAAGGATTTCAGAAACTGTTATTATATGTTTTTTAAGTGTTGTTTTGGGGTTACAAGTTACAGTTAAGCCTATGGTTTTCCTCCCCTTTTTTCCTCTTACTGTAAGCTCAGCAGCAGTGGCAGACATTGAAAAGATACAAGATTGAATCAATTCAATTCATTTGGCATTTTGAATGCATTAGATTGTGTGCAATGTATTTTGTCTCTATATCCCATGTAAAGGCATGTAATGTGGAATTAGTAAGTTATATCAATTGGATTTGTGTTATTGTGAGGCCAAGCAGGCCAATCGTTTTAGTCTTATGCATCTTGAACATGTGGCGTTTCTCCACACTGAGATAGGTGCCAATCTCCAACCATATGGCTCGTCCAGTGGTGTAAGTATATATGATAGATTGAGAGTAAATCTCTGTGTATCTTATACTTTGAGAAATAAAGAAGAAAACAGCCAAAATCCAAGGAGAACCTAACGAATAGGAAACAAATCAGGCCATGGCAAGGGTGTTTCAACATCAAATCTCGAAATTTCATAAATCACAAGTTCACAACTTTCAAGAAAACTAGTTTTAAGACCCATGCTATGCAAGGGATTATTTTTTAATTTTAATTTTTAAATCTATTTACCCACATTTTTTATTTAAATGTTTGCTGAAAATTTTATTATATGTCACCCAATTAATTTTTTTCTTAAAATGATAGTAAAAAAGTAATCATTTGATTATTATATCAATTATAGAACTACTCCATGATTATACTATAAAATGATACTAACTAAATTGAATACAACTCATGAATCCGCCTTTCCGTGCCATGCACAAACTACATTAAAATGTTTGCCTTAAAAATATTTAGTACTTTATATATCATGGTGTTTCTCTTTGTTTGAAAGTTTCTTAGTTACGCATGGGTCAATTTTTGTCAATAAGTTTAGGGCTTATACAATAAATTAATAAGATTATTGTATAAAATAAGTATATAAAGTTCATTACATAGCAAAATTCCAATAAAATTGTAACTCATTAAATTATATTAGTAATAGTAGTTTTCCAATTGTAGGATGACAAATAATAATAGTCTTAAATGTATTGTAATTGTTAAAAAAAATAATATGTCCCTTAAGAGATTAAACTTTTCAACTAACCTTTAGAAATCCACCCCATCTATTACATGTCAAGATTGCACCTTCAAAACCCAAAAATATATACATATATAAGATTGTTCAAATTATGCCCATCAAAAGTGAAGTGTATCGCACACCTCAACTTGGGAATATACTGAAAATTTAAGACCTTATAATGTAAGATCCAATCAGATCCATAAAACATAGTATAACCAACGTGTAAGTAAATTTCTTGGTTTTAAGCTGTGAAAAAGCACACCTGGATCATATACCATGTACAGCGCCAAGCAGCTCTCGAGAAAACTGGAGCCATCATTTCTACCCACCTGCATGAAGTAGACTTGTTTAATTCCAGATAAGCCATGGAAACAAGTGATGAACTGAAAAAGTAATCAATCTCCAATATGGGAATGAAATACAGAGAAGACAGAAGGAAAGAACAAAGAGGGAAAAAAGGACAAAACCACAATGTTTTTACCCGGTGCAAGGAGGTTCCACACTATTTTCATCACATTTTATTCTTCCGATTGGACCATGATATCTCCTGGTGGCAAAACAAAAATTAGCCAGAACATCAACATGATCCAAGTTAGATATCTAATGTTGTTGGTTTTCTGATTGAAGCACCAGACAGCTGCAGAGCTGGGTACTATTGGAGGTATACTGGTTCTCATAAGAAAGTTGGAAGGTGATGGATAACCTGTGCACCAGTGTTCCACGTTGTCTCAGCGTAAGTTGATGATGGTACTCCTTTGATTTACGTGCATCAATTGCAGGCTGCGATATCTCCAGCCCTTCTTTCTTAACAACAGAGAGATAACTGCGAAGACGCTGAAGGGAGTAAGAAGCAAAAACCAGGACTATCCCCCAAAGGACCATGGAGAATTTTGCAAGAATTGGACACCTTCGAACATTGAAATTTTGAACTCCAAGGTCTTCATCCCAGAGGAAAATATACGAGTATTTCGCCACAATATCAGGATGCAAGAAACGCTTAGCAAACCACCTGCATGAAGAATACTAGGCAAATATTGCAAGCAGAAATGCTATATAAATGATTTTCCAATCAATCCCACATAGTTACCATTTAGTTTGTTTCCCAGCAGCAATGTGCAGTGCCTGGGCACTCCACTCCAAGTCTTTCCAGTCATCCACATTGCCGTCGTAATGGAAAAGCACCACACTGAAGTCATCATTTAGAAACTGCAAGATGACAATAAGATACACTTTTCTTACATAGCAAAGATAGCAATAAACCATAAGCCTTGACATCAAGGCTCAATGGACAAAGCCACCTTTTAAAACAATCTTAAGTGTGCTTGGACTAGGAAAATTTGAAGGAAAGGGGAAAAAAAAGTTCAGGAAAATGAATTTTCTTTCTGTGTTTGGATTAGAGAAGGAAAGCAAACAGCGGTGAAAAACTTGGCAATTCATTATAGATAACATAGTTTCCCTTCTGAAACCGAGAGAAAAACTGAAAGAGAATTTTCCTCTGCCAACTTTCTTTTCATTAAATTTTTGAACACGTAGACACAATTAATGCATTAAAAGGTACTCCTCTCCCTGACAAACCACTTTACATCAAGATGTCTGCCATCAAACATGGATTGTATCTCCATTAACACTGTCACCCATGGAATTTACCTTCGTTATTTATCAAATGGACCTGAATGAAAAGCTAATCTTTCCATAATAACTTATATATAGCGACTTCTTACGAAAGACTGAAAGAGAATTTTTCCTCCTTTCTCCTTCAATTTTCTTTTCATCAAAATTTCCAACATCTAGACACAATGCATACATTAAAAGTTTTCCTCTCTCTGACGAACCATTTTATGTCAAGATGTCTGTCATCAAACTTTGATTGTGTTTACATTGACATCATTGCCCATGAAATTTTACTTAACCCTACACAGTCACCATAACCCAGCAGGAGACTTGCTTCCAATCTAACCCCCGGCAAAGCCTAACCCCAAAACTCCTTGTGTTTAGACATTGAGCACAGTATTTTGCAATACCCTTCTTTTTACAGTAAAAACATCTAGCATGTATCAATTGAATTATGCATCAGACAATACTCATGGACTGTTGCCTCTTATCATCATCAATTTGCCGATTAACTAAAGTATCTCATTCCTTTCTCTAATTCTCTTTTTAAAAAAGAACTATTAGATGTATATTTTCTTTTTCTCATGAAGAAATTGGGCATACCAAAAAATAACAAAAAAAGGGGGATTTTTTGCAAATAGATTTTGTGGAATATTATATTGTACAGAAAATATCAAAACCACTTTGAAATTCCCCACTGTACTTCAAAAAGAAGAAAACTATTTAATGGTTATTTTGTTAATTCCTATGCTACACAGCAGACAAACTAGTTAAGCAAATTTACAAGCTTTTGTAGGTTAATAGGCAACGCCTGAATGATAAAAGGTCGTTTATTAAAAGCTACTTTACAATGTCGTCTTTTGAAAGCAATTATGCACATTTCAACTAATTCAAATAAAACATCTCACCTTCCTCACGGTGCTATCCACATTTGCTTTCTGCTTCTTACCAACAGCCATGGCCAATAAGTTCATGTCCAATTTCTAAAGGACACCCGAACAAAAAGAGGAACTTATGTAAGACAACAACAAAACCAAAATAACCAAAAGTAGTGAATCAGAATCAAAACAGAGTCGATCTACATAGGGCATTTCGTGAAATTTACATAACTAACAATGTTCTTTAATTAAGATCAAGTTACACATCATGATCATTTGACATGGATACTTACTGCAGAGAAACAGAAGTAGGGACTGCATTCACAAGGGTTACCAACCATTACATACAACCCTCTAATGAAGCTTCCATCCATGGCAAGGTAACTGCTCGAACACCCAGGGAGGGGGGTTTAGATTCATGCAACCTTATCCTACGACTACAATGAGGCCACTTTGTTGCGGATTCTGGTAAAAAGTTAAAATATTTTTCTAACCTTCTCAACAGGTGATCCCCACAAGGGTCGAAATTCAAAGTCGGATATGCTGGAAACAATACCCTTTGGCAATGCCTCAGTCCCACTAGGTCTACAATGCTCCTGGAAGAAAGCACCCAAACATGAGGAAAGATTATCTATTTCATTGGAAACTGTAAGCATTAGTACGACAGTATAAGCCCATAAATCCCAAGATTGCTCATAACAGACCTCACACCTCTCATGTTTTGTTCGCAGGACATCCAAAGCTGACAATTTCTGCAACAATAGAATTCATCTAAGAAAAAAGGTCCAATGACTGCAAAATTATTCAACTAATGGTTCTAGGTAAGAATTTCAGTCAAAATTTACTGACGACAACTCATGGAAACTTCATATAAAGAGAGTTCCCATAATGCTAAAGCATAGCACACTTCTCATCGGCCATAACATCAACTCTTCATTACTCTTGTGATCCCATTATAAGCATTATACATTTTCATGTTTATCATAACATATGGGATGCCAGAATTGTCAATTTGTCATCCTTCCCCTTGGTGGAATTTTATACACAACATTCCCGGCCTATGATGCCAGAATTGTCAATTTGTCATCCTTCCCCTTGGTGGAATTTTATACACAACATTCCCGGCCTATGTCTCTCTCACGACTATTACTTAAAAATCATCCTCCGAGGAGTAAGACCAGTATTCTGGGGCAAACAGAATGTTAAATAAGTACACTGCTTGAATTGGACGAGGTGCTCAACCAAAGTCAGAAGAATGAAGCAATAAGGCTGAGAGGCAATGTTTTGGGTTTGAGAAGGATACTGCTGGGCAGACAGTTAACAGTTTGATGAACAATTGTAATTTATATAACCAAGATAATGCAAACTTTATCAGGTTTTGAATACCATTGAGGCAATTTGTTAAGCCAAGAATAAAACGAACTAAGCTAATACAAGTTAACCTATATTCAACAGAAAGGCATCCATCATTATGTCAAATGGGAAGCAAGGATAATAAAGAAAGTCAACTAGATGCATTTGCATGCCATTGTCAAAGCCATCAGGGATCCTATGATCCATAACTTATTGTAAAACTTGACCAAATTTAGTGCATCACTAGAAAAATACAACTATCAAACACTATACTTACCAACTTTGCATGCATTACAACAAATGCACGACCGATAACAACAGTAGCACACAGCAAAGCCAGAATAGGAACGGCTTTCAAGGATCTCTGTCTTTTAGGTCCTGCAGAAGACACCTGCTGTGAAATCAGAAATTAAGAAGAAATGATTATTTTTCAGTTAAAGGAGGAATGATTATCAATACAAAGGAAGCACTCTGGGAGTGAATTTCACAATATCTTCAGGTATTTATTCACCCCTATCATTTCCATAATCAGGGCCAGATTTCAGAGCAGGATTTGCAAAGTTCATAGATTGTACAGCAGCAGTAACTCGCAGTTTCCAATGCAACAAACCTCATCTTCACAATATCTTACCCTATGGCCTTTCCTACCAATATATTTCCGGTCACATTGATGATAGTTGCCAGATTGATGGCTCTTACCAATTACCATTACAGCAGCTTGAAACTTCACAAAATCCAAACCATTCTTATATGAAACACAACTTACTCAATAACAGGAAATCTAGGCAGCACTTCACATCTTAGCTTCTTGACTCCATTGCATTGTACTACCCATCACACAGTTGCCAGCAGCCTCCTAACACTTTTTATTCTCTTTTTACCCCTTTGGAAGGTGAGGAAAGGTTGTTTCAGTTCTTTCACAAAACCTATTCTATATTAATGCAGTCTTTCATTTTGAATTCTATTAGATAAAAAGAAAAGAAACAAAAAACTAAATTGCCATAATGCTTAAATTCTCAAATTTAGAATAACATCGTCATGAATGTAAGTACAATACTCAATCCGTTCAAGCATGTAATCATCAACTGGAATTGTTTCTGGCAGTAGAGGAGGACGAATGTCCACATAATTGGAAACCCCATTTATCCTCCCATCACAAAGTTAATAATAAACAGTAGCCCCAAAAACCAGTATATTGGAAATCGAAACACAATCACAGATGGTACAAGAAGACTGACTCTAACTGAGAGCTAGCTAACGACGACAAATTAAAACTATGCCAAAGGTGATCAGAAGAAAGGGAAGAAAAAACAGGCTACGTACAGATTTGAAGAAATTCATCTTGTAGGAACAAAAGGGGAAAGAAACAGAGGGAGAAGCTAGAGATGTGGAAAAAGAAAAATAGCAGGTATTATATAGAGCTAGCACAGGTTGTGTCGACCATTTAATAATTGCATCATTCTCATGTCTCTTTTGCAAATTTAAATTTGCCCAAGGATGTCAGATCACTTGTTTTCATGCTAAGCAGTTAAAGCGTGTCAATTTCAGGCCAAAGTTGGGTTGCATCATTTCTATCTTTCATGTTTGTCTTAGACCTAGCTGTGTGGATGGTCAGATAAAATACAAATTTGGTGTATGTTGGGTTCAAGTTTGAAAACGTTAAACCCTTAGAGTTTAGAGTCAATCCAACGTTTTAGATTTACAGTTTTCTTTCCTCCGACAACTCTGAGCAATAACATAGTCTGGAAACAAAGCAGAATTGATATATAGAACCAAGACAAGATGCAGTGGAAAAAGACATTGTGATTAACTTCAAAATATGATGTTTCAGCTTCCTTTCATGAACCAGCATACAAATCTTAAGATTGATTCACATTCTAGAGTCACCAAATTGCCAACTAAAGTCACTCATCCCCCTCCCCCCAAGGAAAAATTAATATATTGATATAAAATGATCAAATTATCTGATGCACAGTCAGGATCCTATAGAAAAACTATATACATCCAAAATACAAACCATCCACAAAGTCGGCCACATAGAAAGAGGAAGAGCTAAACTTCCCATTATAAAATAAAAAAAAGTCTGGATGAAATTGTATTTAAAGTGCAGAAAAGGAGTTTCAACACCCTCAAAAACTCTTTGTTTCTTTTTCTACAAGTGCTCCAAAAAATCACATGAGGTACAACTATGGCCTTCTTCTTCTTCTTCTTCTTCTTCTTGGTGTGACTACTGTCCATCCTGAAGTTAGACAGTTAGTCACTCTTTTTGGCCCAACACATACTCCTTCCTGTGGTTAGTGGTCCTTAGGGAAATGCTGAACATGGTTTGCAGTCATGCATTGTAGAGTGGGCTTTTAAACCGTATGCTAAAGAAGTGGGAAATGAAGAAATAGGGAAACGGACAGGAACGTGAAAACAAAGAGCTCTGCTATTTTGGAGTTAAAATTCAATGGTTACCACATATTCATTACAAAACAAAACGCGACTAATGTAATTAAAAATTTGGCATTACAGCAAAAGTTTTCGAAAAAAACCCCAGCCAAATGGGTCTAACTTGACCTTGAGCTTAGGGGGGTTTAACCCATAATTATTCGGGTGCTCAAATCTTGCTCAAAATCAACTTTTTAGCTGGTCTGAAGCAGACCATTGAGTCGGGTAAATTTTTGCAAGGTGTTCTCTCCATAATTCAGGGTCAACAACGGGTTGTACGTTTCCACTTGTGTGTCTATTTTGCAAACAACTTAGAATCGCCCAAAAATGTCAAATCACTTGCTTCCACGTTAAATGCTGAAAATGTGTCAATTTCATATCAAAATCTGATTGAACCATGTTGCTGTCAGGTTTCTCTCATAATTTCAATTCCGCAATTAATTTCATCGACAAGAATCTCAAATTGACAGAACATGATACTTCTAATTTCAGAATCAGGTTCCACACGAGAATCAGCTATTCAGCTTATTCAACATATGAGCAAAGGATTGAGGACACAGAAAAAGATAGCTAACAAGTTCATGGTAGTTGAATGAAATCAGAAATCAGAATAAACCCAGAAGAGAGAAACTAACCTGAAGACGAAGCAGTGCTGAGATTAGGGGGGACGAAAATGGCACCTTGATGAGCACTCTGAACGGAAGAATTGGTAATGCCTCTGTATCGCCATTATCGCCTTCTCTATAGCTCGATAATCGAAAAATTCTGCTTCATTCGACGAAACAGGGGAGCATAATTTCTGCTCCATCCCTAGTTAAAAAGGGTGTCATTAGCATTTTCAATAATGGGACAAAATTCAATCCGAATTCATGCAATGTAGACAATTTTATTAGTAAAAAAGGGCGACATTGAATTTTGAAATGGAATAATGCCTGGGTTAATGGATTTATATAACAATTTTTTATCATGGTTGGGTTTTTTTTTTTTTTTTGGGTTCCAGTACTATGAAATAGAAGAGTACATGTAGGTTTTTCCGAATATTTCTTTGCACAAATTCCATGGTACCAGTTTCAAGCGGGACATGAACTATAAACTTTTAATTTTGGAGGGTTGAGTCATATTATCTTATAAATCTGCATAAACTATGGGGTTGACCTCTTACTACTATGCTTATTTCTTCTAATTTTCGGACCATCAATATATATTTAGAGCACACATATAAAAGTTGCAGCCTGCAAGATCACCTAACCTTAATTTTGGGGGGGGGGGGTTTAGTATTCCATTACACCATTACACTGAGTCACTGAGGCATAACATTGCATTGAAATCAAGCCCAGCTCAGCAGAAGGAACAAGGGGTGAGGTGGGGAAAGAAACCTAGTTCAGACTGCATCATGTCAGATACAGCATCTTATATGGCGATCCGACTAATCACACCTAGCAGCTCAACAATTCTGGTAGAGAATTGATAAACAATATGGCTTACTTGTGTATATATATTAGAGATCAATTAGTGATCAATGAGTTTGGATTCTTTACATAAGTATGAATGCTATTAGTATTACAAGATTTTCAAAGTCCCTGTTCTACAAAAAATTAAGACAACTAACAACTGCTTAAGCAAAGCTTCTAGCTATTTGCGTGACACTGCGGCATATATTTCTGGTAGCACCTAACTCTTTCTGTAAATCACGGTCCTGTAATTGGAAGGTGTGCTGTTTCTTCTGTAGCATATCATCAGGGAAAGCTATTTGATGTATTGGAAAGTGTGCCGGATTTTTGATGTATTGGTTTTGGATCGGATCTTTCGGGGAATTTGGAAATAATTCTTTGAAACTTTAGGGACAAACAATGTCAGCTATCCTGTTTCTTTGGTTGCTGAAATGGATCAGTCCAGCAATCATCATCTTTGACGGCTTTCTTCCATCTGTTCTTAAACCTCTCTAGATCTGTCAATGACTGTTTCCTTACCTGCATATGATTGATGTCATTAGTAATAATCCCATACAAGATCTATCTTTGCGCAATCATGGACAGTACGGACTTCCTAACTTCGCAGATTGCGTTGTAAAGAAATTCATTAGTTCACAACCCACCCCCACCCCCCTCAAAAAAAAAAAACAAAAAATAAGAAAAAAGAAAAGGCATGATATATCAACATGAAAAAGAAGTGCATCTCAAGACATGCATACCGCACTTCTGGTATCTGGCTTACTGGCTGTGGATGTTGCCTGCAAATGAAACATAGATGAGCAAAGGGTACAAAAACAACCATTCTAAAGAAGAATGTATGAGCATCCTTAGTACTTAGTAGGTACCCCTTGTGATGCGTCATGTGAAGAGCCGCTCTGTACTGTCTGATTAGATCCTTCACCATCAGTCTACATGAATTACTCTCAATGGTAAATTTCTACATCTAAACTTACAGATCCACAAAAAAGTGAAAGAACGCATCAAAAAGATGTACATTCATATTGTCACTTGGACTCAGCCATATGCATGTTGTAGTGTCAAGTTTCTGACATGAATGTAGGCGTCACATATGCACATCAGTGTTGAAACTTCTGTTTTTAGGCTAAATAAAAGGGCCAATTTCTATACCCATGCCAGACTGTTGAAAGCCTGACATAGGCGTTTAGGTGAAAACAGTCCACGTAAGATAGACATTGTCCATGATACAAAGAACAACTACTAAGGAAGGCAACCAGTTGCCACTCATCTCATGATCTTGAGGCCAATGACTCAGAGTTCCAATGAAGAAACCTAACCCCTGGGATGTCATCAGCAAGAACACGCTAATACATCGTTTCACACTACTATAGTTATTTTGGGTTCATTACCTTGTTCCCTACTGTGCCTCCCAATGTCGGAAGACCATAGTGAATGACATAATCAGAATCAACTATGCCAATTTTTTGAGTTCTGTCACCCTACAATCACAGCTCACAAGTCAAAAAATAGGCAACTGGAGCAAGGGAAACCGAGGACAGTAGCAGAGATTTACCTGTGCACAATAACCGAGCTGAAAGTCTACACCCCATGCATGAACCAAGTCATTCTACAAAAACAAAAAGAAATGGCAGGTTGCTCAAATAACAGTCAAGTCACAGAACAGACATTCCAATCTATGTTCAACAGGAACAATCAGTCTTATGGGTAGTTCATTTCCTTCAGGTTACTCTGAATGTCGTGCGAATGCTTATTACACATGCAGGGTCTAAATAAACATCTAACAAGGGAACCAATTCAAAATTTCAGATCTCACACTGCCAGACTATATTTCAGATTTCACTCACAGAAGCTGTTTACATCACTCTCCTAACTTTTAGGAATTGATCAAAAAAATTGAGATCATATCAGATCCTATCAGTTCAGAAGAATTGACTGTAGCCACTGTGTATCTACACAATTACACTTAGTGATATCGCAGTCATAAAAAATAATACCTGGATCATGTACCATGCACAACGCCATGCTGCTCTTGAGAAAACTGGAGCCATCATTTCTACCCACCTGTCATAATAGGCTTGATCAATTCTGTAATATGAAATCATCCTCTATAGGAGAATGAAATAAAAAAGAAAACACCCCTTTGGGGTGGGGGGGGGGGGGGACCAGAAAAATTTTTACCCAGTGCAAGGAGGCTCTGTACTATTTTCATCACATTTTCTTCTCCCCGGAAGGATGTCATTAATTCTCCTGGTAGCAAAACATACGTTAGACAAAACATTTATGCAATCAAAGTCAAATCTCTCTGGTCACTGGTTTTCTGATAATCAGATGCACAAACACTAGCAAGCTGCCAAGCTGAAGCAGATGACAAAGGAGTAGATATACTTCCACGAAAAAATTTACCCTATTGAAATGAAAGCGAGGAAGGGTTTTCTTCATGGTTGAAAGCAGTAGCGGAGTCAGGATTCTAAGCAAGGGGGGGCGAGATTGGAAAAACTAAAGGGCACTTCCAAAAAAAAAAAAACAGAAAAGGCAGAACGAATAGTCGATCCAGGGACCTCCCACCCAAAGCAAGGAGCAACCACCACCCTACTATGCACTCCTATGATGTGTACTTATGAACTAATTAATATATATCTATTTTTCTTATCCACAAAAATATCCACATTTAATTTTTTTTTCCCCCCAAAAAGCTGGGGTGTCAATTGACCCCTCTTGCCCCAACATGGCTCCGCCTATGGTTGAAAGTATACTAGTCCTACTAAGAAAGGAAGTGATGGATGACCTGTGCACCAATGCTTCCTTTTGTCTAGCTGTAAGTTTATGATGGACTTCTGATTTATCTGGATCAATTGCAGGTTGTGATATCTCTAGCCCTTCTCTCTTAATGATAGTGAGATAACTGCAATAGATACGAACGGTCAATAAGCAGTAGCCAGACAATCCCAAAGGACCGAAAGAATTTTACGAGGCTTGAGCACGTACCGTTGAACATTGAAATTTTCAACTCCAAGGTCTTCATCCCACAGGAATATGTAAGCGTATTCAGCCACAATATCTGGATGTAAGAAACGCTTTGCAAACCACCTGAAGGAAAAACCATAAGGCATACATAGTAGCCAGAAAAAGTATACAAATGATGTTTAAATGAGTCACACAATTACCATTTAGTTTGATTGGCAGCAGCAACATGCAGTGCATGGGCACTCCACCCTAAGTCTCTCCAGTCATCCACATTGCCATCGTAATGGAAAAGCATCAGAACAAAGTTACTGACCAAAAACTGCAAAGAAAAAAATATCATATTTTTTACATATAAAGGATTGGCATAAGCCTACACTGATAAGGCTTAATGAACAAACCACCTTTCAAACAACTTTTAATCAGAGTATCCTCCCTAAGAAACCATGCTACATCATCCAAGTGTCTATCATCAGCTACCCACTGTATCTATATTGACACAATTGCCTGCAAATTTTGCCATGTTATTTATTAACCACGAAGTGGACTTAAATAAAGGGGTAATTGTGCCAATTCAGATGCACCTAGTGGTCAATAGAAAACACTTGGATGATATAAGGTGATTGGTTAAAAACTCTACCTTAAAACATGGGTTTTCCAGAAGAAAGTATTTAAACTCCACCTTGTGCCCCTAAGCTTAATCTTACCTTCCTCACAATTGTATTCACATTTTCTTTCTGCTTCTTACCAACTGCCATGGCCAATAAGTTCATGTTCGACTTCTGCAGACAACAAAAAAGGAGTGAAAAGGAATTCATGTCAGACAATGAACAGAACCAAAATGATTTAGGTGAGAAGTGGTAGCAAATGCCGCAACCAATATATATACAGGGAATTCTTCAGAATTTATTTACACAACTCACAATATTCCATACATTAAGATCAAGTTACACATGTAGGATCAGCTGACATGGACACCAATCGCAAAGAAGGAGCATTGACTTGAAAGTCATCATATCATAACATTATGACAAAGCCTCTACTAGAACTCCCACCCATGGCAAGACAATTGTGTGTGTGTCCGTGCGTGCGTGTGTGTGGTTGGGGGGGGGGGGGATACAACGTTGTCACTATAGCGATCATGAGGTACTCTTGTTTTGAACTCGGTTAATAGATAGAATGATCTTATTTTACACGCTAACCTTCTTAATAGGCGAACCCCACAATGGTCGCATTTCCAAGTCAGATGTGCTGGAAACAATACCCTTTGGCAATGCCTCAGTCCCACTAGGTTTACATGGTTCCTGCAAGAAAACAGTCAAAGATTAGAAGACATCATCTATCACATAGGGGGTCAATAGCAAGTATATTATAGTATATGCCCCTAAACCTGAGGACCGCTCATGGTATACCTTGCACTTTTTCGATCTTGATCTCAGAAAGACATCTAGCACATCCCGAGCTGAAAATCTCTGCAAGAACAGAAGTCAACTGTAATGGTTGTATCACAAGTCAGAAAGTTTCTGCGTTAAAATTCACCAACAGTATTTCTCAAGAAACTCCATACAAGAAGCATTATTGTGATCCAAAAAGCATAGCAGTCTTCTCACCAGCCTTTAATGTCGCCTTTTCATTTACTACTCCCTAGATCCCAAAGTAAGCATTTTACAATTTTAATTCATCACGGGATATGGGTGCCCGAAATGAATATCCTCCTCCCCAGTGGAATTCTATACACAACAGTCTGGCCTAGCCTTCACTTGATACTATTTCTTAAAAATCAATCCGGGTGAATAAAGAGTTAGATCAGTATTTCAGGACAAACAGAAAGTTAAATTAGCATACCTCTTGAATTGGAAAAGGTGCCAAACCAAAGTTCAAAGATTGAAGTACGAAGTCTTACAGGCCATGTTTTGGATGTGAGAAGAAAAACAGGCAGGCAGGCAGCTACGAGTTTGCCGTACTTTTCAGCAATCCATATTATACAAACTTCAACAGGTTTTAAATATCATTGATGCAACTAGTGAAACCAATACTAAAAGTGACCTTGAAAGTGACCAAATTCAATCTAACCTGAATTCAACAAAATTGCATCCATGATTATTTCAAATTGGGAAGGCCGGCAATAAACACAGTCAAGCATAGAAGCATGTGCAAGCACTCATGGATACTATACTCTGTGTTCTCATATTTGAACTTGAGTACATTTGATCGATCACAGAAAAAGACAATTATCAGGAACTATACTTACCTCCTGACTATCTGTCACAACAAATGCACTCCCAATGAAAACAGCAGCACATAGCAAGGCCAGAGCAGGAAGGGGTTTGCAACACAAGGATCTCCGTCTTTTAGGTCCTACAGAAGCCATCTGCTAGATGAAATCAGAAAAACAAAAAAGGAATCACAGTTAACACAAAGGAACCACTCTAGGATTGATTTTCACTGTGCATTTTAGCTTTATATACCCCAATCAGCCCTCATCAGCGAGACATGCCTTAATAATCCAACTCTGACTGACTGGTCAGATTTTGTTGCCACGATTGATAAGAGGTCTACAATGCAAAGCAGCAGTAACTAAGTTTCTACAGCAAATAGGCTCATGAAACCTCGTCATCCAACTAGAGGCATTCAAACTTTCGCTTTCCCCCTAACATTACCCCATCCCTCTCTCCCATGCCTTCCCCAATGGGATGGGCATCGTGAGATACGGGCCTCCTAGCAGGCTACGTTACCCCCTGGCCCCCAACACACCCACCCACCCCTTATCATCCTTCACAACATTTTTTATCCATATAGACTTGCCCACCAATTTTATTATTTTTTTCCTCTATCCCATTATTGATAGTTTTCCACATCGCGAATTCTCCAGCTACACCAGCTTGATATCTGACAAAACTGAAAACCATTTTTAGATTCTACATGATGCATTCAACAACAGCAAATCCAGACAACACTTGAGGAAGATCTTGCTCATCCTATTGCACTATGCTTCCAATCGGCCACTTCCCATTCCAAGCATAGCTTCTAACAGCCCTTATCCCAGGAAACTGATTTTACAGTGATGCAGTCTCATCTAAGTCAAATTGACATAGAGAATCCTTCCTTCTATATCCCACACAACAAAACTCAACAGAGAGGAAAAACAGGAAACCAAAAGCTAAAATTGCTATGATATCTTAGTTCTTAAATTTAGACAGAAGCCACCATGAATATAAGCAGAAAACCCAATCCCTCAAGCACATAACCACAAACTGCAAGAATTTTTGGTAGCAAACAAGGACAAACTCCGTTATACCCACATACTTGAAATCACCCAAACTTGCTCCCCTCATCCAAAGAATGCATAACAGTGCACAAAGGGAGCACTACCCCAGCTCGTCATCCTACTAGAGGCATGGAGGGCGTTTCCCTCTGCCATTACTTCACCCCTCTCTCCCAAGACTCCCATGCATTCTCTGCTACCTTACTCCACACCCACACCCACACATGCGCGCGCGTGCATGCACACAAATGGAGAAAGAAGGAAACAAACCTCGTCATCCTTCACAGCATTTTACTCACCCCCATTTTTCTTCCTTATCATATTACATCGTTAGTTGTTAGGTTACACCAGCCTGAAACTTCACAAAACTCAAAACCAATTTCCACTACATGATGCGCCTAATAACAGCAAATCCAGACAGCACTTCAGAAAAATCTTGTTCATGCTATCTCAAATTGACATAATAAGCCCGCCTTCTAAATCCGTATAGTGAAAGCAACAGAAAAAAAAAAATATAAGGAAAGGCTAAGATTCTACGATGTTTCAGTTCTCAAATTTGGACAGAAGTCATCATGAATACAAGCAGGAAAGTGAGGAAACCCAATCCCTCAAAAACACAACCACAAACTGCAAGACTTTTGGGTAGCAAAGGACAAACACCGACATACCAACATGCTTGAAATCACCCAAACTTGCTCCTCTCATTCAAACAGTACATAACAGTGCATGCAGGGATCACTAACCCAACAACCAGCTTGTCGAAAATCAAAACACAAACCATAAAGAGTGCAAAGAAAAGCTGAATATTTGCACTCATTTCAACAAAGGGTTCAAGAGTGTGCTTGCAATAACAAATTAAAAAGATGATATCTTTGATCGATCACGAGTGATGGGAAAAAGCAAAAAGAAAAAGGGGGTACTTACAGATTTGGGGAGCTTCATCATTTGGGTAGAAATGGAGAGGAAAAAAGGGACAGATGAGGAGATAGAAAAATTGATGATGGGTATTGAATAAGAAGTGCTGCTGCTAGGATTAAGGTATAAAAGCTTGAACAGCTGGTTATGGAAGGGTGCCAGAAGAGTTGGGTTGCTTCCATTGCCACAAAGAAATTCAAGTCAGATTCATACAATGACAAAACCCAAAGCCTTAAATTGGGTACCCCACAAAATTTTAAAAAAGGGTTCTTTGAGTTGAACCCAACCAAAAAAAATCAAACACCAAAAAAAGGGGTCTTTGAAAATGAATAAATTGCAAGCAACCCCATCTTGCTCCGTACTTTTTGCGCTTTCCCACTTTACCACTGGTACTCCATTGACGCATGGATGTAAAAGAGAGAAAGAGACAGACAAAATGATGATGAAAAGAAGTGAACTATATATCACACGCGTCACAGGGGTGCGTGTACTACGAACAGGCCTAAGTCCAAAGCCCAATGCGCTCAATGCCCAACAAGAATAACAACAACAGCATGTTTCATTTTATAGACCCGACGAACGAGTTATTCATGTTAGTCTCAGATTGGTCATGCTCAGGATAATAAGATTGCGTTTGATTTTAATTTTGATATTGGGTCGGTTGATATTTGATCTAATTAGCTTGCTTGTGTTGTGATGAACAATAGATCTCTTTGAAAGTTTTTTGGCCGGTTTTAATTCGGTTGGTATCATTTTCGGTTATAGGTCAACTATGAGTTACGTATTTCGTGTATGATTTTGGATCATTATCCTTGGATAACTTTTTGTAGATTTACATTACAACAAGGTTTGAAAAGATTCAGTTGTATGCAATTTTACTTCTACAAATATTTCTACGGATAGGGAGATCAATTTATACAACCCCTGGAAGAAATATATATATCTAAAAAATAATTGTTGAAAATTATTTTTTTGGATTAAGATAGAAAAAAAGGGGCCTAAAAGGCCCAACCCAATTAAGAGCTATGGGCCCACGAATGAAGTTGTTGGGCCGACAACTGCCACGTGACCAGAGAAGAGGGACGATTTGAGACCTATTTTATTTTGCGTTTTAGATATATAGGTAGATGTAAGAGATTGTAAGAAGATGTAAGGACCTGTAAGGAGATGTAAGAAACTGTAAGAAGCTGTAAGGGTGGATGTAAGGGATTGTTGAATGTTATAGAAAATCTATATAAGATGTAAGGAGATGTAAAAAGATGTAAGGAACTGTAAGACGATGTAAGAGTCTGTAAGAAAATATAGACTCTTACCTAAATTCTAACAAATGCGAAATAGAGCCGGCCTTTGTTATTTGTATTTGTACTACGGAAAAAATGGATCATAGAATTAAAATCTTGTGATTCTCCAGTGCAACCAAGTGTACCTTCTTTCCCGTACGCCTTTCTCCTTGGGCTCCCACGGATCCGGCACATCACTGACTTGTACCTTTTTATTTATTCTTTTTCAAATAAAGTTGGAGTGATTTTTTATTTATTTTTTATTTTTTTTGGGTCGAACCATGCCCGGATGCCTTCCATAAAACCCCCACTTTCTCTCTCCTCACCTGGGGGTAGATTGGATATGGATGGCGTGTCATCAACAAAGGTATTCCTTTTCACTCCCTTTAATTTTTTTTATTTTATTTTGGTGGGATTCAGTTTAATTTGTTCATTCTTGTTTTTTGTTTTTTAATTCTCCTGATTTTGTTCATGTGTGTTGTACAAATTTTGGCCTAATTACAGAGGATTACGGATTAGGGTTTCTATGTTCTCAATTTTTATTTTTTATTTTTGTTTTTGGGTTGAATGGCTGATTTGATGGGGGGCTTGTCCTTTCTCTTCTTTTGACTGTGTAATTTTATATGGGTCATATTGCTGCCATGAGTACTGGTTTTAGGGTTTCTGGTTACTGGTATGCTAGTTTCTTGATTTCAAAGCTGAATCCTGTATTCTGCCTTTTGCTAATTTTTGTTTAGAGCATAGAATTTGGCTACTGGCTACAGATATGTTTAATTTGTGGAGTGCTTTGATTTGATGTGTTCCTCATCTGCTGTAATCTGAATCCAAATGTCGGGGTTCTATCAAAATATTTGTAGCTGGGAATTCAATGGTTAGTTTTTATATTTAGTTTGATGATTTAGATGCTCTTTCTGGGCTTTTGTCGTAATTGGTACTTAATTTTAGAAATGCTTATAGGCGTCAGGGATCTTGCTTATACATCTTCCTGGGAAGTTCATTTGTAGATTGTTTAATTTGAATACAAACCATGCATGCGATGATACGTAGGTCAATGGGTAACAGGTAGCAAATTCAATATTCCCGGACTGCTACTTAGACTTGTGGAAAATGCTCAAACTATACCTTGAATATATGTCGTTTTAGATCTGTAGCAAGTGTGAAGGTCTTGGAAAGGCGTTACGGTATACTCTAACATGCCGTTTCATGTTATGTCCTTTGGACTTAAAGTGTTACATAAGCTTGTCCTTAACTGTTGTACTAATTCATCACTGTGGTGCGTTAATTTGTCGTGTGAGGCTCCTGAGATTCAAACTTGGACTTTTTGGTAAAAACGCTTTGATAACATCTCAATTCTCAAGGAACCATCTCATAAAAAAAGTTAAGCTAATCTGGTTGAAGACTACGAAAGGACGCTCTATGACATACTCTAATATGAGGTTCTTAGTCCCTTTATTGACTGCACGGTTATTTGCACTAGAATGTTGACACAAGCGTTGAGTGTTGGGTTTGGTGATTTTCTAGACATTTTCTGTAAGCATCCATATCTTATCTATGATCGAGTGTTAGGCTTTTGGCATGCAAATGTAATTAAGGTGAAGTATCCGAGTAAAATAACTACTGAAGTCTTTTTATGTCGGATTTTAATCAGGAAAAATTACAAAATGGCATCATTTATACACATTTTTTATCTGCTTTTTTTTCTATGTCTAGCATTTTTCCGAAGTGTCTTCTAGTTGCAGGAAAATTGAGACTCTGGGTTGAGTGAAAATATCGTGAGAAAGTGAAGTATGAATTATTATATATATAGATTAGGACATCTCAAATGATAAATGAAAAATTGGGACCAGAGGAAGTGGTTTTTTTATCCCCGTATGTGAAAGATTACTATTCAGCTTGGGAGGGGAAATCTTATTCAGACCAGAATTGGCTTGATTTGGGTGGAATTGTTGACTATGAATTTCCTATTATTCTATCGACAAGATGATTGCCAAATGCAAATGAGTTATTGTCTATCGTACGTGCCAATGTTTTTTCTTTCAGGTTTGCATCCATGTATTGAAAGAGTTGTTCACTGCATAAGTGGAAACCATGACAAACTATGATTTCAACCCTCATGAGCAAGATGGGTGTTTAGTGTCAAATGATTTTAATTTGCGAATTCTTATTTTTATTTTCTGGCTTGTATTATATTAGACTGAAAAATCTAGTCCTTTGAGAGGCTTTGGAATGGTTTAATTTAGAAAGCTACTTTCTGTGGTTTCTTCAGTTAGTAACCATCTCTTACATGTGATCATATTCCATCTCCTGCAGGCTTAGTATAGTGATACTTGTAATTAAGATCCATCTAAAGATTGTCTGACAACGAGAGAGAGCACGCTTGTCAAAATCTCATGCAAGCGAAATACTCTATGACTATGGTACGAGCGTGCTCTTTCTCGTCGTCATATGATCTGATGGTGGAGGCAGCTCTTCTCATTTGGTCTCCACCCTCTCATGTTTCATCCACATATGTATGTGCCTTCAGGTAAACTTGATCAATGGTCTTGTTGTTGTTGTCTTATGGATTTGGACAATGACTGCATTCTTGTTTGGCATTTTTCTTGGGACATGGATATAGATCCTGAATTTAAAAAGGGCACAAAGTATGATTGATAATCTGTTGCTTTTTTTTTTTTAATCAGGATTCTATCCTGAAGCTATAATAATTTTTAAATGCAGTTTATTAACAACCCATATATTCTAATTGAAATAGAGCTTATCAGTTATCATCTTGAAGGTGAAACAGTGAAGGCAATGAGTAAGGTAAAGTGATATTCCATCCAATATGCAAGATTCCACACGAGACTAAAAGAAGATTGAAGGTATATCGCATTTCTTAAGTCAGACGCATGCATGATCCCTAATCAAGCATTTTTCCATCTTCATCTCATGAGGTTACTTTTAAGGGCCCAGTACAAGGGTAAGCTTGAAACGGATGCAATGATCTTTCTTTTCTGCTGATTGGCTATTTTTAATGGCTTGATTGTGTTATCTGGATCATCATCGTAGCAGCATTGTTGCTCCAATGCTCGTAATTTTTCTGTTAGTTTTAGATGAGAAAGTCAATGTTTTGGCATCCAATTGCATGCAGGATCTGTGTTGTTTGACTGTTCTTTCATCTAACTTGGTTTATATGCTGAAATCTTGGATCTAATGAGTTTTCAGTTTTCTAGTCCTCAATTCAGATAATACTACTTAGTCATGACATTGATGCCAACAATTTTGTTCCTATATGCATGTGGTGATGCAGAATTTGCTTCATGACATTGATTATTGTCATTTAGGTTCATCAGGAGGGGGGAAAAGTTTAAAGCACTGTTTGCATTTCGACTACACACATCACATGCGTGCGTGCACATGCAGAGCTCGTTTTATATGGATCGGATCTAGATCTGGCTGACTACTTCGCTTCTTAGAGTGATGGATTTTACTAATTGTCATGGACATGAGCATATCGTGTATAGAAGCATTATGTTAAGGGGATGATCAGAGTTTGCATAGAAAGCAGTGTGCATCTCTTAGTAATTACTATTCTAAATGATTTCATAGATTGAAGGGAAACTTTTCTAGCTAAATCAACATTTGTCTTTGACTTCAGCTTTCCCTGTCACACGTAATTGGTTCATATATATAATTAAATTCATGATTTCGCCTTTGTCAACTGTACAGCCCTTCCTAGTTACGGTGATCAGCCATTACCACCAAAATTGAACAGCACATACCCCTTTATTACATTGTTGATTGCCGCCGAATTGTACATTCATTCATGCTTTTTGCTCACTGGTTGCATTCCCATGTCATTGACTTACAAAGTTGCTTGTGAAGCAGCATTTGAAATCATGTGCCTCACGTTAGCATTGATGCATTGTCAATTACACCACATGCTGCTACCCATATATTGCCTCTCTTTTGATTGATTACCATTGAAGTGCATATTATTCTCAAACACTAGTGTAAATCTAATCAAGTGTGCCTCATATATGATCTTTCCCAACGTCATATAATTGAGGAAAACTTTGTCTTCTTTATTTTGATTTGGGAGTTGGAAGGAGGGGTTGTTAATTTTACTCTTAATCAAGCAAAACGTCCATAGCTATATAGTCCAGTGTACTATGTGGCCCTTCCGCCGCGCTCATCTGAATCAAAAGGCTGCCACCGAGCTACAGAGTGAGCTATCTAAGTTATTTCTTTCTACATGGGTAAAATTGTGCCTTTTTCTTGGGCAACTGTATTGTTCATGCAGGGATCAGAACACCACTTGGAGAAGTCGCATCTCCGGAGTTCTACTTAAAAAAAAAATCCAATATGAAACTTCATACACCTTAAAGTTCTAGGACAAAATGAGATTAACTAGTCCTTCTCCGAAAGGAGATGCTGGAGATTAATAAATTCTACCCTGATGCAAGATTTGCCCTTTCCCCTATGTGCAATCGGGGCAAGTTTGCCTTACCCGATGCCACTACACTCCACGTAGTGGCACTGCTTTGGATATAGATTGGTCTTAATGTTCTTTTGATGTCTTCTTTTGATCTCTGGGAGGAGTTGGTGTTGTCATTAACGTTCTTTTGATAGCTGGCTCCAAGTCTGTTGTACATGATATGTGTATCTATGGCAGATATGTTAAGATTATGACCCACGTCTACTAACTTTGTAAACGCAGGACTGGAGAACAGCCTAGTGTCACTCGATCAACTGGGAGTTACTTCCTTCTTTTCGTTGATCCCCTCTTTTCATTTGATGCCTTCTTGTGTTCGGCTTTGTGATGCACAGATGGTACTTCACATCATTTGGCTGAATCACTTCCTGTCATCCCCAGCAATGTCAAACGTACGTGGCATGATATCGGTGGCTGATTGCAATGTGATATGCATATGTTACTCTTAACGAAGTTGATTAGGACACATATAATGCCCTTTCTTTGCATGTTACTCAGGCAAGGACAATGGAAACGAAGGATCAGATACGGGTATGGATCCAAATATCCAATTGCCGTGCCGTGCTCTTCTTGCTCAGTTCTCTTGCAATCGGCATCTGGGGACCAAGTGATTTTGAGCGTAAATTGGGCTAGATTTGTATAATATAAGTACTGATTCGTGTTCGTGTTTGTGTTAAAGTTATGCAATCTTAGTATTGTTACGTGTGAACTAGCTGTCACATAATAGGGGGAAAATTCAGACATTATTACAATTTTTTCTGTTCAAGCAGCTGTAACATACATAATCAACTGAAGAAGATTCAAATGTGCTAGATGTCACAGTTGTGCATTATTTTCTACTGAAGCGATTGAGGAGACATTTCTGGCCTCTTTCTCGTGAATTTTATTTGTCATTGCCTACTGTAATGGCTGGTTGGCTTTATTGAATGTTTAAATTTTAATAGTACTTGAAATAAACGATGACATGTGATGTCAAGAGTTCAATAATGCTTGTTTTGACACATCTGAAAATCTGACTATTTGCGTCTGTTCTTTTCGTTGAAGAATATTAATCGAAAAATAGGTGAAGTTGATTGGGATGAATTTAAATTGGTATGTTTTTTTATTAAAGTAGGTAAAAGCAGGTTGAAGTTGGAAGAAGTTGGTATATTTTTTTATATGATGGGTTAAAGTTGGCATTTTTTGTTAAAATAGGTTAAAATTGGTTGAAGTGAGTTGAAATAGATTAAAGTTGATTGCAATAGATTAAAGTGGGTTAAAGTTAAAAAATTTTAATTGCAGTTGGTTGAAGTTGGTAAATTATAATTTACAAACGAAAAGAACAAGTCCTTACTGCAAATATGTATGAGAATATGATACTTGTCAATCTTACAATCACTAATTCATTTTTATAGATAAATATATTTTTTGATTATTGGCCACTAAACTAACATTTCATTTGCATTTATGTTTGTAAATAACTACATATCTGATCAATTATTTGAATCGGCATTGATTATTGGCCAATGTAAGTGCAAAGCAACAATAATCCAGACGGACGGTGGGAATTTATGACATCTTCAAAATATGACAGCATTTGATAATAATATCAATGAGGGTGTTTTGGCTCTTACGTTTAAGAGGCTCATTGGTGAATGTACAGTTTTTCTTCGTTTGGCCTACAACTCCATGGCGTTTAGCCATTTACAGCTATTACAGTTAATTATTTTTTTTAGGAGGTCTTGTATGA
This sequence comes from Selenicereus undatus, assembly GCA_017589665.1. NCBI lineage: Eukaryota > Viridiplantae > Streptophyta > Magnoliopsida > Caryophyllales > Cactaceae > Selenicereus > Selenicereus undatus. The sequence goes on along the minus strand of JACYFF010031957.1, from coordinate 126,488,621 downwards.
GACTGTTTCAGATAAGATATATTATGAAATAAGTATTTTTATAAAGACTTTTAATAATAATTGAGGTGATTAATAGTTCATTATAGATGACTCTAATAAAAATTACTGTTAGATGAATTATTAGTTACCCCTAAATTAAAAAGTTATTCCAAAACCTATTGCTAATTAGTCACTGCAAACAAACGTAAAAAAAAGTCACCCTGAATGACTTCATCACATAATAGTATTTATGTGATCGTACGACTTCATTCAAGAACTTGTGTGTGTGTGTGTTTTGGGGGGGGGGGGGGTTGTTATTTCTTATAAAATTAAGTGACTTATTATATGGTGCTTTTTTTTTTCAGCATGAGTTCTACAAATAAATGAATCACCCTAATTTTCGAATCAAGTATAAGATGAATAGCTGTCTTTTCTTTTTCTTTTTTTTGAAACATGAAATCAGCCATGTAGTCACTATCAAAAAGCCAAAAAAAAAATCTAAATATATATTAAACATGTCAACGAGATATTAACTTAGGGTCTGTTCTCTTCAACTTATTTTTAGAAGAATAAGTTCAGTTCAGAATCAGTTTTATTAATAAATTCAGAATAAGTTGACAATAAGTTAAGCAAATAAATTCAGAATTCATCAAAAGTTCAGAAAATAATTAAACAATTAATCGCATATTGTAACATTAATCATTTATATTTCTGAGTGAAATTTTATGTTGTTTACATCAATAAAAACTTTGAAGTGGGACTATGGGCTTGCACCAAATGTTTAATTTTAAAATGTGTAGTTTTTTGTAAGATGTATTATTTTGTGAACAATTGTTCGAAAATGTACATTTGTATATGTAGCAAAAATAATTTATGAATTAATGTTTAGAACTATTAGAAATTGTCCAAAACTTGGATGCTAATTGTCTTTGCACATGGATGCTAATGGTCGACTCTTTCATTTTTATTTTAGCTTGCACTTTACGTTATGTCATTAACTTCTTTGGATAGACAACTCAATATGATAGTTGTTGAACTTTTTAAATTTCTACCCACCATACAATGCAACAACAACCACACAACAAAATAATAACCTTCTAAAAAAAGAGCATACACTAAAAATAATGATGATGATGATGATGATGATGATGATAATAATAATAATAGCAATAATAACAACAACAGCAACAACAACAACAACAACAATAATAATAATAACGATAATACTTAACAACACCAACAATTAAATAAATTATAATTATTCACCAAATAAAAGTTCAGAATAAAAGTTAAGTTGGCAATAAGTTCAGATAGTTTCTCCAAATAAAATTCAGAATAAGTTCAGATAAGCTCAGCTCAGAATAAGTTAAGTCAAAATAAAGCAAAGTGAACAGATCCTTAATGGTAAAAACTGAGGTAATGTGCATATTAGATCTCAGACTTGATCATCCCATCTTCACATTATCAATGAAGCAACTCTCCTTTGAATTTTCAACTTATAGCTTAATTGATTGATTTTCTCCACCAATCATTTGAAGATCAACTAAAGTTTTACCTCTCATTTGGCCCCATGATCGACTTGCATGTTGACACAACCCTTGGTTTATTGAACCCATCAGTTGAGCCAATCAACTCTTTAACTACTGCAATCATGTCCACGTGTTTTTTGTCACCATATATACATGTATTGCCTGATTGCCTCTTAAATGCATGCATTAAACTTTATTGAAGTAATTTGATTGTCTTACCTGCAAATTATGGCCCAACTTCCTCCATTATTTCCAAATGCCGATTATGGCTCACCTTCTTTTGGACCTATTATAAATATTTATTAGTGAAGCATACTTTACTGGCTATAATTACTTATGCTAAAATGTACTGATCAATCGCCATGCTGAATTGAATCGGTTTATATTATTAGAGATAAAATATGTTGAACTGTGCCTAATTATACTGAATGTGCTGAATATATACTGATGACACATATTATAAGTTGGAAAGAACATGAAATAATTACACTAATATTATTAGAGACAAAACCCTTGCAAGTTTTGGTGATCAAAAAATGACCTTACTAATTTTAAACATGCAAAATTCTTCCATAATGGAAATTTTATTTTTTTTTCAACTATAATAATAGACAAAGACAAACTCTTAATTCAAAAGTGATGAATCTAAACCGTTCAAATTAATAACCTGTTACCTACTAGACAAGTTAACTCACTATTTCTCTCTGTCCCCTTTCCAGGGTCAGTTATTTTGGTCCAAACCTCCCCCCTGTAGCCGAGTCGAAGCATCGCTAGTCAGCATCATCGTTGTCAATTTCAGTGATGTCAATGCCCCCATTTTCTGCATGTGTGTTGCATTGTGTTGGAGATGATTGGCCGGTGATGATGATTTATAGTGGTGGGGAAAGAGAAAGGGAAGCACAGCAGTTGAGGACTGAGGAGAGGGTGTCCCCTGGGAAATGAACGTTCACATGGCTTTGTTGTGATATAGGTGAGCCGTTACAAGATAGTACCCTTAATCAAACAAAACCAATGGCCGTGATCTCATTCATTACGATAGTTGGAAAATCAAAATCAACTACAGGAGAACCTAAATTCTATTATAATTGAAATTTTTTTTTAACTATCATAATTGATCATTTTTGGTTGTTGATTTCTTGTTGGTTAATCTCAACCGTTGTTTTATATCACCGTTTACCTATTCAACTGGTTTAAAAGAAGGAGACAATTTATCTTTTCTTTCTTTTGTACTTGATCTCTCATATTCATTTTTTTTGGCTTGTTTATGTCTGGAGGACAAGAAATTCGCATCCCTCCCATTCTCCTCTCTCTCCGCCTCTCTCTGTGAAGTTTTTTCCTAAAGAAAAAGCAACATTTTTTTTAAACAAAGGTAAGAGGTAAAGTAACGAGCAGACGTCTCCTTCCACAAGAGCACGTCCCATCAAATCATCACCCAAGATCTCTTTAAGCTCAGAAGAAGGCGGAAACTCCCATAAAGTGGCCGAATGAACTCCATGCCCCAGTTTTGCCAACCAATCTACTGCCAAGCTAGCTTCCCGGTAAATATGTGATATAGATACATGTGACACCTGGCTCATGTAATGTAAGATGTCTTTGACAATGAGATTAATCTTCCATGGCATATGATTTAGCCCTTTGATTGCCTGTATCACCATAATATTATCACCTTCAATCTCCAGACTCTGAAATCCTTTTTTAACCACCTCTTGTATACCATCCCGTAGTACTCGCGCTTCAGCAACTAAAATGGATGTATCACCATTGGGTGCTGCTCCTGCCTTTAATATCCTTCCCGCCCAATCACGAATGATGAACCCGCCCACCACAGAATTATGGAAGCAGGACCCGTCAAAATTGAGTTTGACGAATCCCCGAGGGGGGAGGGTTCCACCTCACAAGAAAAATTGAGGTGGACCGATGAGGAAGTGCCCCCCTGAAAATATGACCCTCCGACATATAAGTTCGGATTTCCCATTCAGCAAAAGCTTTCTTAATTGTAATTAGAATTCTTATGGCATGGCATTGTCTATTATGAAAAACCAAATCATTTCTCCCCTTCTAGATACCCTATAACATAAAAGCAACTTTCCTAATGACTTGTGGATTCGGGTTGAGTCGATGCAGCTATGAGAAGCAGTGTTGTCCTTGTTGAATTTGTTGTCGTGGTATTAACCGTTGTTGGCAAGCTAGGTTCCAGATTCTCCTTGTAAGGAAAAAGTTCCAGAAGAGATGGTCAACAGATTCAATATCTTCTCCACATAGAGGAAAAGAAGGTTCAATCGACATACATTTACGCATTAACACCCCACGGACTGGCAAGGCATTAAGAAGTGTCTGCCACAAGAAGATCTTCATCCTGAGCATTATATCCAGTTTCCAGATCCATCGAAAATCCCACTTAGGACTAGTAGAGTCAATATTCTTATGAGCTGCCCAAGTTGCTGTTTTTGTGCTAAAGTGGCCAGAACCGGTAATCACCAACAACATGAATCTTCTGCCTCAGTTAGAGGTAGTGGTATTCCCATTATTTTTTTTGTAATAGCCTCTTCTTAACCAAGGAGCGAATCTTATCTATGTCTCAACATTTGTCCTCAGTAATGATATCATACACTCTCAGTTCAGGATTTTATATGGTGGAAGCGTCTAGACCCAGTAGATCCACTAGGTTGGCATTATCGCACCAATTGTCCTACCAGAGCAAAATGCAATCCCCCTTGCCCACATTCCATCGAATATCCTTCCGCAGTAACTCCCTGCTTTTCAGTACGCTTTTCCAGACCGGAGAGTGCGAGCTCTTAATTTTACTATCTAGTAGGTCATGCGTTTTAAGATACTTATGTTTCACATTTGAGGTCCATAATCCCTCAGTCCCCCAAAGTATTTTCCACGCTAATTTGGCTTGGAAAGCCAAATTGACAGCTTCCGTTTCCTGAGTCCTAAGCCTCCAAGACTTTTAGGTTGGCAAACTTCGTCCCATGCGACCATAGGCAAACCTTGTTCGTTTCCAGATTTTTTTCAAAAAAAAGCGTTGGTTCACTCTATCTAACTGTGTTGCAGTCTTCTTGAGTAATTCAAAACATTGCATTGTATGGGTAGGAAGAGATTCCAAATTAGATTGAATGGGTACTACTCTTCCTGCCTTAGACATACTATTTGCTTTCCATGCTTCCATTTTGGCAGTTGCCTTGCCTAGAATATCAGCAAATGTCGATGATTTAGATTTTCCTTGGAAGACAGGGCATCCTAGATATTTGTCCAAAGACTCCCTATGAGGGATATTAAAGATAGCCGCAACATTATGTGTTTGAGCTTTGGTTGCATTTTTGGAGAAAACAATAGCCGACTTCTGAAGGTTAATGATTTGACCAAATAATTGATAGAACTCATCTATGCTCTTTTTCAGCTTTGTACACGAAGCTACATTGGTTTTACAAAATAAAAGGCTGTCATCAGCGAAAAATAGACAGGGGATGATTGGGGCTCCCGAGGCAAGCCTTACCCCAACGCCGGATTTACATTATTCGCTAAATTGCAAAGTGAATTCACAAGCACATTAGTGCATAAAACAAATAGATATGGGGATAGCGGATCACCCTGTCTGATTCCCCTTGACGGTGTGAAAAAACTCTGGGAAGAATTAATGAGCATTGGATGATCTTGTCAACTTCATTATACTTCGTCCAGAAAGATTGGAAGCGGAAGGGACAAGGGTTACGATGTCTCACCTCCTCGGCAGTACTGATAATAATAGGACAATGATCTGAGAAAGTGAATGCTCTGTGGGTCGTAGATAGATGGGGATATAAGTTCATACAGTCTTCTCGTGCAATGCCCCTATCTAATTTTTCAAATACCGAAGCTCCCTTAATACGTTTTTTCCATGTGAAACCCTTACCTTTTACAAGAATGAATTCGGCTCTAATCGTCGTTAGAAAAGAGTTAAGATGTTCTATTCAGCGTACAGACGACAGCATACCACCTCATTTGTCTGTTAGCGATTCAAGTTCATTGAAATCCCCTACTAGTAGCCAGGGTAAGTCTATAACACTATTCATTTGCACGAGATGATTCAAAAAAGCGTCTTTATCGCGTGTTTGCGTAGGCCCATAAATTCCGGATACAATGATATTATTAGCATTCCCAATATCATGTACCAACATGTGAATCGCACGATTATCTTTAGCAAGTACAGATGCATGGCAATTATTATTATTCTAGAGCACCCAGATTCCTCCTGAATGATTGTATGGGAGGACAAAATCAAAATGATCAAAACCCATCTTTTGTATAATAAGTTGCGTGTTTTTTTCGTTCATCATCGTTTTTAACAAGAATAGTATATCTGGTTGGATGGTGTGTTTAAGGATTTTCACCTCCTCAAGGACTTGGGGTTTTTTATCACCTTGAACAGTCCAACTAATAATTATCATATTTGTGAATAATCAATAGACATGCCTTTGAAGGATCCAAGTGAAGTACCAAGTGAATGTGCTAGAACCAACTAGGTCCCCCACCTAATATAGTCACACATATAAATGCCCTAGGCCCCACCCATCAGGATTTCTGCCACCCCTACTAGGAAACAACCGGGGCTACATAATAGTAAGCAAAAAACATGATGCCGGGAAGTAAAGACAGTGATGGACCTGACAAATGCACTTGTGGATAATTCAATCACACAGACTACATAGGGCATCTGAGCCAACAATGGTTCAACTATACACCATCTGAAAAAAAAATCCAGCAGAGTATGCTATTTTGGAGAAAAAAGAATACAACATAAGAGGGCTTAGTAATCTTCTACTGCAGTTGCTGGTTAATAAGTGAAGCCAAAAAATACTAATAGTACCGGAAACGGCAAACTGTGCGCAACTACAAATGGCAGAACACCAACATGACACGAATTTCAGCCAACTTAGCAGCAATACCCAGAGCGGAAGCCCAAACACTCTGTCCATGAAAGAATATACCTTGTCCTAGGAGAAAATCACAGTCCTACACAGTTGACCAGGCTGTGATCTGGCATTCTGTAATAAAGCCTTGGAAATGACAGACAAAGGCTTCATTTCACTTGCTATGTCTGCCTGCAAGCAGATGTTGCGTAGTAACCATAAACACGAGCATACCTCAGCTAGCACAAACCAGTAAAGGACCATCTGATGCAGCTTTGGAATCTTCACATCCCACGGCCCCTGAGCATGTAAAAACAGCCTCCAAAAGCCTACACCATACAGCTTAACCCTGTCCAGATCACACAAAACCAGGCAGCAAGAGGGAGAGTACAATACCACAAACAGCCAAGAAATAAACGTAGTAGTACTTAAACAAGCTAGACTCCATATGTATATCTCTAATTTCCAATTAATAGAAATGATAATACCCACTGTGCCCGGATTATTAGCCCAACAACCACACATCAGCTTCCATATAGACCCATAAATCAGCTGACCAAAACCCCAGAATGAGTCAACAAAAAATAAAGCATCTATGAAGGTAGTTCCAAGGGGGGCCCTGTAGGTCTCAGAATAAGGACTATCAAAGAAATTAGTATCAACATCATAGACCTTGGACCAAAGGAACCGGGGCGGCTGATCCAGGAAAAGATAATGGCCAAGGTACCAACCAGGCATGCCATTAACTCTGTCCCAGACTAGCCATAACTCCTTATCCTTAAAAACACCATCATAGCTTGCATGCCTCCAACCCTTTACTGCATAACAATAAACCAAAATAGCAATGTAGAGGGGTGGCAATGCAAGAAAAATCAATAAAGGAAAGCCCAAACAGGAACTGCAAATGTAATAAGAGCTATATTATAAGAGCTTAACACACGAACAACCATCATGACTATCCTACACACCATCTGCAGCAAAAGAAAACAAGAGGGCACATGTCGAGAATGACCAAAAGAAGTATAGTACAAAACATTCAGCCTCTGAGACTGATACAAAAGAAAACACTCAAATGACTTATTCCCTTTTAAAGAAGCACCCCATGCACACCAAACCATGAAGAGAGAAGTTTAATTAGTTAACAACCCTTGAGAGGCCTTCATCTCCTTCTTCCACCCTGTGTCTCTTAGATGACTCGGAGGACATCTCCAACTCCTGAATAGGGTCTAGGTTAAGAAAGGTATCTGTCATGTCCTCCTTAGCTACAAAGAGGTCCAGTGAGTCCCCAAAGATGTTGTCATTTGACTCCTCAGGCATATCTTCTTCCATAGCATTTAGAGGGTCCTCATTCACTGGGTCCTCAAGATTCATGCCTTGAGTAGGTTGGGCGAAGAGAATAGTATTATCATGAATAACCAGAGACATGTGAAGGGAGGAGTCTCCCTTATCAGGAGCGCCATAATTAACAGGACGAGAAGGAGAACCAATACTAGTAGGACGCATAACAGGGTTGACAATGGTAACCTTAGGTTGAGAAGTAGGCCTAAGAGGAGAGGTTTTACCAACACCTGAACTAGCCATGGATCTAAGTCTTTTTTTAGGAGAGACGCAGATCTAATTGTCAGTGGAAGTAACAGGCTCAGTAAAAGAAGGGAGAGGCTAGTTGACCTTAACAGAAGACATCCCACTAGCCCCTCCAAATTTTTCCACCATAATTTCCACTTTAGCATGCAAAGGCAAATAAGCGCAAACCTCAATTTGGTGTGACTCAGACACACAAAGGGCATAGATCACATGCAAACCTTCGTAAATGAGAGGAACCTTCATGGACTTACCTTGGAAACAAATAACCAAAGATCCTGGCAGTGGTTCAGTAACATCAATATTAACACAAACACAGGCAAACTTACCTTTAAGGCGTAAAAGAGTTGTTTGATCAACTTTAATAACCTTCCCAACAGGCTTCGGGAGGCAAACCAGTGTATCATGCTCCCAGAATTCCCAAGGGAGCCTTGGAACCCTGACCCACTGGTCAACCCTATCAATGCAAGTGGAGTAGGGGTTAAAAAATCGCAACCAAGGGGATAGCACAAGGTTCAACCCATTGACATGCCACGACCTCTCCTTCCAAACCATCTCCTTGTCCTCCACATTGGCAAATTTGATGGATATTCAGTTGTTGCCCAAGTCCACATAGCTAACATGACCTCTTATGAATTTCCAATCATTCCTAGTTTTGTTGATAATTGCAGGTAAAGGTGTACTCTCCCCCCAAAATTTCCCCAACAGACAAAGAGCAATAAGCTCCTCCATATGTTCAATTGGAGGTGTAGGACGAGAACCAAATAGGAGAGGCTCATTGACTCGAGGTTCAGTAGGGCTAGTATCACCTATTACATGAGCTGGGAGAGGGACAGATGGCGACAATGGAGAGTCAATTCTCTCTTCAGGGTAGGGATTTGAAGAATGAGCAATACATCCCAAGTCGAATTTCGTCGCCTTGGCATACGAAGTCTGGCCCTTCTCAGACGGATTGCATGGATGGTCACTTCCACCTCTACCCATAGAATGTGGAAAGTTTGATTGGGCTGCACTACTAGGAGGGGGATCTTGGTTGAGGTTATCATGGTCACCATTTTCAGAACTGGTAAGCTGAGCTACAAGACATAAGCAATGTAAGGGATACACGAACTGAAAAAGGAAGATGAAAGAGGTGTCTACGGTAAAAATCAAAACTCGCTCTATATATAGACACCAAGAGGCAACACCCACCATTCCAAATCATGGACTTGTCTTCTTTACACCACCAACATAAGCAATCAACACAGACACACACAACCTTTAGCAACTCAGTGAAGCAATTAAGCATAAAAAATTCATGAAAGCCAAAGGTCTGACAGAAGCCCAACTCACCACTAACAAAGGATAATTCCAAGAATTGAACCATCAAAAGCAAGAAACAGAAGATCCTCACATGTTATTATGCTTGCCCTTAGCCGATCTGATGATATGATGACTTGGAGTAAGCTTAGAGGACGAATCGAGGATGGGCAACATGAGCGGTTGAAGTCGCCGGATGGTAACGTGCCCAGGCAGGGCGAGCAGAACGTGGTGTCAATAACACCACCCACTCCACCGCTCATAGGCACTTGAGACCCTCTGGAGTTAGGGTTGAAGGGGATGGAGGAGGATACCCCGAAAGTCATTAAGAGAGAGAAAGGATGAGGCTTTCTTGCAAAAAAAGCCCACCGTACATCACAACACTTCCTTTGAAAGAGGCCAGTTTCAGAAGCCATTGAAAGCAAACAGGAAGCGTGCAGGGAAGAGACGGACTCATGATGACTAGGGAGAGGAATGGAGCTTTGAAGAGATTGGTGTTGCAGATGGAGGTAATCAAGATTGGATCTATGAAATGATTGGGGTAAGGGGACTGGATGTGCGCCGTGGAAAGCAAGGAACAAATTAGGAGGTTTCATTGATGATAACAGTAGAGAGCATTTCTCTCTAGAATGTCCTTTCTCTAAAGAAACAAAAAACAACATATGACAGTAGTATACACCCATGGCTGGCCTCCCTATCTGAGGTGCCTAATGGGAAGCCTAGGAAGTAATAGCTGGGAAGTATAGGAAGTAATAGCCCGGAAGTATAGGGAAGATTGACAGGAACAGAAGAAGTTATTAGCAACGGGGGAATGTCATAATAAACATCTGATTCTTACACTTGCTTTCTCCTTCTTAATTCATTTCGTGATGGTTAATTCACTGTTGCGAATGAGATATGAGATGGTCAGTTTCTTTCACTTTCTTTATCTGTTTTTGTAACTGATTTTAGTTACTTCCAAGAAAAATGTCCCCCTCCCCCCCAAAAAAAAGGTGAGAGGGAGAAACAAAGAGTGTTGTGATTAAAAAGTGAGAAATTATTGTTAATATAAGTTTAATGCACAATGAATTGGTTGTTTTGGTTTGCATCTCTTTCTCCTCAGTAAACTATATGGATTCAATTGGCATTTTTTTCTGGCTCATTATTTCATAAAGAGTTGGAAATTATGCAATGAAAGTTAAGGCCTTCCCAAATTCATTGTTTGTTAACAAATTAGGTTGGGTATGTGCCCATGCTATATGAGTTTCCTTAAATTTGTTGATACTTACTCAAATATGATGACAACCCAAGAACAACGTAATCATAATTCACTTCTCTTCCTCAATCATTTCTTTTGTTTTCCTGACTTTGATTCTCTACTACAAAAGACTTGCCATTGGAGCCTCGGGAAGTCCAACTCCACCTATGCCCCACCTCTCGTTCTATGTTCACAATCGTGCATGCATGTATTGAAAAGCCCAAGACCTAGCAATCATCCCCAAGGGACTGATATCAATTTTAGCATTATCACCATGATAGCTTGGCAAAGGGATTGAGTTGGTCATGGCAGCTAATTTTCCCTTTTCTACTATGCAGAGTTATGGGTCATTGGGATTGAGTTTGTAGGGTCACAACTCTCATGGATTTCGTTATCAGTGAAAATAGGTAGATTATGGGCTTCCAAACAACATTAGAATTCTTCTTACTATGGTACTAAGATTATCACCTATAAATTACAAGACAGAGAATTATTGAAAGACAAGGGGAGCATTACTGGTGGGAGCAGTGGGTGATTTCCAGAATGTATACTTATTTATCACCTCTTATAGTCGGTTGATACAAACCAAAATAATGGTTGAAATTTGTCAAGAAATAATCAATGGTAATTGTGATATTTAATTACCATAGTTAAATAAATTTTCAATTGTGGTAGAATCTTTCTTCGTCTAAACATAATAATAAAATGATAAATGTTACGATTCGAATCTTGTTAAATATACTGCAACTAATTAAAAGTATTTAAAAGGATTATTTTTAAAAGAACTGATGCAAATTTTTTTCCCTTCTTTTAAATTTTTGTTGCTTTCCATTGAACAGATTACAAATACTATGAATACAATTAGGGGGTGGCAATGGGATGGGTATGGAGCGGATTTAGCCATACCCTTACCTATACCCATTTTCAAAATTAGTACTCATACCCATACTCATATTCATTGGGTATTGTAAAGTTATAACCATACCTACTAAGTATAGTGGGTGTACGAGTTTTATTCGGGTACATATAGACAAAAAAAGAATTGAACCCATTTTGTACCCATATTCAACATCAAATAGCCAATATATCACATTAACACCAAACTTTCAACAACATATCATATTACATCAAATACAACTAAAAGTTACTAAGAGAAACCTTCGTCTAAACTTAATAATAAAATGATAACTGTTACGATGCGAATCTTGTTGAATATACTGCAATGAATTAAAAGTATTTAAAAGGACCACTTTTAAAAGAATCGATGCAATTGTTTTGTTTTTTCTTCTTTTAAATTTTTGTTGCTTTCCGTTGAACAGATCGATCACAATTACTACTTGTATGATTGATCACATGGTGGGGATTTCCATGGAATATTTGGAGTATCTCATGCACTTAACCTACGTCATTTGAATTATTGAGAGTAAATACCCTGAGAATTTAAAACATTGAAAGCGAAATTTGAAGTCGAATTATTTAGGTCCAATAATCCTATTTATTTTTATTCTATATTCAAATCAAAATTCAATTAAAAATGTCATTATAGGCTTATGTTTCCTCTTAATCAATATTAAACAATTAACACAATACTCTCTAATGATGCCATTTAGTTGTGGAAATATATGTTAAATCTTTTATTATATATATATATATATATATATATATATATATTTATATTTTTTAAAATATTGAAGCACCTTTAATGTTAATTATTTAAAGGATACTGCAGGTAGCAAATCACGATCAGTCCTGTAACTCCTGTGTATATAAATATGACACGCCTCTCTATAATAAACTTACAATACAAATCGCAAAATATAGCATTCCAAATTGTGCACGTTCTCACTTGGTTGTGCTGAGTCTTGAGCTGAAATTATTTCATTTTTCCGGCCATGGCCTCATCATTGCCTCTGTCCACCTCCATACTCTCCTCAAGAACCAATGGTAACGACAAAGGCATTCCCTTCACAAAACCAATCTCCCACCTCTCACAAAACATTGATCATAAAAAGCCTAACAACATTGTTGGGATGGTAACATCCCAACTTCGGGCCCGCCCTGTTTACATCCCTAATAGGATCCCGGACAAATCCTTTGTTCGGGTCCTGGACACAACCCTCCGAGATGGGGAACAGGCCGCTGGAGTGGCCCTAACTGGCCCCGAGAAGCTCGAGATAGCCCGCCACTTGGCAAAGCTAGGGGTGGATGTGATCGAGGCTGGGTTCCCGTCCTCCTCTAGGGAGGAATTTGAGGCAGTGAGGCAAATAGCCATTGAAGTAGGCAACAATGTGGATGAGAATGGGTATGTGCCAGTCATAAGTGGGCTAGCTAGGTGTGTTGAGAAAGATGTAGAGGCAACTTGGGAGGCTGTTAAGCATGCTAAGTACCCTAGGGTTACTATGGTCATTTCCACTAGCAAGATCCATATGCAATACAAGTTGAAGAAAAGTGAGGAGGATGTTATGAGGATTGTGAGGGATATGTTGGCTTATACTAGGAGCTTAGGGGTTCAAGATATTGAGCTCATTGCTGAGGATGCTGGAAGGTGATACATGCATATTTACCATTTTCATCTCTTTCGTTTTCGGACATTTCATTTAGGGTCTGTTCTTTTCGTGGGTCAATTTTAAAATATCAACCTGAACTCACTTCAACTTATTTCAATTCACTTCAATCTACTTCAACCCATTTCAACCCACTTTTACTATTTTAACCAAGTTCAGTTTATCACATAAAAAAAATTCAATCCACGTCAACCTATTTCAACTCACCTCAACCTACTTCAACATATCTCAACCTACGTCACCCTTTTACCCACCCCAATTTACCTACGAAAAGAACAGGCCGTTAATACCGCTATATATACTTTTGAGAAATCTGTTTGATACGTACAAAGTGTGAAAATAAATTAGGGATCCACTAGCGAGGTAATTATATATGAATTAAAAAGTTAAGTAATTGATGATGCAATTCATAACTAATACTGTGAAAAATAATTAAACAGGGCGGATAGGAGATTTCTATACCAATTGGTGGAAGAAGCAATAAAAGGAGGAGCAACAACAATAGATTTTGCAGATACAGTTGGGTATAAGTTTCCCCATGAATGGGCTGGGTTCTTCCAGGAGGCCAGAGAGAGCATTCCTGGCATTGATAATGTTGTTTTGGCTACTCATTGCCATGATGATCTTGGCCTTGCCACTGCCAACACTCTAGCTGTAAGTTCTCTCTCTGCAATTTTGTTATCTGTTAAATTCTGACGGATTTCGTACAAAACACACACACACACACACACACACACACACACACACATATATATATATATATATATATATATATATATATATATATATATATATAT
>JACYFF010031957.1:126427672-126474733 GCA_017589665.1 Selenicereus undatus | reverse complement strand
TATATATATATATATATATATATATATATATATATATATATATATATGTTTGTATTTTATGACTCGATCTTAACTGAACTTAAATAAAAAGAATCTGATTTAACATAAATAATGAATGTAATTTGATTTCAACATGAATTGAAGTTAAGAGACGTTTCTGTTGTTAACTAGATTTGTAACTCATCATAACATGCTTGATACAATAGTGTTGAAACATATGCCAGACGTAACCCCAAATGTTTGATTTTACGAGCTCAAAAACCTAAATAAATACCGCGATAAGTGAATCGACTTGATGAATTGCACATTAGACAACCTCATTTTACCGAATTTATAATAAATCCCAATTCTATTTTAATTTGAAGATGTTTTGATAATTTTTTAGTTATCTTTGGTAATTGCCTACATAGTAATGCTATAATTTGTTTAAAAAAAAAGAAGCTATTATTGCAATAAAATAAAATAAATCTTACAGCTTATTTATTTGTTTTGGTTAGGCTGTCCATGCGGGGGCAAGACAAGTGGAAGTTACCATCAACGGTATCGGAGAAAGGGCGGGAAACGCCTCATTAGAGGAAGTATGCCCCACCAAAAAAAAAAAAAGGAAAACGAAAGAAAGCTCAGTTTTTGGGCCCGGTTCTTTTCGTTGATAAATTTAAATTTACCAACCGTAACCAACTTCAGCCCACATCAGCTCATTTTAACCTATTTTACAAACTTTAATAAAAAAAAATACTCTCTTCAACCCGCTTCCGATGATTTTAATTACCAATTTCTTCCCATCATATTAAAAAAATTCAACCCACTTTAAAAAAAAAAACACTCATTCAGCCTACTTCTACCAATCTCAACCAATTTTACCGATTTACCAACCTATATTTTCTAACGAAAAGAACAGGCTCTTAATATAATATAAGAATGATGTATTTATGAAGAAAAGATTATTTTACAAATTTTGGCACACCTAATTACAATTATGTTTGTTTTGTTTTTAGGTTGTAATGGCAATAAAATGTCGCGGTAATGATCTTCTTGGAGGTATTTACACCGGGATCAATACAAAACATATTTTTACAACCTGTAAAAGAGTACGTATATTTATAATTCTTCTGTACAGATAGTCTTAAATTATATTAATATTATATTCAGTTAAAAATGCAAGAAATTCAGTATTTCATCTGATATATATATTCTCATAATTTCTAAAATTATTCCATGATTATGAAGGTGGAAGAATTGAGTGGGTTGCCTATTCAACCAAACAAATCCATTGTTGGACGAAATGCTTTTGTCCATGCTAGTGGAATTCACCAGGTTTTTATTTTTATTTTTATTATCACTCTCTCAAAATTATTAAGCTGGACACCAAAAAAAAAAAAAAACCTTATAATGTGTTAATTATTTTACTCCTATTTATTATTTAATGGTGGACTAATGTTTTTTTTGGGGTATATATATTTATAGGATGGAGTGCTTAAACATAGGGGCACATATGAGATTATATCCCCAGAAGATATTGGACGGCCTAGGCCTAGTAATGATGGTATTGTGCTTGGAAAACTCAGGTACTTCACTCAATTATATATATTTATTTCATCTTTAATCGTATTAATTGAAGTTTAAGTCACTATCGGATTATAAGAGACAGTCCGACAGTGAAGGATATCTTTTCAAGTGACGAAATCTTTTGTTACTTTTTATTTCATGGTCTAATAATTAGTCATATGATTGCACCTTTTTTGCTTATCGACCAACTAATTATTAAAAAAAAACAGATAGTCGGGAAGGTTCTTACGGTATGTGTTTCCTCTATTCATAAAATTTAGGGTCTGTTTTTTTTGCCTTATTTCATCTGAACTTATTTTGAATTGAACTTATCTGAACTTATTCTGAACTTTATTTACTGAACTTATTCTGAACTGAACTTATCTGAACTTTCTAAACAAAACTTATTTATTCTGAACTGAACTTATCTGAACTTATTCTGTCTGAAAATAAGTCGAAGAGAACAAGCCCTAACTCAAACTGTAAATCTTATTTAAATTTATACTAAAAAAATAAATTCTAACATTTGAATTTAGTCAATTCAAAACTTCATTGCTACAAGAAAATATTTACTAATTAAGAGTTGCTGATTTGAGTTTAAACTAAATTACATGCAGTGGCCGCCATGCTTTGCAAACTAAGCTCAGTGAGGTAAACTACTAATCACAAAGACTCTTTTTTTTTCCCTTTTCCTTTTTCTTTTACGTATTTTCTGTTCATGCATTAATATTTAAATTTTTAAACAGCTTGGGTATGAGTTGGATGATGAGAAATTCAAGTATGTATTTTGGCGTTTTAAAGCTCTAGCCGAGAAGAAAAAGGTGACAAAATTATATTACTAATTTTTTAAAATTCTTGGATTATTCAAATGCACAATAAATAAATAATTTTATGCTAAAACATATCTTTGTGTCTTTCCCTTTATTTAAATGGTGTAGGATCTGTGTGACAGTGACATCAAATCACTTCTGTTAGAAGAGAAAGTGGCAAAGGCAAGTGCAAAGGAAGCCCATCAAGTTCATACTTGATGATTTTTTTCCCGATTAATGATAGCCAAAAGGCTGACGATCAAATACAGATAATAAGACAATGGCAATATCAAGAAATCCTATATATAAATCAAAATCCAAAGCATTATATGTAGGGTTTTGGGGGGGGGGGGGGATATTTTTGCATTAATGATGTAAGTAGGGGAAGGTAAGTGATGCATGTATCTATATTAAAGTCGGATATGTGTTGTATGGATGTCAATAATATGGAAGCAAACTTTACCGTAATAATTGTATTTGCATAGCTTGTTGAACATGTTGATTCGATAAAATTGGAACGATACAGAGAAGATCAAAATTATCTACTTAAGCTACAATCAAGGAACAAGGCAGGACCTCAACAATGGATGTCTATAGACTTGACAAAATTTTCAAGTACATTGCAATGCAAGAGATTTAACAATTGAAAACCCGGTTCAGGGCTGAATTACAAGAACATAAGATCACCTTCGTGTATTTGGCTTGGGCTCCTTGTTCTTCAATTGATACAAAGTGGAGGAAACCATACTTGGGGATGGGTCACTTCTCAAAAATATCCCTGAAGCCTAATCCTCAGAAATCCAATCAAAACATGCTTAAAAGCAAGTGAACACCTCCTGTATGTAACTCGACATCCCCGTTGACTCACCTACATCATGAAAACACGACAATCACCAACAATCAGGTGGATTTGCAAGGGAATGTTTCATGTATAGAAAATCATCTAATTTTTCGGAGTCCAAAATGGGCATGTATCCAGGTTGTTGGATTCAACACGTGCTGACAATTTTGCATGTTTTTGTACCATCCATGTCAGTTTCTGACAGTCCAACACCAACACTAGAGTTGAAAAGGAGAGTCCAAGTACGATAGGGCAGATGTGCAGTTTTGATGCAATAGTGCTAAACTATGAAACATACAATTGTCAAATTTCAAATACAAAAAAATCATTACCTCAACACGCTTTGTTGCCTCCCGTCTGGGATTGCAAACAGAACGATTGGCTTCGAACGTCTCACAAACGGAACATCACATCTGAAGTAGCCCTTCCTCTCCAATTGAATTACTTCTCCATGTTTCAGATTTCGCATGTTTGAGTCCCCTATAGCCAATGTCTCCCTCTTTGTGACAGGGTTCAACACATCGAGGAAATCTTCATCGTCTTCCACCTAGAACAAGAGAAGCATGAACTTCTTACAAACTTCCTGAAGATAAAACACTTTGAATTGAAAAGGCAGCCTTCTTTATAATTTAAGCTAATACCTTCTTCTTTGCGATTAAATATTCAAACTCGACGAGTTGAAGTTTAACTAATTCTTCACTGTCAGGCAGCCAGGTGAGCTTCAACTTAGTGGCCTTGACAGATCCCTCAAGATTCAGAACTCCTGTCAAATGCGCGACATTTCCAGCCTCGTTCTTCTTGACCTCTCTAATAATGGCATTCCCCCAGTCCATCAAAGTCACTTCTTCATTGGCAGAGATAGCCTCAGCATCAGCATAATCAATCCATATGTTTTTAGTGTATGTGGTGCACTTCTCTCCAGCACCTTCATACTTTTTATGACGGGGTATGATACGAGCAAATGGCTTCTCAGGACCATCCGTTAGAGTAACCAAAACACGATGCTCCTCAATCACTGCAGTGTGCCTGGGACACACAGGGTCGATTATCTTTTTGTTTATGCTCCAGAGCTTATCCCATTCCATGAGATTGAGATTTTTGGAAGCCCCCTGGAGCAGAGACAAACAGAATAATTACCAGGCTTCTATAAAGGAAATAGGACATCAAATGGGAAAACGCTAACTCGGTACAAGTGCTCATAACATAATGTATTAGACAGCCAGTGTTACATTACGTGCATGTTATCCTAACATCCAACACAGGTCTTTGGTATCATATCGACATATCAGCCATTTCTAGAAAGTTTTGTGTTTTTAAGTCTAAGTTCGGTGTATTTGATGCGTAGGGTGCCCGACGTGGGTAATTGAAGTGAAATGCAGAATCAAAGAAAGATAACTGCCAGCTACATAATATTTCAGCACAATCATTCACCTGTTCAAGTATGAAATGGATTAATGCCTCAATCTTTAGCCCTCTACGGACAATGCCTTGCACAGTAGGGAAACGAGGATCATCCCAGCCATCAACCTTTCCGTTTTGAACAAACCAGAGAAGCTTGCGCTTGCTAAGAAGAGTGTAGACCATATTTAGCCGGCTAAATTCGTATATGTGAACCTTCCTTAGTCCCATGTCCTGCTGAATCCTGTGATACTGGGCATTGCGATCGTGATATTCACTTGAACGAAGTGCATGTGTTATACCTTCCACAGAATCCACGAAAGGACATGCAAAGTCATACGTTGGGTACAACTTGTACTTGGATCCTATCCGATGATGAGGAATCAGGTTGCATCTGTAATAAACTGGGTCTCTTAAGGACTTGTTTGGGTCCTGCATGTCTAGCTTGCCTCTAAGGCAGCACATTAAACCCCTTTCAGACGCTGCAATCATTTCCTTCCACAACTCTAGATTCTTCTCCACGCTGTTATTCCTACATTTTGATTCAATCCCATGCATTCTTTCTTCCTGCATTTGCTCGCGGGTTGTATCATCGACATATGCTTTACCCTGGCGGATTAATTTCTCAGCCATTTCCATCAACTGAGGAAAATAATCAGAAGTATATGTGACAGCATCATAAGCAATGCCCAATGTCTCAATATCTTTGAGAAGGTTCTCAACAAACTCATTACTTTCCTTGGCTGGATTTGTGTCATCGAACCGCACAATCAACCGCCCTTTATACTTTTCAGCAAAGTATTTATTCAGCAAAGCTGCTTTTGAGTGCCCTATATGGAGATACCCACTAGGCTCTGGAGCAAACCTTAAACAGACTTTGCCAACTTCAGCATAAGGAAGATCTACTTCAGGTCGACTGGGTGATTTCTCCTTATCATTGGTGTCAACAGCAGTTTTTGATTCATTCTGAGGATCCTGATCTCTCAACTTTGATGGCGCTGGCTTTCCCGAGCCTTTTTTCCCAACATACATTCCCAGGACCTCATTCAAGCCACTGTACTCAGAACTTAAACTAGTGTACCATCGTACCAAGTTTGGGTATTTCTTATTGGACTTCCTTAAGCTCTCCCACCTCTGGCCGGCTCCTAAAAGGGGGAACTCAAATAAGAAAAAAAGCAGAAACAAGCTCATGTAGAGTCTAAGCTTTAAATATATCCAAAAATATATAATACACAAACCATAGATACACAAAGGGCAAGAAAACATGCAGCAGAACATCTAATTACTGGAATGGGTTGAATAAGCAAACATAAAGTACGCTGCCAGAACCACAGGGGAGAGGGGGCTAGAACTGTTGCTAAACAACTGTGAAGAAGAAAATGCCTTCGACCACTGAACATTCACTACGAGCTATAGATCTCAAGATAAATTACCTCAGCACTCAATACATAAACAGACCCTGTTTCAACTACATCAAATAAATTAGCTGCATAAAGAAGTATTGACTAACAGTCTGGGATAATTGTACAACAAAGGAACCATCAAAAGCTATTAGAAAATTTCCATGCAGTAATTATACATTCACAAATGGTATGCAGAAAAGATGGTGCAGTATGAGAAAGGTTCGTTAGCTAAATCTAGGTGAAAATTTTCAATTTCAACATGGTTGAAAACATGGTATCAAAAAGTTTCAGCGTTGTTCTAAATTGGAGTAAACAAAACATGTTAATTGCCCACCAAATTTTATACTCCATCAAGAGGCAGGTAAAGGTTTTATGTACATTTTTTACCCTAAACATCAGTTTAAGGGACAAGTATCGTGTAAACCATTGGGTTGACAATATGTTACCGGGTTACAGTACGTAAACCAGAAGCCAAAAAGAATGGCTTTTGTTCAGAGTGCTGCCAAAAAATTGCACATATGCAAGGGCGCTCACTGAATGCAGTAGCCAGTATGAACCATTGAATCAATAAGCAACATAAAAGCTAACTATTTGAGATTGAAAAAGAAAACTCCTCTCCACACTAAGGTAGTAAGGATAGTGTAGTCTAGTCTTAGTACACACCCTCAAGAACAAAAGTGAATATTATAAACATTTCTTTTCAGTACCTTTGAAGAATAGAATTTCTAGGAGAAAGATAGCATTCAGATGAAACACGTTATAATCTGATAACAAATTTAACCATTTGCGTGAGTGGGAACATAGAATACTACTTGAACAATTACGAAACCAACATGGCAAATTAATAGACTATGGAAAAAACTAAGCAAATACAGAGAAGACCTAGGTCACAAATAGAACTTTTTAGTTGTGTGCACCAAGTAACATACATTGAGGATTTAAGACCACTACCTGCAAGGGCAGACCACAAACAGATATCAGCAATAGACACCTCATGACCAACCAAAAATGTGTTGGTCAATAAGTAACTGTCCAAATAGCTGCATCCAGCTTCAAACTCTGATCCTTTATCAAAAATTGGAAGATACTCCAACCACTCATCAATCTGAAGAGAAGTACGTATGTCCACAAGGCAGCATCAGATTTATGGTTTGGGCTAAGGAAATATAAAACCATCAAGAAAGACAAACGTGTCGGAGAAAAGAACAAGGAACCTGTCCGGATTCAAACGGATCCTGCCCGTAAAACTTTGAGTGGCTTGCAATTCTGCCGAGATATCGCAGAAGTACATAAGCTCCATGCAGTTTCAACCTATTGAAATAGGCAGGTTAGAGGAAACACTCACAAAAGAACACACTTGTTGCCTGGGAATAACACTATCTTTTATGAATGATTAAATAAAAATCTAAAAACAGCAAAAGAAGAAGCCAGGAACAGGGCAGAGGCATCTGAATTCACTTAGCTAATTCCAAATAGACCAAGTTGAAGCCTGTTAGGTGCCACATCCATGCTATCCAGTATTCCCTCCTCCCCATCCCCCCCCCTCCCCCACCAAAAAAAAAGGGACTTTCTCCTATAGGTTACTTGAAGGCGGTGGGGTCACAGCAACAAGATATGAAACTTAAAGAAGTCCCTCCCACAGCAAGAAATCCAATCCAACCGCCCATATTTCTAAAAACCATGAAAGCAAGTGACGGAGGATCTGATCTATGGACCTCATTAGCTGACCCTTTATGGAACCAAATCAAGCTACAAACCCACTTCCACTAAATAGGCTCTTGAGGCAGACGGTATTGTGTAATGCTGTGGAATGAGAGGCAATCGGAAAATATAAGGTATGCAAAATTCAACAATTTTTAATAACAACAACTCCCAGTGCCAATCCCACTTTACCAAGTCTTAGAAGACCTAGATATAAATAGCCTTAGTCTTACCCCTCCAAGTATTTCTACATGGAGAGGCCAAAATTCAACAATTTTCCTACTAATAATGCCTTTCCTACTCATAACCGTTCAAACATTTCTAGGGCACAGCATTGGCTAAATTTTGACATGATAAGTTGAGCAGCATCTGCTGATTATTGAGGAAATTGATCTAGCATATGAGTGAAAGAAGTTAAAATACGCAACGAAGAAATGCTAAGAAGATAGGATCATATATCAATTACCCATCTGAGAAGACAAACAATGGTGCAGAGCCAGATGGAAGAGATGGTTCAAAAGAGAGAGGGACACCAGCAACCTTGGCCGCAGCGATGACAGACAATGGCGGATTATCAGCTGCTAGCAACAGCTTGATGTCCATAGTTTTCTCCCTCTACCCTGAAACAGAAAATTCCCGTGGATTTAGAAGATAAGTTCTCAACTTTCAATAACATTAACAAAAAGATTCGCAGAATGCGAACTTGCCCTTCATAGACAAACTATTCCAAGACACATAAGAAATGGGGGAAAGGTAAAATAGTCAATATCTGCATAAAACCACTAGGGTTTTAGAGATTTGTTAGTCAAATTGACTTCATTTCCAACACAAATTACGAGCTCTAATTTAGGGCTCATCTAAGATCGAGTTTCGAAGGCAAAGCTTCATCTGGGTAGCCCCTCTTTTGGCGTTCTCCCCCCCCCCCCCCCTCCCGCGGAGGATGTAGAATCAAAACAATAACAAAGCACAAATACCCAAATTTCAAATGCAAGATAAAAAAGTTATACGATTCAATTGGATTTGGGGATAACCAAATATTTAAAACAGAAATGCTGAAGAAGATAGCGAGATTTCGGAAGTTACATTACTCCAGAAACACAGCCCATCAAAAGGGAGAAAAAACAGAGAAAGAATGCTGTAAATGCATGACAAATACTTACCGTTACAAGAGAGACAGAATGAAAATCAGAGAGAAAAGGTGATGCCCACTAAGCTTCAGTGCTGCTTCAATGGCTGCTGCTGAGCTATGAAAATGGAGGAGAAATTCAGAGAGAGAGAGAGAGAGAGAGAGATGAGGTAATCGCCTGGTTTTGCCTCACCTAGTTCGACTCGATTAGGATGAGTTTGAACGATTTTATGTGCTTAATTTCTAGCTTTTTTTCTAATTAGAAAGTATTCTTCCTTGGAAAAATATCACTTTTACAAAGAATTTCGAGTAATATGGGAGATGTTTAGTAAATAGCTTTTTAAAGAGTTTTTTTAATTTTTTTTGACTAAAATTAGCTGTTTAATCAAACAAAAAAGTTAATGATTGTTTGGTAAAATAGCTTTTTAGAAGAGCTTTTTGGGTCTAAAAAGCTAATTTGAAAAAACTAATCTCACAACTTTATCACAAAACAGCTAATTTTACCAAATAGGTTTTCAACAAACAGTTAATATAAATAGCTAACTTAAACAGTTAACAGCTAACAGTTAATATAAACAACTATTTGCCAAATAGGGCCATGTGAATGCAAATACCCATCCAACTTGTGTTGAACATCATCGTCTCTGATTTTATTCTTTTTAAAAAAACTTTCGATTTGTCTTTTTAATAACTTCATTTCATTCCATAAAATAGAATTTATATGTATATAAGAAACCTGATTTATAGTGATTGAGAATTTTAATTCCAGTAGAATTTATTTTTCTTACATGGATTATTGATGAACGATGACAGAATGTCTTGGATATATATGATATTTACATTATAGGTTATTGTTTGCTACACAAGAAGTCCATAGTTTTTCAGTCTCTTCAACTTACTTTTATAATAGTTAATATATTAATTAATAAGATATATAGACTTTTAAACCCTAATGGGGTAGCTCAGCTGGTAAGGCATTGGGATTGCATCCCAGTGGTCTCGAGTCCGACTCCCCATCAGGGCCATTGGACGTTTTCCTGGTCGTTAACTTCAGGGCTCCCAGGGATTTAGTCGAGGTGTGCGTAAGCTAGCCCGGACACCCCCTGGGTCATCAAAAAAAAAAAAACAAAAAAAAGAAGATATATAGACTTTCTGATATCTTCTTAAAATAATTCAATTGATAAACTAGGAATATATATTAACGATAGTTATATTGTCACTTATGTTCATGCTAAGTAGTCTTCTACATTTGTCCTAATAAAAGGCAACACTAAGATTCTTAGTTAAGTAATGTGAAGAGATGAGACTCAACCTCCCACAACCCACACATTTATTCAAAGACATCAACATTTTATTTTGCCAATGTGAAGCAATGAATTCAACAACTATTTGGAAAAAAATTTTCTACAATTCTTTTCACTTCAATCCCTTGTCAAGACCTTTTACATGTTCTTACGGGTGATAATTAATTAATACAACAAAAGATAATTGACGCACTTTAAATCTGCTTTATGTAGGATCAAGACTTGAAAAATGGAGAGTCATTAAATGCAAAGATAGTATACCTACTTATTTTCTCAAATTTGCAACATTTAGCAAGTTTCAGAAACCGAAAGAGTGTGAGGAAACGTGAAATACACTTAGAACATGATGTCTCAACTCTTGTTACAAATGTGCAATACCAAACATGAAGATTAGAGGTTACATTGCATAAATTGATACAACAGCATCCCTAATTCTTTGACGATCAAGGAAAACCATGAATAGGAGGTTTTTTTGGCTATACATAAGAATTCAACAAATTAAACAAAAAAGAGAACCACAAATCTCAAAAATGAAAGAATCAAAACATCATCATCATCTTTGATTTGTTCCAAGAATAACTCATACAAGGAGAAGCCTACTTCAACTAGGGTTTCTCTTCCCAATCATGCATGCATGCATGCATCCTCCTATTTTTCTTCATTGTCCCCCCTTCTTCATTCCTTATGAGAAAAAAATTAGGGCTTGGCTATGTGTTGGTAATTGCAGCAAAACCTCCACCCTTCATCATCTGCTTGAACTCTTTATAATCAACCCTTCCATCCCCATCAACATCCACCTTGCTAATCATCTTCTTGCAATCCTCTAATGTCCTCCCTTGCTTCAACCCTAGCGATTGCAAAACCGACCTCAACTCCTCCACAGTGATGAACCCATCCCCATTTTGATCGAACACATTGAAGGCCTCCCTCATGTCCTCCTCTTCGTCTTTCTCATCCATTATCGTTTCATACAATAATCCAAACTCGTCTATATCGACAAATCCATCCTTGTTTGTATCGATTTTCTCAATCATCTGAGTTAGCTCTTTATCTGGAATGTAAATCCCTAAATTGCTTAGAGACTCGTTCAATTCTTCTTTCGTGATCCTTCCATCCCCATTCCGATCAAACATCTGGAAGACCCGTTTGATCTCTGTCTGATCCATGTATATCTACCAGTATATATGAATATATACTTCTCCAACACACAATTGAAAAACCCAAGATTTCAATTGTATACAAACGGAATCGAATTTGATGGGCTTGATGAGTTACAAAACCACCATTCTATATGATGAGAAGAATGACAAATGAATGAATGAGAGGCAAATTGGTAGAACAACAAAACCCCAATAGAAAAATTGGATTTTTTATTTTTTTTTGGGTGTTAGTTAGGTTTTGGGGAAGGGCAATTCTCAGAGAGAGAATTAGAAAGAGAGAGATGAGTTAGAATTAAGGGGCAAGAAAGTCGTTGAGTCATTGATTCATAGTTTGGGAGAGTTAGTTAAATAAATACTAATTGAATTAATACTAAGTCACCTCCATTTTTTGTGTGATTAATATTTTATATTAATTTTTATTTTTGTAAAATAAATATGAATATAGTTATAGCAGTTGAGTTTTGGCGTTCATGGTCGTGGGATCCTCTTCTTTGATGGTTGGATTCCATGACTCCAGGAGTTGGTCTCCAATGGCCTCCTCTTTGATTAAATAATTGCAAAATTGACTCTTGCAAATTAATAAATTATTATTGGATTTATTTTTTTCTTTATAAAAGTCTAATTTCCATGTCTAGAAAGAGTTAGTTGTCATCAGGAATATCCAGCAAAGATTTCTGCCCTCAAAATGGGGTGGAAAATGACTCTTTTTTAATTTAAGGCAAATTATTATGCACATCTGGGTGTACGTGCTCTTAGGTCTATTTTACATATATTTTTTGAGATGTATTCGTCATATATCTTATATTTTAATATATAATTACTTATGCGTCATATGAAAGTACATACACTCGAATGTATGATATAGGTTTTGCTTTTTTAAGGTCGTCTTCGGCAACAATACTTTGAGTAGTTTTTAGTGTTTTAACCAAGGCAATACATTAATCAGTCAATTTTTAGTGTTCGGTAACCTAATGTTTTGACTAGCATGTCAAGTAGCATTTGACATTTTAAACAGCATTTCTAAAAAGCTAACAGCATTATCTTTTGGCATTCAAAAGTAGTGTTTCACATTTTTTGGCCAAAAAATATTCTTTGAAAATTTTATATTTGGAAATTATCTATATCTTTTTTATGTCAATTTGCATTAATTAACTAACCCAACAACTAAATTTACTGAACACATTTATGTCAACTGCTCATCTGAACAAGTATCCGCTAACAGTTAAATTAGAAACATTATCAGCTACTTAAACAACTATTTGCTTCCTGAACCGCTATCTGCTACCTAAACAACTAATTTTGCCGAACAGGGCCTGAGTCTAGGCATGATTTAGATAGAGTCCTTTTGGTATTATTACATTATTATTCCGTGATTCAAAAAGAAGAAACAGGTGTGTAATCAGAGGAAGAAATGGAAGCTGATGCAACAGGGTGCTAGAGTGAACTAATTAAAAGCTCTCTATCATGAATTTAATTTGTACGATGGATTCATTAGTTGTTTTTTTAGATAAGTTTCAAGAAGTCATGTAAATGTGTAATGTATGAGAAAACGAATAATTTGTACAAAATTTAGGCATAATCGATTTCAACTTTGATCATCGATATAGTCGAAACAATTATGTGCGAGCTTTTTTTTTTTAATATTGAGAAAAACTACATGGGGACTTGAGGAAGGTAGGATTGACCAAAAAGAAATCTTTTAAAAGAATGATGTCTATACACAAAAATATGTAATTGGTTTGTAGACATATGATATAATGAAACATAATTTAATAAAAAAAAGGCAACCCGGTGCATAACCACTCCGCATTCAGGCAAAGTTCGGGGAAGGGCCACACCCAATCGGTGAATTGTAGGTAGTCTAATATGACTTTGTCAGTGGCTGATTCCACAGCTCGAACCCGCGACTACTTCATAATACATAGAAGTGCATGATTGACTTCTTTTTAATGTACGAAAATAACTCACAAGAAAAAAAAATGATTTAGATACATAATTTTCAATGATAACTACATTTCCCTAAACGTCATAAAAATTAGATGAGACATGGCAATTGGTGACCCTTCTTGCTCTAGAAATGTACGACATTGCCATTGGAGACACTAATGTAAACCATTTAAGTGGTCATCACATTCCTATCAGCGAGCGTTTTGTACTTCAGTAGGACTAATTTCTTATATTTTGGTGGTCATTGGGTCGAATTCTTGATAAATTATTAGTAAAAAACCTTGAAAACATTCTATCTTGATGGCTATTATGCTAATATATTGATCAGTTGTCAATTTTTTGTGGAAGTCAACTAATAAAAGTTAATAAAGCTTTGAAAATTGTTTTTGTTTTGGTGCAAATCTTTGAAAATCGTTGCCCAGGATTTGAATTAGAATCCCAACTATATTGGCCGTTGCGAATATGTGCAAAAATTATAGATCAACTAACTATCAACAAAAAAAAAAAAAAAAACCCGAAACAATTTGTTTGCTTTCACCCAAACTGCAAACCCCGACTGACAAATTCATGGATGGGGTAACACAATGCATTTTTCCCTTCCATTCTAGTACATTGTATTGTACACAACATTATGTGAATTAGTGAATGAAATCAAACCGAAGCAGGAAAATGGTAGTTGGCAAACAATGTGACCAGCTGAAGCATTTGTCTAGTGTCCTGGAAAACATGAAGTGAAGTGGTCAAGATTAGGGCAAAAGAGCCCATCCTTGACTAAATTGTCCAAGACGACTTTTTCCACAAATGATCATCAACAACCGCTCCCAGTGTGGATCATACTTTCGTAGGGTTTAGGAAGATCCAGTTACAGGCAGCCTCATCCTTACAAGGATCATGGGAGGTAGAGGCAGTAAGAGAATACCAAGAATCGCCACTGTATCTGCTCAAAAATATAATATCATGCACTGTACTGGGGTCAGGTAGGTCTGGCTGAAATCTAGTACCTTATAAGAGATCCTCTATCCTAAAGAGCAACCTAGAATGAAATGAATATATAAAGGACCCTGATGAGGAGGTTGCTTCGTACTGTGGAAAAGAGAGTTCATAAAATGGTTTCAAGGGAAGACACAAGCCATCACCTCCGCAAAGCAAGAAGCAATACTCAGACAACAATGCCTCAGGTCTTCCCATCAAATTCGCAGAAACTTCCTTTGATCATGATTAATTTGGCTGGTGCCTAAATTCATTCGTTCATCCATTCAACAACCAACAGCAACTTCTTCGCGATCTGGCAAAACCAGCCTTTCACTGACATTCACCTAGTTACTGATTCTAAACCATGACCGCGCTTCTAGGATAACAAAAAGGTGATGCAACTCTGTGCCAGAGTCCAGACAACTTGTCGACCACTACATTTTTGGGGAGACAGACACAGTTCTGATGGAAGAGATTACTCAACCATTGCGCACTCCAGTAGCCCCATTCCGGCATAAATCAAACTTGAGGATGACACCTAGTTTAAATATATCCCAACTTACAAGATGCAAGGTGCTTGATTCTAAGTTACCACATTGCTTTCTTTCAACATTCCATCACAATCCCTCAGACACTCCCAATCTCTTTTCCTCTATCTCACATTTGCAGACTCCTAATTGCTATGAATCACATCAAGCTTGTTCTTAATAAGTAATTGTGCACGACCCAGGAAGGACAACAGTAGGCACAAACCATAGGCTTCTTAGGTTCAAATCCAAGCCGAACACAAGTTTCACCACACATGAACACGTGGAGGAGTTACTTATCCTAATTCCTAGCTGTTGGAGACACGCACAAAGAAAGGATTCTTCAACCAAGCCACTCATTGGTTCTACTTCTACAACGAAATTCGATTATTCCTTAATAGTTGCAGACAATCCCATCTCAACAATACCATCCAAAAGCCCTAATGAACACATACATAAATCACTGCATTCAAAGCTCTAGAAATATGATTACAGAGATTACACGAAGATAGAAAAAGCCCTTCAATTACCTCAAGTGAAAAGGAAAAAAAAAATGTAGTCTTGTACCATACATTTAAAAGCTGGTACCAACAGGAAACCAGAAATTGCGAAAATTCCCACTTGTCAAATACAATTAACATGACATAATACTAAATAGCAATAATCCCTGAAAGCAAAACCAAATTGTTGCACATTATTATTCAAAAGCTCCAAAACACAAAGACATCTCCTTAAAGTTCCAGAAAATCCAATCCGAAACCCTAATTCCAGAACATTAGGGAATATCCCAAGGTTTAGGCTCAGGAATAGCGACGACCATACCTTGAAGCTCAGGAGTGAGAACAACCTGACATCCCAACCTGGCATGCTTATTGAGAAGACGATTCCGCTGATTTCTCTTGAGAACATACTGCTCATCGTAGGTCGGCGGTGGAAGCCTCTGAAGCCATTCTTGAGCGATGTGGACCTCGCACTCGGCGGAGCAGGCGTCGATCTCCTCCAGGCGGTGTGAGTCAGGGTCGATCAGGCCTTTGTTGGCAAGGGCTCGAAGGAGGGTTTGGCCGGAGAGCCCGACGACTTCGCGCTTGTGGCCGTCGAGGTCGATCGCGTACAGCTTCACGATCCGATCGGCCACCTTCTTCGAGCCGCCAGTGGGGGTGGCGGTGGTGGCGGTGGAGCGGAAGAGGAGGGATTTGGTGAGGAGAGAGAAAGTGGGAGTATTGGTGGTGGTGGTGCGGTGGAGCTGGGAGGAGAGACGATGGAGACCGGCGAGTGCCATCGCGATGGGTAGGCTTGGGGCTTCCAAAACTCCGGGCTTTGAAATATGAGGGTGAGGGAAAAATGGAGAGGAGAGCCCCCAGTGAGAGTATAGTTTTCTTTTTAAGTTTTATTTTTTTATATAAAATGGTATAAATTTTATGGCAGCTTAAAATTTATAGAACCACATACATAAAGTAATTCAATTTCTATTTTTATAATATGCTGTTCTTTACAAATTTATTAAATTTTTTTTCAAATTACGTTACGTCATTGAATTTATAAACCGAGTTTACAATATAAGTGTTGTTTGGGAAGAAGTTAATTAAAAAAGGTAATTTTGAATCTTTTTTAGTTGAATTATAGTGTACATTGCGCAGTAGATGAAGATAGTATTTATTTAAATTGTTTTCTACCCCTTTATACAGTAGTGAACACATCTTTAAAAGTTTAAAATTAATCTCTCTACTATTTTGAACAATGTGTGCTACACTGCTACATCACATCCTGACACCCTAAAGTAGACATGACTCATACGTTAGTTCAATTTCTCGTTGAAAGAGGAGAGAAGATGAAGAGGTAAAAGAGAACCATATTACAAGTTTTCTTGAAAGGGTGATATTAGACCCTATAAATCATTACTTATAATCAGCATAATCACCCATACAATGATCATTGTTACATATCGTAGCTTAGTTCACAATCACAGCGTAGGAACACTGGAAGTAGCTATAAGCATCAATTATTGGATTTCTTAACCAGAGACTGATAGACTCTCTCTCAGAATGTTATACATATATATATAGCTCAACAATGCAGTAGTTTCAAATTAGCATTTCCAATGAATTGTCTGATAACAATGCCAGTGTAACTGATTGGAAAAAAATTGAAGGGACTGTATAAATATGAGTAACGTCCTATACTCATGGCTTCCAACTAAGAAACTCGGACAGCAAACGAATTACAAATGGAGGCCATCAGACAAGGTGGAAGGAAACAAGGAATACTGGGACGGTACTTCTTCAGTTAGCCGTGCGTATTGTAAAGCCGTGAAGCTTTCCCCTCTCCTCGACAACGAAGTGGGATTTTGCCTTGGATTGCACTGCATCCAAGTCGCAAGTGAGAAAGGGGCTTGATTTTTCCAGGTGTATAAAGCTCACCTGGACGATTCAAGAGATGAGAGCATCTCTTAGTTCCGCGGAATCAGGTTTACAAAGCTCTCTTGCATGAAACAAAGCATAGTAATGATCTCTGAATTAATATACACGAGTGCCACACTCACAGCTCATCGAGGTTAATGACAGTATTGTCATCCCACCAGATTTCATACGGGCTCCTTGCATGACTATCGATATGAAGCTGATCGGTTGATCTCACTGCTTGGTCCAAAGAATCAGCTAAGTCTGAATTCCAAATGCCCATCTCACATACTCTCTTATATGTTCCATAATTTGCGATTCTCAGACCTTCTGACATCATTTCTCTCACCCCTTCATGCCCACTTCCTTCAGAATTAACCGCATCAAGGAAAGCTCCTACCAAGCCAGGACGCCAAAAGGCCACCACTGCACAGCTCTTATCTATTAACTTTACATCGAATTCTTCAGAGAAAGCTTCATGATATCTACTGAGTTGTCTTTTAAGTTCCCCAGCAGATGAACCATTTCTAAATCCCCATAAGAAGACTAAATCATCACACATCAGTCTCCTCATGCTGCCTGATGAAAGCTCGCCATCTTCATCAGAGGCCTCAAGGGCATTTTCACAACAGGGGCCAAAGGCATTTGCATAGTTTTCGAGGGCAAAGCTGTTGCCACCACTAACTTGGCACTGCTTATGTTTAAGAACAGAGGAGAGTTTTGCGAAGAGATGACTAATTCTTAGGACATTATGCCCGTGAATCTTCCCTTCCTTCATCTCATTTGGAGCACCTGCAACCAAAATAATGTGACAATTAGGCAGAAATGCACCTTGTATGTTTGCTCCTAACAGTTCTGAGCTGCAACAGTAATGGAACATAAATCACAATTCACAATCGGTGTCCAGGTATGTGTCAAATAAAATAGTAGACATCCGGCATTTCATCAAACTCTGCTTCCTTTTCTTATATGCTGTAGGCAGGAGATCAGCCATCGCCTTCTAGTGTCTAAAGGAAATAGCCTCCTCCATTGTAACTTGTATAATGACTGTCGACTGTTGAGGATATGTACATGGCAGAATTCCTCCCTCCTCCACAAGAAAAGGGAGGGAAAATATCAACTAGATATATTTCATGGCTAGAGCCTTACAAGAGAGCAATGAAGCAATGTTATAGCTACAGCATGATGTCTGTGTATCAATGTAGTTATCAAAACCATAAAACTTGCCTTCAAGTGGGATATCAATATCAACAGGTGCAAAGAACCGATTCCTCAAGAAAGATGAAGCTGCAGGTAAACTATTCATGCTTCTCAAAGGGCTGATTTCCTTCATTAGATGGCCCAGGTCAATGATATAGGGGAAAATTGACCTCAATGACACCTTGAACTCATCAACCGTTGGAGGTAAAGGACTCAGAAACCTGGAGTGTATGAATGAAAAATCTGCATTAGGAAAATGACTAGGCTTAGTAACCAACTGAATCAACCGACAGAGGCACATAGAATATACAGTGAATGGAAAAGTGCACATAGAGATACACCGTCAAGGGAATTGTGGGCGACAATAGGTTTCTGGGAAGCAGAAATCATATCTATCACCTCTCGAAATCCTCGAACACGCTTGCTTTGCTCCTCTTCAAGATCACGAAGTTTTTTCTACAAATTTAAGCCACAACTTTATCAAAGGAGAAACTCTCTCCAAAGAGAAACTAGAATGGGCAATCACCTCAAAAAGAATTCTGTCTTCTTTTGAGCTCGTCAAGACCACTCGGACCCCTTGTGTACCCCCACGCTTGATTGGGATAAGTAAAGGGACAATGTCATCAGAATACTCTTTCAAAACCTGCAACAGACCAATGACCTAAGTATATGACTGAATTAAATACATCAGCCAAACCGCATTATGCATCTCATCTATCAAACAATGCATAAAATAACAGATCAAAGAAATGACTTACGTCAAGAACAAGTTGAACTTGACGCTCACTGCAAACATCTATATCCATGGAAGGTCTGGATCCATGGTCATCACCTAAGACAACTTTTCTCAGGGATTTAATTAATGGATCTGTACAACACAAGTAACCCTTTTAAGATGTGAAAGGAGGAGGAAATGGAAAAATTCTCTCATGCGGCAGATTCATACAAACCCTCAGTTCGTCCTTCCGAGTCCTTGCATGCACTTCTCCAGGTTCTAACTCGTGATTTGATCCTTTCAACAAAAACAGAATCAGCAACAGATGAAGCTGGTGTAGACTGTACTGAATGTGCCAGAAGCAGTGAGTTTCCCATTAGATGTTTCATTGTTGATTCTTGAGCTCTTGATAAGTATGAGATCCCTGCCCAAGAGTATTATCACTATTAGGATCAGCATAGTATCCCCAGAAAAACATACCATGTCCCCAAAAAGTGTCCTTTATCTTATGGGAGAGGGTCTTATTACACTTTAGCTAAGAAGGATGAGAATGTAGTTGTAGAAGGGTGGACTGGTGGAGCTGTGGTGGAACAGCCAGGAGTCAAGCACCCCTGTTCCGAACATCATCCACTAAATCAAACAGCCATTTCCAGGGAAATGAAATCCTATATAATATGGTTGTACTTTGCCGCCGGGGGGGGGGGGGTTTACATAAAAGAACAACATTGCACCCATGATGACAATATTTGGCAAGAAATTACCATCATAAATGCAGGCATTAAAATCAAATCCAAGTCGAGCCATGGATGTCAAATATGATGTTTGACAAGCAAAACTGTAAGAAGGCATCCCAAATTTCAATTCATCCCTTGGAAATAGGTGGAAATTATATCTGCAGATGAGGAGAGAAAAGAAAATTACCATTTATAACCGAAATCTCTTCAGATAGGAATCGACTGTGCTGTAACTAAATAGCATGGTCACAGACAAATACTTGATATATCCAAAACTCTTCTTTAAGTTTTAACTGCAACGGGAAAATAGTTCCTCAAAAAATTATGGTTCTGCTGTTTAGACTCTAGATGAAACAAGCTGTCCTTGTATTCTGGAAACAATATTTTCCCAAGTCTATGTTAGATACCACAATTAAAATTCATCAAACTGGCGGACAAAATTTTACTTTCTGGCTGATCTCTACAACTAGTTCAACTACAATCCTCTTTGTTCCATAATTCTGTCCTTTTAGAATTATAATCTAAAGTATGTCCTCAAATTTTAAACATGTCAAAATTAGTTTTTCCTTGAAGGGTGACAAAAACATCCAAGCAATTATGTCCTCTAGACAATGAAGGTATTTCTCCTTTTACCATGTGTCCTTGGAAGAGAGAGCATTCCAACATTAATACTTCTTGCTCATGCAAGAATAACCTTCTTATATCCTACTACTCTACTACTACCAGCTGTTCCATGAGCAACTGATTGCAAGAACAAACTCTACAAAGCCAAAGAAATATCTGCAAAATTGTACCATCAACAATAAAATCCTCAATGCCAAAATATCAGCTTTAACCTAAACAATGCGTAACCTCACCAAGCAGAACCCACAAAATCATCCCCATAACTGCTTATACTGGATGCTTATGTTCACTCTATTCAACTTGATATCTGCAAGGTCATAACAAAACCAAACCATCCTTTCCATAATAACCTAAAATGCCACAGAAACCCAGACAAAAATGAACCCAGACAAAAATACATACTTTCAGTGTATCATATAGCATTAGCGATTAATAACCAACCAGAAACATTTTATTATTAACCAAAGAACCAAAACATTTTGTTATTAACCAAAGAACCAGCAAAATAGAAACTCAATTCCACTGTTTCACACTCAACATTAGCAATTCATCACAAACCCAGAAAAGAACTTGCACCAAACTAAAATCCCACAAAACGAAACCCATGAATTCAAGGTCCCCAATTGAAGAATCCCACACCAAAAAAAAAAAGGTACTCCGAACATACACAACCAATCAAAAGACTGAAAATTGAAAACTCACGGGTAAGCAGTGAGCTTGGAATTGTTGAGAGTAAAAGGGCAGAGAGCAAACTGAAGAATTTGAAATCGATCAGCCGCACGTTTGGCTTTCAAGTAAGAAGTTTCAGCGGTGTCAAAGGGCAAAACCCTCTGCCATGGCGCCGAGAAAGACCCGGTTCTTTGGAGAGAGATTGCGATGAAATCGGAATTGAAGACATGGGACTTGACCTCTTCGAGTACTTGTTTGAAATTGGACCTTGTTACTTGCTTGATTCTCCATTTCTTGCTAATATTAGTGCTGTTGATGATGTTGTTCATCTGGGTTGAGGCTTGTGTGCATAGCAAACGCTTCTGTAGCATTGATTTCGAGCTTCGTCAATGGCTTCTTCTGCTATCCTCAGGCGACTCTCCCTCTATCGCTCGTGTTTACCGCAGAATTGAACTGGGTTGGCTAACCTTTGCTGTATATTGGGCTTGTCTATTAGGCTGTTGTGACTTGTGATCTTGACTTCAACCCCTACGCATTGATGTCAATAAACACGATGTTTCTAACTTTATAAGTTGATTCAAGTAATTTGATATTTATTTTTTTTAAATAAGATATTAAATTAGATTCTCATAAATAAAAATAAATATGTGATATAGGAGTTCTACTCTGCAAATTATTGTGTGCAATTGGGTGGATATTTCATTTGTCTACCTGGGTGCCCACAATTATTGGTAATTTATTTTAATATTTGTCCTCCTTATCCTCTTTTTTTTATACATTAAAAGAATTTATATTTGTTAAAAAAAATATATTTCCTCCTTTTTGTCTTTAGTTTCTATTTCAGAGTTCATTATCCCTTAATTTTATAACCTATTTTATTTTCTTTCTTCTTTCTCTTTTTCTTTTGTATAAGCAAATGTGGAGAAGATCAATAAGCAAATACTTATTATTTACTTCACTTATTTATGAATGGCACATCGTACATACTCCCCCCTCCCAAAAAAAATATGCACACATTTTTTTAAATTCTTCCATTGAAATATAAGGCATACACCTATATTTACATTATGGATCTACGTTCACTATTTTTGTATAAAAATCCTAATTTTTAAGATAAATATTAATTGAAAGTTTGTATATTTATTATCTGTACTTTTACTCAATAGAAGCATACAGATTTATTATAAAAATAAACAAAAATAAGAAAAAAAATTCACTACAAATTTTTATATGTATGGATGCAACATTAGTGAGCAATACTGCATATTCTAGTGAGTTATATAATATATTTAATGAGTAATACAATGTTAGTAAGAAATATTTATACTATCTTTTATTATGACATAAGCGCATTCGTATTATACATATTTAGTCAATATAATACAAATATAATCCAACTCAGTAAAAATATGTCATAGCTCACTAAATATAAGTCATAGCTCACTAAAATTCACATATATCATCATACCTTAGAATATGAACAAAAAAGTATATGTGCTAACTAAAATTGTGCATTATATTGTTTGTTTACTCATTTTTTATTATGAATAATTAGTATTCCATGCTAAATCTTATTAGTCACAAAATACATTTTATAGCTCACTAAATATCTATCATAGCTCACTAAATAAATAGCATAGCTCACTAAAAATAATAGTACAGATAGACAACAAATAATATTGTCAAGTTCTTAGGTTATGTTATAGCTCAATTATTTTTTACTATGACATATGGATGTTTTTATTATACTTTGTGAGTATAATAGAGATGTAGTGAACTCATTAAATATCGTCCAACTCACTAAATATATGTCATAACTCACTAAATTTATGTCATAGCTCACTAAAAAAATATAAACAACTAGAATATAGTTTAGTGAGTTTCAGACGCACAATAATATTTTTTTTAGTACAATACCACATTTTAATGAGTTATATATTGTTTTTACTAAGTAAAACCTGGGGTACATAAAATACATTAGTTTTGATCTATCCGCTCACTGAAAGTATATATTAGCCCACTAAAACAGTGTTTTAGCTCACTAAACATTGTAGTGAGCTATACATCATTTTTAGTGAGATGAAATTCGATTATACAATTGCTTATGTATAACCGATTGTATGATATAACAACTCACTAAATAGATATCATAATTCACTAAAAAAAAATATAGATAACTAGAATATAGTTTAGTGAGTTTTAGATGCACAATAACATTTTTTTAGTACAATAGCACATTTCAATAAGCTATATAGTATTTTTACTAAGTGAGCTATACAATATTTGTAGTGAGCGAAATTGGGTGCACAACAGCATATTTTAGTGAGCTATATGATATTTTTAATGAGCCGAAATCCGGTTGTACAATTGCATTTGTAGAACTGATTGCATGATATAATAACTGGTCATATCCTTTATGGGCCAACAGTAGCTCGACTATAATAAAACAGTGTCTAAAGACCAAAAAATATATGTATATATACACCATGTTCTTCACGCAACAACCCACTGCTCATTGCAACGTTTTGCTTTTCTTCTTTTCCTTTTATTTGATTATTATTACTGAAATTTAACAATAAAGTCCACAGATGACTCAGTTGATTTTTCAACCATTACAAATACATCAACAAAGGGACACAAAATCTATGCCAACATGACATGGCGTAATCAGATGGAAAACACCACCATGGAATTGAAAATAAGGGGTTTCAAGGATAAAAATTAAAAGAAATTAATCAAATTGAGAACCGTGTACTTTTGGTATACTTTTATGGGTCCAAATATGGTTTCTCTTTCATTGACCAGTATAAACGGCTCTGTTAGAGTAGAGTTAGATCATTTGATTTGATATGAGTGGAGTGGACCCTTTGTTATAATTGGTTGATTATGATAGCATAACCACTTTGGAAAAGAATCCACTTGATAGGGTTATATTTGTATCATTAAGCAATTTGGGGTAGATACATATGAAGTTGAGTGAATAAAGACAGTTGCTCCTGTACTTACATTTCTCTCCATCACATTTCTCTACGGTATAAGATCATATAATCATAGGCACAGTTTATGTGAGCTCCAAGAAGAAAAATTACCCAAGAATGGCCAGCAGAAGTTATTCCATTATAAAGGGAGTACTAATTTTTGCATTGGTGAACTTCATTCTCAGTGAATCTGCACCACAGAGTGCTCTTATCACATATTTACCAGGCTTCAGTGGCGGTTTTCCCTCCAAGCATTACTCTGGGTATGTTGTATTTCATGCAGCCTTATATTTATTTTTATTTTTTTTAAATGTGGTGTAATCTGCATCGAGATCTTTGTATATCATACTAAGGCAAGATTCACACTGGGCGTTGTTGTCATAGTTTGATCTACAATTGTAGGAAGGTAAGTGGGGTAGTGAGTTTTGACAGTTTTGACAGCCTTAAAACAATTGTAGGAAGGTCATGATCTTTTCGTCCAAATTTCAGACATAAGATTTTTTACTTCTATTATTTCAACGCGATATAGACCCAATCTTAGCCTAGTCCCTTTGTCTAACCAGAAATAAAGTGGACATTGGACAAGGAAATCTGTCTGAATTAGGGTGTTATTAATCTGTTCAAATCAAATTTAACCTGAACTCCAAATTTTTGCCATCTCGATCCTACTTCTAATTTTGGTGGAGGGTTTTTTGGCATGTTGAACTTGAAGGTACGTGACACTTGATAAGAAACATGGCAAGAAACTGTTCTACTACTTTGTCGAATCAGAAAGAAATCCTTCAAAGGATCCTGTTGTCTTATGGCTAAATGGCGGACCTGGTTGTTCAAGCTTTGATGGCTTCGTTTACGAGCATGGTATAGTTCATCTCTCTCATATCAATTTAACTCTTTACTACCAGCACTCATATAACTTATGCTCTAAAGGAAAAGAAATCTCAGAAGTCTACAACTCTCAGGAACACTGGATGTATGCTTCAGATGAATTTACCGAAATTCCAAACTCCCTTGTTTGTGTTTTGCAGGTCCATTTAACTTTGAAGCAGCAAAAACTAAAGGAAACCTCCCAAAGTTGCACCTTAATCCATATAGCTGGTCTAAGGTGCTGCTAAACTGAAAAATATCGTCGATTCAGGATACTATTTGCTTACTTACCGTGGAATAATCTTTGATTCTGATGTTACGCATGTACTTTGCTGCAATAGGTATCCAACATTATTTACTTGGATTCTCCTGTTGGAACTGGCCTTTCTTTCTCGCGTAACGCAAGTGATTACATCACTGGAGACCTCAAGACTGCGTCTGATACTTACAGTTTTCTGCTTAAGGTATTCCACCCCCCATGAAATGAATCCCCCCCCCCCCCCCCACAAAAAAAAAAACCAAAAAAAAGCTGAGGGAACCAAGAACTTAGAAACTCTATATGTCAGATTGCAACTAGAATGATAAGTTATCACGTTGCAAATGCAGTGGTTTCAGAGATTTCCAGAGTTCATTGGCAACCCATTCTTCATTGCTGGAGAATCATATGCTGGTGTTTTTATTCCGACCCTGGCTTCAAATATTCTGAAAGGTATTTGAGGAAACTTTGTGTAAAATACTTACTTTGAGAAGGGGTTCCATATTATGTTTATGATTTATCAGTTGCATCTTGTGCACACTCTCATGAATGCATTGAACAGGACATGACTCGGGATCAAAGCCAATTATCAACTTGAAGGTATGCAATTTTCTGTCAGCTGTTTTACCAAAAATTAAATTGTTGGTGTATGAAATCTAAGATTGCAGATATGACATATCTTCAGGGCTATATGATAGGAAATGGAGTGACTGATGAGCAGTTCGATGGAAATGCCCTCGTTCCTTTTGCACATGGGATGGGCTTGATTTCAGACGGCTTATATGAGGTAGTTAACCTTTGAGCATATGAACAACCGAATTTTAATCGACTTGTTGAATCATGGTATTCGAATACATTTAATGTATCTTGTGTCTGATTGCAGGAGGTTGTGAAAGAATGTCAAGGAAACTACTATAACTCAACAACTTCAAAATGTAACAGCAAGCTTGACAAAGTTGATGAAGTAACTCCTATTTAACTTTCTGATCTTTCAAGTATTAAATCCTTCATTCTCTTGTAAGATTTGTTAACTTTGTTTCTTCTTGTTCTAATTTTTTTCAGGCTATTGGTGATTTGAATGGATACGACATTTTGGAGCCTTGCTTTATATCTGAATATGATCCAGAGGAACCATGCTCTCACTGTGTTGCCGGTGCAGAAGAGCTTGATAATGAACGTGTGAAATCGCAAAGCAGCTTTAGTAAATTGGGACAGACAGAGAGACCTCTTCCTGTGAGGATAAGGATATTTGGCCATGCATTGCATCTCGCAAATCCTGCAAGACATGGATTTGTTTCTTTGTCAAAACTCGCCAACAAACATACTGCTCTATGTAATGTAAGTAATTAAACAGTTTCCTTTGTTTCTACATATTTGCGATCAACCAAGCATCTCAGAGACATTTTCAGATGCGTAAAATTATGCCTCAGGAACATGGTTTTGGGTCTTTTAATGATAACTGCCTCATTGCAACTTAGACGCGACAAAACTGATCAGTACCTTATCAACCAGACATGTCTGACACTAATCTTAGCTCTTAAATTGATTGACCCGAAATTTACTTGACGAGTATTAATTGTGTTTTCCTGGAATACTGATAATAAATGTCAGTATAACCCCAAGTTGCACTGACCAAATCAGAACCCACTGCGAGGCACTGATCTAACCCAAGATTGACCGGTCTAATTGCATTTCACATCATTATGAATTAATGTTGGGTTAATTTCAGGAAGATAAGGTTGCAAGTAAATGGCTCAACAACGTGGCAGTTAGGAAAGCAATCCATGCCAAAGAGGTAGAATAATCATCGATTACCCACATCCCTGTGCATATTTCTAAGAAACAAGCTTTTCAGAATTCAGAGTATAGTTTGCTCACTCATGGAGTTGCAATTGCATTGCCTCAGGGAAGTGTGACAGGTCCATGGCAATTATGCACAAACCAAATCAAGCATACAAAAGATGCAGGAAGCATGATTAAGTACCACAAGAGGTTCACTTCTTTAGGCTTGAGGGTGCTCATATACAGGTAAAATTAATGCCTACTTAATCCCGCTTTCCATTTTGGGTTTAGAGAAGTGTGAACATAAAAATATTAAAATTTCCTGTCATATATGCAACTGCCAACCGGTGGACCCAACGAGTATTTCACCTTTGGCCTAGTTTGTGATAGATCAGATGTATACAACCTTGCACTAGACCAGCCTGTAATTTTCTTGGCATAGGAAACACAAAGTCTGTATAGTTGTTGTTATATAGTGATGAGTAATGTTTTTTTACCCGAATTCTGGCAGCGGAGATCATGACATGGTTGTTCCATACACTGGAAGCGAAGCATGGACAAGATCTCTTGGTTACAAAATCATCGATGAATGGAGGCCATGGATTTCGGATGCACAAGTTGCTGGGTACTTATTTCATTACCCTTGCTTTTTTTGGGATTCCCCCGTATCCCCCCTGACTAAATCATCTTCGACAAAAAGAAAAGATGGTGATGTTATTGATTGGAATTTGTAGGTACACACAAGGTTATGATAAGAACCTCACATTTCTTACTGTCAAGGTTTGCCAACATCCGATCTTCTTCGCCCCATCTTTTGATGAGAATTATTGCACCAGAACAAGTGTTCTCATATGGTTTTGAGCCTTTATGTGATCAATGGTTGTTTACATGGTGTTATACAGGGGGCTGGGCATACGGTACCTGAATACAAGCCAAGAGAAGCATTAGACTTTTATACGCGGTGGCTTGCAGGAAAGAAAATATGAGACAAACTAGCAGAGAAAACCGTCTTATTATATGAAATTTGAGCTAGCAAATAAGACAGGTTAGATCGAGTTTATGCTCATGACTTAAACATCGAACTCAAGCACGTTGAGAAACTTCAGACTTGAACCTATCCCATTTATTAAACTATGCGAAATCACATTGATATTTCATTATGCTCTCAACGGCAAGGCTTTCGAGCTATGTTTTACAACAGTATCCCGCCCAACTGATTTGAACTCTAACAATCTTAAGAGTACAGGGAATAGCATTGAGAAGAATGGAAATGAATCCGAAAGTGATTACAAAATGAAGCACCATGTGCTTGGTGAAGTTATCATTTGCAAACATGCAAGGTAGACTAGTTATTATCAATGGCTTCTTGACTTCAAGTTTTACAGTTGAAACTGAGGGCCCCCCTTCAGTACAAAATCATGCTCGAACAGCTGGGTTCTATAGATGAAATCTCAAAGAACACTTAAAACCATCCCCAAAATCATTGTAGTCCCCTTCCTCATCATCGAAAAAATGAAATCAATATAGTCCCTCTCCTAAGTACTTGTTGAGATCTACCTCCTCCAAAACAGGAATTTTCTCCAAGAAAAGCGTTAAATCGTCCTCCAATTCATCCAATTTGGCAAGTTCATCAAGTACCTTTGATTTCATTTCCTTAGCTCGAGCTTTTGCCTTGCCACGCTCCTTGAGGGAATCAATCAATGGCTTGCTTTTAAGTACAGCTAAAGCCTTCTCGACAAAGGGTGTCAGCCAGCCTACTTTGACATTCATCTGCTGCAGGTCAGACAAGGCAGAGCTCAAGTAATCAGCTTGTGTTTTACTCAAGGCCCACCCCATGTTCATCTTGAGGATGAGCACTACCATTGCCGAAGACACCAAAGCCGTTGATGTCATGTCTCTTGCGCATGGTATGTTTTACATAACATTCCCTTGTTTTTCCCAAAACTTTCGCAAAGTCGGCCCAAGGTTAGACTTGATACGGGTCCTTTGAAGGTCATCCCAGAAGCTCCATGGTTAAAATTCTGTACAGAGATGGAAAACATAA
Organism: Selenicereus undatus; assembly: GCA_017589665.1. Lineage (NCBI taxonomy): Eukaryota > Viridiplantae > Streptophyta > Magnoliopsida > Caryophyllales > Cactaceae > Selenicereus > Selenicereus undatus. The sequence goes on along the minus strand of JACYFF010031957.1, from coordinate 126,445,738 downwards.
ATAACTCCATCAGCTGTAAAAGTGTACAATCAATAGTCTATAGTTCACCTGAATCCTGAAAATATTAGAATCCCTGGACACTGGGTTGATATTCACCCTTTGGTATATTGGCTCTCAAAGCCAAGCAACAAGAAAGTAATATATATGTTAAATGCATGGAATCAGGAAAGAAGCAGAATCCATAGGCGATTTTAAAAAGGATTACCCAGTTCACCTGCTTGTACATCAATGGTTGAAATGTGACCTTCAACTACCAAAGAGGGCGGCAATGCCGCAGCAGAAACCCGAACATGTTGGTTGTAGAAGTCCAATTCTTCATTCTCCTCCTCATCCCTTCACAAAAGACAACAACTTCATAAGCTAATAGCTCTTCCTCAGAATGTTTCTTATCCAAATCTAAACCCATAGTTCAAGAGTTTCGCCAGGTTTTTTTTTTTTGGGGGGGGGGGGGGGGGGGATGTAGGATCAAATGTAACAACCTTATCCTTGAACAGAGAAGCTGGTTTGGGTAGACCCTAGCTCTAAAAAACAGGAAGACTTCATAGAGAGAAGGCAGAGAACAGTTTAGAGAGTCATTTTGCTTTACCCCTGAATCTGACATATGCTTGGCATCAGATATTAATAGACTAATTTGGCAGAGAATCAATCACATAACTGATCGCAAGCTCTGCCTAGGATAGCCAAGAGCTCACTCAATGACAGAACGCCATTTCCAATCAGAAATTAACAGAAGCGGCAGAATGTGAAGGGAAACACAACTTACTTCCTTTGACACATTGCTTTTGTGTGGGAGTGTGTGTGTGTGTGTGTGAACAAAGTAGAAACTCAACAGGCATGGTAAATGAACACCTATCCAACAAAAAAGTTTTCTTCGATGATAATTGGTTAATCAAGGAAGCCCCTTTCCATTCCTAAGTAGTCTTACATCCCCAAACCACCTAACTTGTCCTTCGGTCCTCATATTAAACATTAGCACAACAGATGCCACCAAAGAAAAGAAAACAACTAGCGGCACAAAATTACATTCCTGACCACAACAGCAAATTCTCACAACAGATAACTTATCGTTTTGAAGAAATTCGAACTTACAACAAAAGCAAATTCTTATAACTTAACTATCAGCTATTGAGATGTATCAAGACACAAATCACAGACAACGACAAGTATGCGACAAAAAAAGTATTTCTATGTTACGCTGTCAAATTCCATGGCAAGAATAGGAAAAATTGGGGGCAACAGTCAAAATTCAGTTACCCTGTCGCTGAATATGTATCTAGCCAGAACCATGCAGGAGGTGGCCACATCATGTCAGTAACGAACCCAATTATATTGCTCCTAACAGATTCGTTGTTGCCTCTAATGAAGAAGATACCAAGTTGAAGAGCTACACTTGCTGCTTCCAACAGTTCCTGCTCGGGAGGCAATTAACCAGCAGATGAATCAAGACAATGTTCAGCATAAACAATGCAAACATACAGATACTTATCATCAAGACATTTAGTATCGATACAAAAGCAGGAATCACAGCTCATAAAAAGTATCATAAACGTTGGGCTCGTCATAGGCACCCATGGGACATGCTTCTCATCCAGACTATAAACTAGAAATTCAACCTTGTCCCTTGTGCAATCAACATACCAACAAACCAAATAAAGTGCCCCTTCGATACAACCAAGTATCTCCGATTAGATGGATGAAAAGATGATTCTACTGGTATAGTCTTGAACACCTTCATTGGCTAGTGATCAGTCACATGCACATTCCCTCTATGATCAATAGCATAAAGCATTTCCCTGAAAATAATCGCATAAGAAAAGGCAGTAAGCAAACTCTGGCGTACACAACCCCCATTCCCATTTTCACTCTCACTCCCACAAGAGTCCCTTTCCCATGAAACACCGTAGCTGTGCAACAATCATAGCACAAAAACACCTTTTCCACCCCACAAACATCGCCTATAAAGCCAAATTCTTTCCATCCAAGAAAAGAATTTGCAAGGAAGTAATTCGTCAAACAGAAATCCTCCTGATTTTCTCTTAAGAAATCTGAGACTCTGTTTCGTTACTAAAAGCTTCTATCCTTGCCGCTCAGAGCCATTTGAGGGCTCCTTCTGTATCATGGCAACCATAAAAGGGCACTTGAAGCCGGCATTGTTCCTTTGTTGGTTGATCTCGTAGCTTGTAGTACAAAAAGATCAGATCTTCTAGCTGATTCATGGATTGCTTTAGATTCCTTGGCTGAGAAATTGGTGGGTCTATCGCCATTTTGGAAACTCATGATGTGCTTTTGATAATGGGGTTTGTGAAATCATCGAGCTGAGGTTGTAAGGGTTCTTGACAAGGAGTCAGCCATTATGCCAACCCTTCCCTTTACTCGCTTATTGCAGATAGAACTTCACATGCTTGCGAGAAGGTACTCAGATGGATCAACATGTTGCAGAAGCTTCATGGATCGAGCTCCTCGAGCTTAGCTATAGCTTTTGTACTTCGAATTACAGGATCGTTCTAGCTTTTTAGCTCAAAACAATGAAGCCCTTATCTTGTGTAAATATCTTGTTGCTAGGATTACAAACTAGAATGAACCTTATGTTAGGCATTTGATTTGAAGCATGTTGTGTAAAGTTCAAATTTGGATTATACAGCCTTGCTGTGTTTGATCTCAAAGCTTTTTGGATTTCAAAGAATCATTTGCATTTATCAGAAGCATGTTACTAACAAAAACCTTACTAGGTACGTTAATTGAAACCTACGACTTATAATCCAGAGTTAAAGAGTAATACCCAAATTTTCTTGAACCACAAAAGGGGAGGGGGGGGGGGGGTGTTCAGTGACAACACTATTTTTTTTGAGCCAATCAGAAGAGTAAGGAAAACAGAGGCATCAACAGTCATCTGGCTAATGCTGCAATTTCAGTCCAAAAAAGCAGCTTGTTCCATGGGAGAAAAAGATAGAATAATCAGCATTCAGCGCTAACAAAGCCCTTCTCCTATGAAACTGTCCAGATCAATTTGCCCTAAAGCCTTCATGAGCTCTACTACCGACTTAATTCTACCATCGGTTATGCGCTCCATCTCAGCCAATTGTCTTTTCATATCCTGGATGTTGGCTTTTGTCTGCTTCAGTGTCTCCAGATCACCCACCAGGGGCAGGCTCTTCTGGCATGCCAACACCTTTTGAACGAAGGGTGACAGCCAATCTACTCTGAATTGCTTCTTTTGAAGGTCAGACAAAGTTGCACTTAAAATGTCAGCTTGTGATTGATCCAAGGACCTCCATGGAGTAGTTTTGAGAATGAGGACTGCCTCTGCTAGAGACTCCAGAGCCTGAGCTACAGTGTCTGGGTCCCTAACTGCACTCTTTGTTGTTATGTTGCCATGTTTATCCCAAATTTTCTGTAAAACCGGCACAAGTTCAGCCCTCACGTCTACTCCTTGGAATTCAACTGTTGAAGCTCTGGTTTCAGAATCCTGCATAAAATGGATCAGAGAAAATGAGGAAGCTGGACAGTGGACAGAGAGCACTGCTTTCCTACACGATGTCGATCATCACCTGAACAGAAAAAATAATGGGAGGAGTTGTTTCTGATTCTGCTACTTTCTCTGCAGACGACGTTATCATGGCACAAGATGAGTTACTGAATTGACATGAGATACTGGAGGCACTATCATGTGCGAAATAGAGGGAAAGACACACAGTTCCATAGTAACAGAAGTAATTGTAGATCACCTCGTTGAGTGGATGTGAATAAATTATCCAAATTCTGCTCCTTCACAACATTCTCCAACAAATCAGGAGATGTCACCTCCTGTTGAGAATGTTTACAAGGAATAATTATTTGCTCCGGTTCCTTCCTGTCCAGCACCCTCCACATACAAACAAAGTTTAAATTTAACATCAGCACTCATCTTCCCATCTTATATTTTTATTGCTACACCATGAAGGTGGTTGCCATTGTTGCTGCCTTTCTATTCTTACATAGAATATACCATTTCCATTTTGAGCTGCACTCTTTCATTTTAACACGAAAGCAAAAATTGGGACACTACCTCTTGAATTTGTAAATGATACTAGCAAGCCCATGTCTTGTAAGAAAATCATGCAGAAAGTAAGGGTCAAAAGCACATCCACCCCTCAAAATGAAGAATGAGCTGCTAAGATTAACAGCACCCCTCACAGATTTCCTAGGTTTCTAAAATTGATGTGATAACTTGCTGACCTAAATTCGAGAGCCATAGAGTGCATTGGGAAAGCAGAAATATATCAAAGAGGAAGACAGAGTTTGTGGTTCACCTGGACGAACACTCAGCCAGCTCTAGCCACGCAGGAGGTGGCCAAAATAAGTCAGAATAGCCAGGATAAGACTGTATCAACTTAGCACCATCGTTATCACCCAAGTAGAACACACCAATCCGAAGCTCTTCAATTGTTCTTTTGAAAAATCTCCCGTCAGGATAAGTGCTTCCAGAATTAGTTGGTAAACAAGCTTCAGGAAATACAATGCAATCGCCTTTCCACCCAGGAAAGTCTCGAGCAAATGCAAGATAGCAAAAACCAGGAGTCACAAACAATATTTTGTCACCCAGAGTTTTGACTTCGTCCCATTTATTCTGCTCTTCTTTCAGCTTATAAACCCTAAAGAAGATCTTGTCATCAGGGCTGTGTCTAACAAGTAGATACAACTCCCCCCCTGATCCCACCAAACGCTTCCGCCTATCAGGGCCAATACCAGAGCCTAATGCATGACTCACTACTCTAGAAATCGTAGATGAATTGCAATTGATGACATAAGCTCTGCCTCTGCGGTCAATGGCATAATTCTTTCCATTAAAATTTATTATGTCATCAAATTTGGTAACCGAACCATAACGTATAGACAGCCAACTCTCATCTCTTAAACAAAATGAAACCAGATTCCCTTTAACGTACAACACCAAGGCAGTGGTATCATCAATTGTTGGAGAGGTACACGCACTAGCTGGGGAAAGAACTACCTTGTGACTGTTAGAAAATGACCACCAATTAAACGAAGAGAACATGTCATCTGCATATCGGAAATTGTACTCTCTGCTAATTTCAGACACATGAATGTCCGATAAGTTCCAAACCTTGGCGAAATTATCTGGCAATTTTTTAATTGCAGCTCTTCTAAGTGGCATTCGCAAGAAAAGTTTCCCTGGGTTCACTTCTTCCACTGTGACCAACCAACTTTTTGAAGGGCCAACTGAATGGGTGCTTGGCCTAAGAAGATAAACAGTGCTAGCCACCAGAATAAGCGAGTGCAAAGATGTTGAAGCGGGAATCATATCCATAAAAGGGGCCAAACTTGTTGAGATTTTATGGGGCAGCAGAGAAGACAGAAGGTTTGAGCTCTGAGGAGGTGGACAAGAGGTTCTCCATTTCTTGCAAACTGCACGAAATCGACAGATATCAATGGGAGTGTTCAGGTGCTTTGCAATCTCAGTCAGTAATTTCGAGGGAATATCAGACCAAGGCACATCTACTTCTTGAAACTGCATGTTGGAAGCACCACTTTTAGAAGGCAGCATAAAGCGTCATAAAAGCAAAAACAACGCCTCCCCTATGATACGAGGGATAGATGTCCAAAAAAATGAACAAGTCCATTCTTACCAGCTCCTGAACATTTATGCCCAAAAAATTCTCTGTCGTTTGTGTCTTGGTTTCTTCAATAGCCAAAGAAGCAGAGCACATCTCTTCACTGCTGCACACTTCAGGGGTATCCTCTTTGTTGTCTTCTCCATTCTCCCTGAAAACAATGTAATGTGATAATTAAACGGAGCATAACAGGCTAACATGTTAGTATGTGCTCAAGCAAGATGAACCTGGTCTGTGGAAATATTTTTAAATGTCTCTACCCCTATCATAGGAAAGGAAAACCAAGCAAGACTGTCAAAGGGAAGGAGACGGCAGACTGAACGCTAAAATTTTTACAAGGTGAAAGCAATACAGTCAAATGTCCAAACTAGATTTGCATGTTCTGTATCCCCTTTTTTATTCCCTCATTTAACAAGTTTGTTATGATGTTATCACCCATTTTAATAAGCAAGACTTCAATAACTAGATGTACTGTAGAAAGAACAAAGTTCTCTCACTATCCTAATGTTACAATGCCTTTACTATCAATGACAATCAAGTAACACACAACCAATCCCACGGCAATAGCTCAGCTAAAACAAGGGGTATCCGAAAATAGGGTAGGACTTATGGAATTATATGGTCAAATCTCACAATGGGTAGGCTTTTGCAATACCTGGGCCCATAATCGTGTTTTCGTTCTTAAAAAAGCATCTCCAATATAATAGCATATCTAAAGTGGGAAATTTAGAAAAAGCTAAGGTATGGGAGCAAGCAACAAATTCGAACATGAAGAGGTTGGAGACTATACCAGCCGGACAGGCATGTATCCGAGAAGAGCCACCACGGAGGCGGCCAAAATATCTTCGACATCCCAGGGTAAGTTGATATCAATGCACTTGCACCATTATCCAAGTGAAACACCCCAATTTCCAATATCTCATCAGCTCCCTTGAAATAAAAGTCATCTGGATAAATACTATCATAGTAGGAAGGAAAATGACCTTTAGGGAAAAGGACGCAATCCCCTCTACACCCTGGGAAATCTTTGGCAGAGGCAAAAAAGCAGCAATCAGATGAAACAAACAGTATCCTACCATCCAAACTCTTAATCTCACTCCACTTCCGCTCCGCTTCATTCAGCTTATAAACCTTAAACTTAATCAATTCATCATAATGATATCTATCAATCAAATACAGCCCTTCAGATGATTCCACCAACCGCTTTCGTGTATCACCAACATATCCAGTGCAAACAGTATCATTAGCAAAGAGTACCAGACTCAAATGAGTGGTATCATAAGGAATCACATAAGCCCTCCCTTTCCTATCAACAGCCCAAACAGCCCCTCTATAATTTACAATGTCATCAAAACATGAAACCCTACTATAACGCAAACTCCCATAATCATCCTCATCCTTCAATCTCACATATAGCAAGCTCCCTCTATGATTAAGCGCCAGAGCATAGCAATCATTAACAGAAGTAGTCTCGCATTCTGGATTAAAAAACAAAACTACCTTGGAATTAATCGGAATATAACCTCCCCTGAAGTTGTAAGCCCTAGAAATTTCCGTAACGCTGTACCCTGATAAATCAAGAACCCTAGGAAAATTGAAATCCGCCGGCATAATAATCGAATCTCTTCTGAGAGGCTTCCGGATGAGAAGCTTACCTGGGTTGAGTTCCTCGAGGTTAATCAACCAGGGCTTAGCGTTAGGGTTAGGGTTTTGCTTTTGGAGAAGAAATGTGGAATTAACGACGATTTTGAGAGGATTGCAGCCATATTTGGATAAATTGGGAGGTGGGTGTGAGAATTTGTGAGGGAAACCGGGGAATAAGATGGGTAGATCTTCAGGAATTTGGAGAATTGAAGACCTCCATTGCTTGCAAACTGATCGAAAATGGCGGAAATCATCGCGGGTCTCGAGTTTACCGGCGATTGAAATTAGGATTTCTGGGTATAATTCCGACCAATCGGCCTTATGCCGAGCCATTCAATTCTCTCTCCAAAATCAAAGATGCATGGCATGCAGTAGGGTTGATATAGAGAGATTGAGAGAGAGAATGTGGATTTAAAGGGGGGAAGAATCAACTGATAATAAGATTCAATGTATGTGTTTGGCGCCGTTGGTGAATTGTGAAATTTTGGCGCGTTCAAAATCTAATTATTTGTGGGAACTAACTAAATTATTGGGGACTAATTATTTTTATTTCCTTTTTAAAGAAGAGGGATATAAAAAAAAATCAAAACAATGCATCCTTCAATCCTTAATTGTATGTATTACTCAAAAATTTTAGTTTAGTACCGTCAAGCACTAATCTGTTAACATGAGGTTTTTTATTTTTAACGGCCCGTCCTTTATGTTTAGCTAACTTGTTGAATTAAGATTTTATTACTTAGGAATCAAAAATTATGTATTAATCTCGATATTGTTAGAAAATTTAGTTTCAATTAATAAATTGAAATTTCATTAGTATATTACTAATATTCTTGCCAAGGACAATACATGTAGAAAGGCAATTTTTTATATATATAATGATTGTTAATTTTATAATTGTACAACTTCAAATAAGATTATTATATGAAAAAAAAAAAGTTCAAATAATGAACCTTCCGTGTGGAAGAATATAATTATATGATCTTTCTTCCTTTAAATACGAATAAAAAACTTCAAAACCAAAAGAAATTATTACAATACTTTTAATCAGTATAGTATGTCAAATTTGATTAAAAAGAATAAGCTTTTACTAAAATACATTTACCTTATGCTGACAAACTGCCAGAAAATAAATGACAATAAAGAATTTCTGTAAATTATATTTTGGGCATTAAAAAAAATTAATATGCATTACTGGATAAAGAATTTCTGTAAATTATATTTCTCATGCAAATTTCAAAGATTACCGGATACATGCTTTCTCTACAACTGCAACTTCAACGGCCAAGAAAACCCAAGAAATTAAAAAAGACCTCAAAATTCCCTCTTTAATGGCTACCCACCTCCCATTTCTCTCTCTCTTCCTCCTCCTCCTCCCCACCGCCACCATCGCCGCCGTCTCCACCACTAACACCACCACCATCCTCGGCCCAACCCCAAATTCCCTTCCACCCACCGCCACCTTCCGTTCACCATTCTCTCTCCTGCCCCCACCGCCGTTCTCCCTCCTCACCCCCCAGTCCCCGTCCCAACAAGCCCAATTCAACACCATTATCGACGCCTTACTCTCCGCCGGTGACTTCAGAAACTGGGCCAATCTCCTTGACCCTTCAATCCTGCCCTTCTCCGCCACCCTCTTCGTCCCCGACGACGACGCCTTCATCGCCGCCGTTGACTCCACCGTCCCCCTCAACTTCGTCGACCCTCTTCTCTTCCCTTACCACGTCGTCCCTCTTCGCATCCCCTTCTCCGCCCTCCACCTCTTCCCCACCGGAAGCCGCCTCCCCACCCTCTTGCCGGGATTCTCTCTCCTCATCACCAACAACTCCGCCGCCAACTTCACCGTCAATGGCGCCCCACTACGCCGCCCAGACCTCTTCCTCAACCCCCTCGTTGCGGTTCATGGGGTCGGAGCTGTTCTTGACTATGCCCTGTTTGGGACGGATTTTCCTCCACCGCGGCCGCCGCCGCCGCCTCCTTCTCCGATTATGCCGGAAGATGACGCCGAAGAAGTCACCGTCGATGAATATTCGGAGATTCCGGCGGTGTATGAGTTCCCCAACGGAGCAGTTTCATCTTGTAGCGCCGGATTCTGGGTGGGTCTGCTTGCTCTGTTTTGGGTCTCAAGAGTGTAGGTTAACAGCAAGAATTCAAGAAATTGGTTGTAAATTTGACATCTTTTGATTCTTTTGTTTTTGTGGGCATTAAGAAATTTAGAAGATGAGCAGAAATTAATCTTTGTTCTGTAATGAGTTGTGCTGCAATTTGATGAAACAAGGGTTTTGTTAGGGTTTATGAGGGGAGGGGGAGTGTAAAGATCAATTCTTTTGATTCTTTTTTCTCTGTTAGAAGTTCTGCAAATGCTTGATGGGCAAGAGGCATTTTTGTTGGTATGGTTGTGTGCATCCTTTTTCTCGATCATTATTCGGCAAAAGACGAAATACAAAAGGCTAAGTAAATAAGACAGCCTACAGTTGAGGAATTGCAAATATGAGCTTCCAGTTGAGGGAGTAAATTAATTGTGTGGAATAAGCAATCAATCCCTGTTTCCAAATCAGAATCCCTGCTCAAGCATTAAGATTTGTTCAAGCAAAATGAACAGAAAACTGGAGATATTAGACCTTGATCATTAGATTAGAGATCATAGTGACATGAGTTCATGAGCAGATATTCACAGGATTCATACCTGTACAAAAGCATGCAGAGAGAAGGCCAGCAGTAGCATCAGCTGATTTACAAAATTTTGGCCTACAATCTGCATATTTACTAGTAGTAAGTTGGTTAAGACATATTTACTAGTAGTGAGCAGTGGATGGTTGCATCAGTCAGGCCTAGCAGGAAAATGGCACTGTATACAAATGCTATGGGTGAACATCGGTAATTTTTAAACCGAAGATCATCCTAGTCACGAGGGCAAAAGAACATCCACTGTCAGGCCGTCATTGGTTGCCAAAAGTTGACAGTCACAAACTTGAAGTACCAACTTCCTGCAAGACAAAATCGAACAACATTGCGGTCAATATTTTCATGTACGAAGTGAACAGATCCACTCAGTAATCACATCAACAATGGAAGGGCCGAATCAGTGTTGAACTTCTGGCAGCAAGTCAAACAAATAAGAGAGAATCAAAGATGATTACTCATTCGGGCCCAGAGGTGAGAAGAGATGAAGGCATGAGTGGCAGAATAAGACAGGGGCCTGAGACAAGAGGAACAAATGCCTGAAGGGGACATTGACAATTCAGGAGCACATCCTTTGATTTGGACAATCAACTAATCACTTCACTAAGATGAAGAGAACAACACTCGTAATCTCCAAGTTGGACAAGCAAATAAATCGATCTACAAGGACATCTTTTCAATGACATCAGTGCCGGACACAGTCTATGGTGGGAGATTACTCAAGTGTGCACAACAACCTTAGAACGAAATACAGAAATCAGAAACAGAGACAAATAGCGAGGCTCTCATAAGGATGTCTTCCGTGTAAAATGATCTAAAACTAATAATCCCAGACAGCGAAGTTCTTCAAACGTTGTTTGAATTTTTAAATGCAATTTTCATATACAAATAACAAACAGCCAAAATTAAACCAAATGACTAACTCTGCTCTGTCCAAACATAGTCACCCAAGGTTGCAGTCTTGCAGGCAACATTCCATTATAAAACCATGCAGGACGCAAATTAAATGTCTGATAGGCCCATGTTCAGAGACTTACGATTACTTGAGTAGGGTTCATGCCCAAGATAGTAAGAAATGAACACTTACCTGAAGAACCTTAATGGTTGGCACCTTCTATCTCTTTTGTTTCTTCAGATTCTTGAAAGCATAATTAATAACTTCCTTTAAAGTAGCCTTGCGTCCGTCCTTGTAGTTCCACAGCTCGCTGACCACATATCTACCACTTGGATTGTATTCATTGAGCTCCAGCAACGCCACTGTGACAGCTTTGTAGACCTCATCACCCCACTCCTGCTTGAGCTTCTTTAATTTGTCATCTTCTTCATTAATAACCTCCTACATCACACCTCCATTCTCACATGTGAAGGTTCAAAAAGCAATAAATACAAATGCTAACACAAATAGAACATATGAGGAATATCAGTCACAAACTTGAGCGAGAAATGAAATTCACACCTCAGCCTTTCCATTAATCTCTACAATCCTGAAAGGATGCCATGATGGGTCTTTTAGATTGTCCTGCCACAAGGTGCATCCTTCACTTGCCTTCAGCAAGGCCTCATCAGCTGTGAATCTTCTCTTGGACTCAGCAAGAAACACCTTCTCATCAATTTCGCCCATTCTTTTGATTCCAATATTAGTGCGATTGCTTTTCAGAATGTCCAACAGACCCTATGTAAAAAAGCATAGATAGTATGTCAAGTACCTGACGTGAAGGGAGAAATAGCACATAGCAGTGAAAAGCGGTGAAAAATCAATGCACCTCACACGCAGTTACAAACAGACATGTATAACAAATTCCTAATTCCAATCCTGAAGGGCAATCTGCCAAGTTGTATCAGAAATCAAAGGACAAAGGAAGCAACAAGATAATAACTAGTGAGTGAGCTATTTGAGAAGTTATCCAGAATGAAGGACGCAAGCTACGTTGTTCACATTTATCAGCAGGATTTTGATATATCCAAGCTAAACAAGATAGATGATGATTAATACCGATAGCATATGGTAAACTATGGCAGTAATAAGATGGTTCATAAAGTATACATCAATTGCCACTTTACGAGCTTTCTGCAGCTCGTCATTGCTCTGCCGCTGTTTAACAACAAGAGTCTGATTCATATCTTCCAAATGATTCATATCTTCTATTTTCTGATGCAATTCTTCAGTCATCTCCTTCATCTTCCTCTTGACTGCAGCATCATCGTCGTTTCCCAGATGTTTCATGACTTCTAACTTTCCTCTCAACTCCTCGATCTCTAATTGCAGCTTCTGCTTAGCATCAAGCTCCTTTTCTAAAAGAAGAATCTTTTTCAAGGCCTCTTCCTTCTCCCTCTGCACAGACGAATCTTATTTCATTATGAGCATAATCATGAATAGAAATGTCCTACAGCACCTCCCAATTAATATCCACCTTTTGCTCTTCCACAAGCCTCAATACATTCTCATCTGCTTTCTGCTGCTCCATGGAGGCCATTAGCAGTGAATTGTTTCTCTCATCATTCTACAGAACACAGAAAAATGTAACTTCCATCAGAGTTTAAAAGCAAATGGTTGACACATCAACTAATTAACAGTATCTAGACGATTAGCACATATGGTGTATTAGTGAGAAAAATACTATATTCAGATAGAAAATAGAAGAGGATGGTTGCATATGCTACAAAAATGCAAGATCAAAAAGGCGACAGCATGATCACTTTAAGCTTTTAGCTATTACATCATGCCTACAGTGCAATTGACATCATTGATTATCAAAACTGACATCTAGAAGCAGCTGCAAGCAGTGTCACCATGGTAAACCCACTTTTATTCAACACCTGTGCAGTCTCAGGACTGCCAACTTTCGAAGAATCAATGGCAACAACTACTATTTGAATTTCAGACAGACTTGCAGCTACACTATCACGGCATCAAACAGTCAATCACGACAATATTCACAATACAATACGAATGGGTTACCTGTTGCTCCTCTTGATTGAGTTTCTGCCGTTCCCGTTCAGTTAATACCTCACGTCTGCTTAATTCCCTGGTACGTCGATCAAGTTGTCTTTTCTTCTCTTCCAATTCCTGATTCATCTTTTCTTGCTCTTCTATTATTCTTCGAACATGATCTCGAGACATGCGCTGAATCTTCTGCGTTTCTGTTCAGATTCATACAGGTAGAAATGAGGTTAAGCTAATATTATTCTTATCACAGTTTGTGCACATGATGTAAACACCATAGGCATTATGAAATCTTCTTTTGCTATAAGCAGTAAGCCTATAACTATCATTACTAAACAATACTAAGTGCTAACAAAGACAAAAACGCCCTAGCCTTCCACAGAACTCCTAACAACATTTTCAACGCCCAAAAAAAAAAAAAGGCCATCTGGTTCCTACTAAACTTCTCATCATAGAATCCACCACCTTAAGTAAAACATGTCATGTCACATATCCATTACCATAACTGCGGTCATAAATATGGAACACCATAAAGTAGTTCCTAGTAACAGCATGAAACAGACAGCTAGGAGTTGATAACAGGGACTTCAGGTACCCTTTCACTCATGTGAACCAAGCATGTGCACACTTAGAAATCCATACTAATATACAGTGAATAAACCATGAATTGAAATTCATCCTGGCCATCTTAAGTTCCATATAAAAGTAAGAAAGGAGAGGGAACATTTCTGAAAGGAGGAGAATCAAGCAAATAATTGTAACTGACAAACACATTGAAGCAACGTATATCCTTGAGAGTGAGAATGCTGCAACGAACCTTCAAAAAATGTTTGTTGAAGCCTGTCCTTCTCTTGAAGCATCCTGCTCAAGGACAAATTCTGCTCATTGAACTTGGATTGCATTTCATCCAGGTTCTGAGTTTTGGTCTCAATCTCATTTGCCAAGTTAAGGACAATAGTATCTTTGTCTTGCTTTTCTTCTTCGACAATGTCTGACAAAGTCTTCAACTCTGCATTCCGACGGAGGTAGTCTCCTGTTTTGCCTTCAGCCTGATAATCGTCTGCTCGAGCCAGCCATCCGTATATGCTGGAACCAAGATGCTCTCTATCTGCACTCCACTCCTTCTTGCTATGTCGGCCGGCTTCAAAAGATTTCTCAAATTCTACTGCGTTTTTGAAGCCAATCCAATCCTTCCCAAAATGAACCATAGCTTGTGCAACTTGATCTTCATCAGAAAGGATCTTCACCCAAAGTGGCTTATACTTAGAGAATGTGTTCATCCAAAAATTATGGTCGGCCAAATGTTTCCCAATCGTCGCATCATTGACAATATTAACTACAACCCCTATCCAAGGCCAGCAATAGATTTCCTCTTGCCCATTGGCTTGCAGTTTTGGCTCATTTGGTTGGCTAGCTTGGGAAGCAACTACATTCCCTAGATCGATCTCCAGATATTTCGCCAAAGCAAGATGGTTCGCCTTCTGTTTGGCCCTTCTATGGGCAGCCCCTTTGGCAACACCTGAGGCATGCTGGAACAAGTCCTTGAAGCCATATTCTTGCTTCTTCTTCCCCGCACAAAATGGACACCTAAGTGTACCATTTGCATTCCTCACCTTATGAATCCCGGTTCTCAAGGCTTCATAAGGCTTCTGGGTGTATTCTTCAATTTCAGACTCACTAATGTCAGATTGATCATCTGAACTATACTCCATCTGGCTGCTCCACATAGGTTACCAATGCAGCCAAAATTAATCAATCCGTAAATACAACAACAAACACCCAGTGTGGGTCCCGCTTGCACGGGAGGAATGTGAACACACTACTTGACAACACAAGCAATGGATAAATCAATTGCTCCATGCAACCCACTTAGCTAATTGTCAGTTTAGGCACTTTATGTATACTTTCAATCGAATTTTGCCCCTTTTTTGGGTTTTTAAGCTCCTTTTTAACTAAAAGCCGATCATTTTTGTCAAGAAATGAATCCCATCATCTTATCGAAATTTACAATCACAAACGGTATACAATTTTCACATATTCACCAATTACGCCAAACGAACCAGACATTCTTGCAGAAAATAGCTTAACACTAAAATAAATAAATAAATAAATAACTCGAAATTTAAGGAATCAAAGCAATATGGAATCTCGAGTAAAATATCAACATAGCCTAAATCACTTCAAGCCGCAAATCAGTGATTTTTTAACGATAATGTAGCGGAGAAGCTGAAAATTGCGCATCGAATGGTCCAACAGGTGAATATCGTTTGACAAGTAGAGAGAGAGAGAGACAGAGAGACAGAGGGGATAGGAGAGAAGATATACCGACGGAAGAAGTGTGCGGAGCTCGGGGAATGCAAAGAAGGGGCGGCGGAGGTGGCGGCTCCTCCGACAAACGATGGCGGAGATCGCGGCGGAAGAACGCTTAGTGGAAATTTCACCGTTTTTACCTCGACAGTGTGAAATCGGAGTATAGTAATACACAGTTGTTTTGCTTATTACTTTTGCTGTGTCCGCCCTTTTACGTATGTCAAACTTTGAAAAGGTTGAAAATTAACAAGGTATGACATTATTTATTATCATACTAACACAGTTTAATTCAAGTATTTTAGCATTTATTCTCCTTAAATAAAATCTTAAATTTTAAGTTTGAGTCTTGTAAATGAAGAAAATTTATTACTGAATAATTCTATTTCTTATTAAACCAACAATAACTCGACTCCAGTGAAATAAATGATCCAATACTAAAAACAACATTATTTATTCTCATGCTTTGCTTTCTCTTTGAATTGTAAAATGAAAAGTCATATGATTTAGGCCTTGTTCGGCAAAATTAGCGGTTCAAGTAGCAGATAGTAGTTCAGGTAGCGGATAGTTGTTTAGGCAGCGGATAGCGTTTCTAATTTAGCTGTTAGCGAATAGCTGTTTAGATGAGCAGTTGAAATAAATGTGTTTGGTAAATTTAGCTGTTTGGTTAGCTAATTAATGTAAATTGATATAAAAGGATATAGATAGTTTCCAAATGTAAAATTTCGTAAGGATATTTTTTGGCAAAAAAAAATATGAAACGCTACTTTTAAATGTCAAACGTTAATACTATTAGCTTTTCAGAAACGCTACTTAAAACGCTAAATGCTGCTTAAAACGCTAGTCAAAACATTATGTTACCGAACGCTAAAAATTACTTGATAAGTGTATTGACTTAATCAAAACGCTAAACGCTACTCAAAACGTTATTACCGAATACGCCCTTAATTATTATAAACAAATATAATGTTGGATCGTACGGTTAAGAACCTGTTGAAAGAATATACTACTAGTACTTAAGTTCTATCATATGAGGAATATTCACACCAATATTTTTAATGTACGTATTCAATGCGAGATTCTCTTTTTCTAGTTGTAGAGATATATTCAGGAGTAAAATTACTTATCTCTGAATTTCTTCAAACGACTCATACTGAGATCTATTGTTATTGTTAATTTGAGATGCTAAGTAAATGATAATGTTGTAGTTTAAGATATGCACCCTTTGTTTGAGGCTGATTAATGGTTAAACAAATGATTATGCATGTATTTCAATTTTGCTTCATACGACATAACAGAGTCTCAAACGAATTATATCTGCCCTTTATACACATACAATGTCATTATTTATTAGAAAATTGCCGATTTATTTATAATTTTCTAACAAGGCAATTATTTTATGGAGCATTTATCATATTAGTTTATTATTTACAAGTCAATCATTTCACATATATTTTATTCATACGCTATTATCAAGTGAAAGTGATATCACAATTTCAAAAAATGTCAAAATGAACATCGATCTCTCCATGTTTGTGAAAAATACTAATTGAGAATGATGTGTTGCTTATTAAGCAAGGGAAATAGCCCACGAAATCAAGCAATGATTGATGGTTTCAAATTAAGAGTGTCCACCTACGAACATTTAGCAATCTATTTTTTGGGGGGGCTTGTTTTAGATGTGTTCACCCATAATATTGATATAGGTTTCAAACATTTTTTTTTTTAGGTTAGGGGTGTCATGGACACCCCTCCATCTCACATAGATCCGCCACTGAAATCAAGTACGTCATTAAAAACATAGCTCCTAATCATTAATATACGAATTCTTAATCTACGTGTAGTCAATTGTAGATGAACTTTTTTCCAGCCATGGATCATCCATTTCACTAGAGTCGAGTTACTGTTGACTTAATATAAGACAGAGTTCTCCAATCACATATTCTTTTATCAATTTATAAAGCTTGAAATAGAGACCTTATTTAAAACAAATAATGTCAAATCATATAAACTAACTTATATATACAATCAATTGTAGATCATAGGATTAGCTAAGATAACCGATTAAGTTGACAAGTATGTTGATATTTTTTTAAAAAAAATAATAATAAAAAAGATATGGCAGGGATGACGAAGTAAGCATGCGAGAGATGGTTTGGCAGGGAAAGGGTCCAGTTCACTAATTGCACATGTGATGTAAGAGAAGGAGGGCCTTGAGTTGCTTGACTAGTCCCAGTTACAAACAATTCTCCCCATTGGAATTTTCATTCAAAATCGACTAAAACCATGGGCCATTAAAGATTTGGGTAAATTCATCAAGATTTTTTTTTATATATATAAAAAAAAGTTGATAGCAATCTTTTTCTTTCAGATAGAATTAGAATTTATTTGTCTAATGAGAATTTTTCAGTAGCCAATAAAATTACGATTTACAACTCAATTTAAGGTGTTTAAACTCGCTTCCCTTATTTCCTATCGTATTTATTGAGACTTTCATTAAGTTGACTACTCTTGAAAATTTAGGTTTAAGTTGGCATTTTCTGATGCAAGTTCAAACTGTATCTAAATTATATTTAATTTCATAATCCAGACAATCTAAATTCAACAATCAACAACCTCCCAGTGTGAATCCCGCTTGTGCGAGATCTTAGAAGATTCAGATATAAGCATTCATATCTTTGCATGTATTACTACTTTTACAGAGAGACCGATTACCATGGACATTCAAAAAAGATTTCAAAAAATATTTTATAGTTGAAAAATCATTTGATAAATTAAAAGATACAAAATAAATAGATAATAAAACTAAAAGCATTGCACCACAAATAACTATAAGTCACATAATCATCAACCTCAACTAACACAATTAGGTTAGAGGTT
>JACYFF010031957.1:126414311-126427272 GCA_017589665.1 Selenicereus undatus | reverse complement strand
TTAGTGTGAAAACTACCTTGTGTCATATGCAAAATTATAGGGGTATACATAATTAGGTCAGTAGGTTAGAGCAATAAATAAGTTATAGTTGATTTATTTGTATTGGTGGACACCGACAGGAAATTTTTTTTAGAAACAACCTAGAATATTAGGCTTTCTCTAACAATAATATGATTAGGAATATCAATAATGTTTTACATGTTGCAAAAATATTAGGTCAGTCGATTAGAACAACACATGAGTTACAGTTGATTTATACGTGTTGGTGGATTTGAATAGATGATGTGTAGCCGTTATAATTTTGCAATTCAGAGGTAAAGCCGTTATATTAAACCCTTCATGCTCTGATTGAAGACAAATTTTTTCGAAGTATTGGATTTGAATAGATGATGTGTAGTGCTACTGCTAATTAGCTAGTATTAGTTGAACCAACTCTTACAGGTAGAGGCTTATGTAGAGGCACATGTGTGGAAATCTTGCATCAAGGACAAATGATTAACACAAAATCGCCAACTAATCAATATGCTTAACGTAACCAATGCATGCCAAGACAAAATCATCATTGTCTTTCATGCTCTCTCATCTCATCACATGCTCTGTCTCTCTTTCTAGGGCATAGATTTATATTTTTCTTCAACATTAACATAGATTTCAAATTATAACTGAGGTTTTTTCACTTTTTCACCTACTATTTTGACCATAATTTAAAAGGTGATATCTTTTGGTGTACATGAGGCTCAAAAATTAATGAAGGTGAAATTCAATTTTATATGATCCTCAAAATTCAAAGAAGGGTCCGTCTTATTATTCTTTTAGAGAGCAAAGATAATTGGATTAATCAAAAGAAGATGCATTCTTCAGATCCCGCGAAAGCGGGACTCACACTGACAGATGTTGTTGTTGTTGTTGTAAAAGAAGGTACAACATTTTTGATTTTTTTTTCCAGTTATTTTTAAATTCAGAGTTTTTTTTCCCAATTATCCGACGAAGTTGTAGGCTAACCGTCTCCAATAAAATCAAATTTTGATGATCACACTATACAGCAGTACAGTACGTTGTAGTACAGGAGCTATGATATAAAATTGCAGCCTCTGAAAATTGATCTATTAAATAACATGTATTAAAATCAATTTAATTTCAAAAAATTATGTAAAGTAGAATGTAAATTTTTCCGATGGAACATTAAAAAAAATTACAAATTGAGCTAATTTACTGTACCTTATTATATTTGTAAGAGTCTATGACGTGGGTAAGAATGTTTCAAAAAATCTTGCATTTTATTTCTTATAAGATTACCCATTTACACAACTAACTTTGATTGACATTTTCACATACGATACTAATAACAGCCACCTAACATAGGAATTTTCTTCACAATACAAGATAAATTATCACCATTATATTATATTCTTTATCACCAACATCAAAAATATCCACATAACAATTTTAAAAAACAATCTAATTTTTTATATTTGTTTGGAAAAAAAAAATCTTATATATGACATCAACTATATATTCATCTAAAGATATGTTCTATCACTTATCTTGACGGGCACGATGGGCGACCTAAAGATTCTTTCAAAAAAAAAAAAAAAAAACTAATTTTGGTCAACCTTAATTCTTCAATGATACAAACTAATTAATTAATATCTTAGTATATTCAATTGAAAGAGTTCGACCTTGACGGCAACCCATCTCCAGCAGGCGCAGTAGTGGGGTTATGTACTATGTGATTGGAGTGGTCAATTTGTTCAAGCATGCACCTGTCTGGTGCATGACGCACCAATTCAAGTCTTTGAAGCTACCACCACCACATGTGATGGTATTGTCGCTGCGTTAGAAGCAAGATATCACATGCAAATCTCATTTCCGTACGATTTGGAAAATTCTAGATGTATATAGCCTTAACTCTTCAGACATCTCTATATTTAGAGAGACTGATTTTAAGAGACCCACATAAAAAATTGAAATTTTTCAGTATACTATTCGCGGATAGTTTAGGCAGAGTAATATAATCCTTGAGAGAAGGACTACGTATCCAAATTTGTTGTGTTTACCTACGTCCCCCCTAAAAATGAAACAATTATTTCAGAAATTCGTAGTAATTCAGAAAATCTTAGTGTATTTGGTCAACAAAAACTAATATCTAAAAATTCTCGATGTGATCAAGTTGCTTTTCATTTCAGAAAATCTTGCGTGCATTAATTTACTTGTAATTACAAGTTTGTAAATATAGAATTCTACTTGAATTCTACTTGCTACATGACATATATAATCGGAATTTTCGCAATACAAACAACGTACATCTACTTAACTGTGGAATCATCTCTGCAATATAAGATAATTTTTCATCAATATATTTTCTTCACAAGATTATTAATTAACTTCCATTAAGACTTTCATAATATTGTACTTTTCAAACATATTTAGTACCATTTCTTGAAACGAAATAAGTTTAATTTGGATTTTTTTTTTCGTGATTGTAAACGACATACGTATAAATCTCTTTAATGTGAACAAAATAACATCACAAAATTTTTTCCTTTATCACCAAAATAAGATCTAAAATTACCCTCGTAGAAAATAATCTAAAATTATCATCCCTAATTCAATAATCCAACACAGCAAAACGCGAAATCCAACTGTCAAAGCCGAAAATTAGACCTGCAATCACTCTACCCAGAAATTACGCTCCCAAAAAAGGAAAACAAAACCCCAAAAATAAAAAATAAAAATCCAATCCAATCCAAATATTTCCAAATTAAAAACCCCAGTCGTCCATTACTCAATTTCATTGTCATCTTCTTTCACATGCAACCCCTCTGTCCTACGTCATCAAATATACCCACCCCACAATTTCCACGTGGCAAAGTAAATGCCGACAGCAAACGTGGCTTGTTCTGATAGGCTGAAAATGGGAGCACTGTGGAACGCGGTGCAGAAAATCACAGGCCCCACTCTCACTGCCAATAATTGATCATTCTTCGAATCCTATCTGTACTCCTGCTGGCACCTTCGCCCTCTTTCTCTCTGCTCCCGCCTCCTCCTTCCTCTCCCCCCGTCCCCCGAAATTCTGTCCCTTCATTCTCCCTGCTCTGTTCTTCTTCCCCATCCTCCTCAAACCCTAATTCCACCCTCTATCAATCTCCTTTTGTAATCTGAACTCTCCTTATAATATACGAAGAAGAAGAAAATAAATCAGAACCCGGAAAATTAAGAAAAATGATGACCGAATACAGAATAAGAACGGCATTGATTGCGATTATGGCGATATGGGCAGTCGAAAGGACGAGTTTAGGGGGATGGGCATTGGAGACATCGACAATATACGACGCGTTGGAGTCTCGGGGCCTTCCAAAGGGGTTGTTTCCAAAAGGGGTGAAGGAGTACAGTTTAAATGAAGATGGGAGGCTCCAGGTTCGATTGGAACAAGCTTGCAATGCGAAATTTGAGAGCGAATTGCATTACGATCAGAATGTTTCTGGGCAATTGAGTTATGGGCAGATCCGAAACTTGACGGGTATTTCGGCCCAGGATCTCTTCCTTTGGTTCCCGGTTAAAGGGATCCGGGTAGATGTTCCTAGCTCCGGGATCATCTATTTTGATGTTGGTGTTGTTTACAAGCAGTTTTCTGTGTCAATCTTCGAGAACCCGCCCGATTGCGTTGCGGCGTCTCACCCGCCCGAGCTTCATATGGGTCGCCCCGTTTTCAATGTGTTGGCGAAGGTTTGAGTTAATTTTATTTTTTTTTTGTTCGTCTTTGATTTGTTTCGAATGCATGATTCTTAGGTGGTGACAATATTTTTTTCCATGTGCCTTGCTTGTCAGTTTTGCAGCAGAAAGTTTTCAAGAATTTTGCCTTTTCTCTCTGTTGGGTGTCAGAAAAGTGTCCAACAGTTGCTTGATTAATTGCCCCACTTCGTAAACACCTTTGTTTTCCAAGGTTTTCCGTGCCTCAAACTCACGAGGCTCCTGCCTATGATGTGGTATTCGGAGGACCAATGACCCTTTGTGCACAAATCAGAATCCTATTGCATAGTTTGCAATGGTTGAACGTTCATGAATAGGTTTTAATATCCACTATGTTGGCGTCTCTATATGAGAGCCTTTCAGACTTGAAGCTTGGATGCAAATACCTTTTGGTTAGTGTACACGTCGAGCTGGTTGAGATTCAAGCTGTAGCGACCTTGTCATCACACTGGCTTAGTACCTTATTACATAGTACTATCAATTCAACTACAAGTTTAAGTTGATGTTTGGGGGCATAGAATAGGCTATTATTCTGTAGGATGCAAAAATGGCCTCTATGGTGGTTTGTGCTTAATTCAGTTGTTAAAAACATAAACGAGTTACATTGGTCTTTATCCGCTTTTCAAGTCTCCATAGATTGCATGTTCTGCTTATGTTATATCAGCAAAAGTTGATGATGGGCATTCTGTATTTGCAGAAGTTGGAGGGAATTCTACGATATCGTTTCAAGCAGGGGAAAAATGCAAGAGAAGTAATGTAGTTGCTGGATGAAATGCTGAATCAGTTACTCGGTCTATCTTCGCAGTCATTGTACATTGTATTCTTAGAGGTTCTGGTTATGGCATGTTCTATGATCCAGTGTCCTTGCTTGCAGTTTTTCTGTATAGCACAGATGGAGTTAGGGAACTTTAGTTTCTCCTGTCGAAGCAATTTTGGCTCTTGAACTTCAATGAGTAAATATTGCCTTTTTTTGTGGTTTGGGGGGGTGGGTTAGCAGATGTCAAAATTCACTTGCAGGACACGAAGGGGAGACAGGATCATCTGGCCGAGAAGGCAATTCCAAGTGCGCGATCATTCTACAACAGGCTACCCCGTATGTCTAAATTCTTGGTTCTATAATGATAAGATGCATGATTTCAGTCTCCTCCTGTAGTGTCAATCTTCTCAATGTTAAAAATAAGTATAGATGATTTTTAGTACAATAAAGCGAATGAATAAGTATTGGGTGCAAGCCATTACACTGGTTAATCTCTCATTATTTTGTGTTTGAGTTGAAATTTCCTTGGTGATCTGTTTTGATATTGATTGTTTTATTTTCTTGAACTACTTTGAGCTCCATTCTCTTTCATAGGGCCAAATATGTTCCAATTTAGCAATTACGAACTGTCAACTGATCAGCTACTTGTTTCCGAATATGAAGTATGAGTCATATATATTCTGCTTGCATAACCATTATGCATAATGCATTATCATAAGAGATTTTGGAAAGTATATCAAAGATTATGCTCTCTAGTTGATAAGCTTGAATCTTTTCGTCTATCTGCCCGTCTGACCCACTTCCCTGTTCAACTAGATGGCTCCGAAACGCCATCCAATTCGTAGTTTTACCCAACTTGATGTCTAGGAATCTATTCCATTTATCCGTACTCTTTCTTTCTTTACATGCCACTCGTTTTTAAAGCTCACATGACATTCTACACTCATTCAGTTTGTTTGAATCATGCAAATGTTATCCAGAAGCTCTAACTGTCTATTATATCTGATGATTTTCGATTGATCTTCTCTGCAAATGTTTCCTGGCATCATTCTGTGCCCAAGTGTTTGCCTTTGTAGCTAAGCATGGTTGTCTTTAATGATAACTGTCGCTTGCTTAGGTGCACATGACTCTGAATTGCTTTTGTAGCACTTCTTCTGGCTGGTCTTACTCATACTTAAAACTTAATTATAGAACATGCTTGTTTTGTAAGAAGCCTAGGCTAGAAGAACATGTGCCAATGAGGAGATGTGACTTAATTATAGAACATGCTTAATGGTTGTAACTTAAAGTATAGTGGTGTAGTTTCTACTGAGAAAGACATGGCGAAAGGATTAATTAAGTTGGGTTGAGGTTACTTCATTTCAGGTTCGTATTATATTAGATAATCAAATACATATCAATTTTGCCGAGTTCAGAATCGTCGTCATTTTCCGAAACATCAACTAGGATAGTACTTGGATTCAGCATCTTTTTTCTTTTTTCATACATACATTCCCCATTTATCATGTACCCGTTAGAGTCTTGACACTATATTTCCACCTCAGCCTTCCTTTTTCTCCCATTTACTTTGGAGAAAAGGAAATTCTTTGTGAAAAGTAAATTCAGAGACGTTACCTATGGGTAAAGTAGGGCAGAAAGAGCAATTATTCTCCAAGTGTAGGATGTTTTACTTGAGACATATGTTATGTCAATGGAGATGGTGACCCTCTTCCTGTCTATGTCATCTACTATTACAGAATATTTTAGATATATGTGCAACAAAAGCCTGTTCCTTGGCAGAAAACAAATTCTAGATACACATGCGAATTCCTTTTTGTACTTTGTTTTACCTGGCAAAAAATCTACTTTTATGATCGAATATGTTTACTTCTACAGTCTCGTTCAACAAAATTAGATATTAAGGTAAGCGAATAGGTCTTGTAGTGGCTATGTCCAACCTGTTGCACAGTCTATAAAAGATTGTGGATCTTAAAAGGAGCTTGAAACGCATGGGGCCGTCTATAATAAGTTTTAGATGTAATTAATTGAGTCTCGATATTTTCAGTGCAACATTGAAACCTTTACACTCCTGGTATCTAATATATAAAGAATTTATAATTTCCTAAAAGGTGAAATGAACATTGCTGTAGTGCTAAACTGCTACACAACATTAGACCAACTCGATGATGAAAACTAGTTGCGGACATATTCAACAGCGTATGTATTTCCATACCGTGACCCATTTGGTAGCCTTAAGAGGTCATGGCAAAAAGTTACGTTCAACAAGAACCAACAATTTAGAATTTATGTGCAAATTACTGCTTTGACATATGATCAATAATTACATGTAGACTGTAGTTTACTTTCATTGATTGTTGTTACTCAAACACGTCACTTTCGGGCATATGGGTTTGATGTTGATGTAAAGTTGGCTCACTTTCTGGGCTGGGAATCGATATCAATTGACATGATTAATTTTTATTTTTTTTTGGAAGAAAAGAGTTTGTTCTCCTGGAATTTGCACAGTTAGCTGCCTGAATGAATTGTACATACGGTAGATATGCTGTGGTAGAATTAGACTTGACCTAATACCCCCCCCCCCCAATTAATTAATCAGATGTTCCTCTCTAATCAAGTACTCCACCAGCACCTAGCCCTAGATGATCTAAGCACTCTTGTTCTGATGGTGTCGTGGACCGTTATCAAAGGGCATCGCGTAAATTTTTGGTTTCCTAACGTTTCATTGTCAATAACTTTATGTAACCGTCTCTGTTGTCTTTCTTTTAGTATAAAGGTCGATGTGAGTATAATTTGAATTTAGCTGTCTGATATAAGCTTTTACAATGTGTATCAGATAACTGGCTAATTGATGCCGACGATTTGTATTGGCCGGGTGTGGCGGGGAGGCAAGTATTGTGGTTGGCCAATGGCCATTGGGATTAATAAGTATGTGTATTGGCAAATGAAGATATTTTCCTAAATTAGGCCAAACAAGTTGCATGTGGGATGGAAATAAGGGGGTGTCAAGTAGCTGTGACAATCAATAATGCCCAGATAGATAAGACTACAAATCTTGTGTGGTTCGAGAGCCGTTGTGTTGCACTTGAAACCAAAGCCTTTTGATTCGGAGTGGGATAAGAGGCCCTACTAGATGCTGACCATTTTGTTCTGATGCACCCAGTCCTATGGTAGACGTTGGATACAGATCTCTTTGATAGACTTCTCTAGTTACAACTTACAAGTAAGCTCATGCGAAATTTTAATGCGTATGAAACAACAAGATCGATACATGTGAAATTTAGATCTGAGTGCTGGATAAAAGTTTTCAAAGACTTACCATCTCAATGCTGGTTCCATAAATTATGAAACCCTAGACCGGCCTTGCCACTGGAACTCATTCTGATAAGTGAGAGTGCTCTAATATTAAATAATTTTCTTACTCTTTTTTTTTTTGCCCCCAAATTAATTGGGTGATTCATATGGGTTTCTGGACCAGAATTCATATGAATATTTTCATTTTTCAAATGGATGATCGAACGTTGCAAACAACAGCAATGACAAAGCAAATCTCTTTAATTGAGATTGTTCTCAAAATTTGCCACTCAAGATTGAAACAATTGGATCAATCCAACTTCTACTAATCCAAAGGCCCAGCGGCCCATGTTTAGCTGGGCTGCGGAGAATTGGGGCTTATTTGGGCCTGACAAATTAGTACCACTCTTTGTCCCATGAAATATATCAACTTGTTTGATCAACAACCAAATGGACCTACTATTGGGCAACACGCCAACCCCCCCCCCCCCCCAAAAAAAAATCCATGTTCTCAGTCAAAAATCTGTGTATTGCACGTAAAATTAGGCTGAATTAGTATGCCTAGGTTTTGTCTCATGAGTCATGACCTACTATTTGGCAATCCATAATCCACCTCAACTAGCTATCAGAGATCATCATTTGTTTTGTCCACTAAAAGTATTAACATAGGTTTGTTCAAACAGTTTGACACGTGCTTAATATTTTGAGTTTGAATCTTGTAAATGGAAGAAGGAGAGCCTTGGAGTAACGGTAAGGTTGTCTCCGTGTGACCAAAATGTCACAGGTTCAAGCTGTGGAATCAGCCACTGACAAAGTCAGGTTAGGCTGCCTACAATTCACCCCTTGAGGTGCGACCCTTCTTCGGAGCCTGCGTGAACAAGGGATGCTTATGCACCGGGTTGCCTCTCAGTCTTGTGAATGGAGAAAACTTATGATGAAAGGACTCTATGCCTCTATATTTCACGGATTAACAGTGGCTTGTGTTTGATAAACAGATGCTGAGGAAGCAAAAAAATGTAAAAGTAGCTTCTCGGTGCGGAATTAGAAATAGTGTTCTTGCATGAGAAATAGTTGGTCGTTATGTACATCTGTAAGACTATTAACTTTACAAAACTCATTTGGAAATGAATATATGTTGTAGTCCATACTGGTGGTGGAAACAGTGTTGTGACAATGGCGTTGCTGTTGAGTAGGTGGGAGGTTCTTTAATTAGGCTTGAAGGCTTGAAACCAATCAAAAAATAGCCATTTGCTATTTGAGTGCTAAAGAGAGATTTTTTGGGGGCATAATTAAGCATACCTCTACAATCAACTCATGTTTCTTTCTTAGAGTTGTTATTTTCAATTTAGGGTATGTTTGGTAGGGGGAAAATCATTTTTCCCAAAAAATTATTTTTCATGAAAATATTTTCCTAAGAAAAATGATTTTCCACTAACATTTTCAGCTGTTTGGTAGACAAGAAAACTATTTCCTTTCCACTTCATTTTTTGCTATTTGATAGAATGAACCCCCCACCCTCACTTCATTTCTTTTTACCATCAACCATTTCCCCTGCTTGCTGCTCTAACCTGACTCAACCAACGAATTTTGTTTTTCTCTCCTCTTCAAAATTAAACCCAAAACTTCAGCAAGAAATATACCCAGTAATAAACCCCAAAAAAGAGAAAGTCAATATTAATGAATCTTAATTTTTTCATTATTTTCAAGGATTACCCTGTTGACTTTGAGTGATATTAAGCCCAGATTAAAGAAAACGGCAAACGGGGAGACGATGGGTGTCTTAGATGGTGAAGTTCTTCAAAAGGGCAACACTAACAAGGTCAAATAACTCAAGAAATAATTGCAGAAGTTGACGATGGAAATCATCCATGAAGATGATGAACATGAAGAAGAGGGGAAGAATGATAGACAAAATGAGAGTGAAAATAAAGTGATTTTGGGCATAATTAAAAGAAAATAGAACGAGAGATAAAATTAGGCAATGCAGATTAGCTCTGGAAAATCATTTTCTCTACTTTTTCAAGGGAAAATAATTTCCTTCAAATGGGGTAAAATGATTTCCCCCTGAAAATGATTTTTCCCTCATTATTTTACCAAACGGCGTAAAATGGGAAAATTATTTTCCAAAAAAATGATTTTTTCCCATACTAAACACACCCTTATGATAAATAATTACTGTTAGCATTTAGTAATGATCAATACCGATCGGCACCAATCAACACTGTTTGACACTCATTAGCACATTGTCATATTTTCTAGTCACAATTTTAGTTCTAATCAACACTCATCAATATTTATCAGCACTAATCAATAATTATCAACATGTATCAGCACTCATCATTAATAAATTACTTATGATAAATTGAAAAGAACGGGACTAGATTAAAAAAAATCCTCCGCAATCAATGGGGAAGAAGGATAAAGAGGAGAGACTGAGGGAGGATGGGAAGTTGGAGGACATGATTGACGTTTTCACCTTTCGCTTTGGCCTTTAATGTTGATTGAAATTCAATTGTATTTTGACTGAAATATAGTGGAATTAATCCGTATTTAATAACGGTAAAAAAGAAGAAGAAGATGGCATTCAGGTGTAAACAGGAGACAACAACAGCAGTTACGTAGCATTTGAAAGTCGTCCAGCTTGAATGAATGAAGAAGAGTGAAAGGGGAGAAAGCATACTACTGTATGGTATGCAAAGCCTATATCATATATTTAGGAGTACAAATTTTTATAAATCACGTCAGTGTTATATATTAAAAAATATTTATATGACAAATACATACTAAAAAATATATATTCATGGTAAGTGAAAATATACACTCATAGATGTATGATATATATTACCGTGCCGTATGTATTGCCCTGAAAATTTAATGAAATGTAATTAATCAATCAGATTAGGTACAAGAAGGCCAATGCTCATGATAAGGTAGCTATTCAACTGAGTTTAAAGTTTCTTCTAACCTGTTGTTGCATAAAACTCGGTCATTCACAAAGAATGGTACACATAAGTGACACAACCCATTCATCGTCTTATATAGGGATATTATTGTCATGTTTTTACATAATAACGATAAAAAATGGGATTTATATCCATAAAAGAAAATGGGCTAACTAATTAAGTTCATGCATGGTGGTCGTGATTGATGAATTATGCTGGCTTTTCTAGTTGTCCTAGAATGTGATGGGACAATGACAGATCTACACATATAGAATAGGAGTATCCATTTATATGTTAAACTACTCATTTTAGAAGTGTCCGGTTCATATATACCAATCTAACTCCTTTAAAATATAACTCATTAAAAAAAAATTGACTAGGGATGTCCATGGACACTCTAACCTACAACACCGCCCATGAATAGGAGTGCACCTTAACCTCATAAAGTGAAAAGAAAGAAAGAAAAAGGAGGACTATATATTATGCTTTTGCAGGCTACATGAGATGGCCTACAAAATCAATGTGCCTTTAATAAAAGACATTTCCTAGGATGCACAAACATTGTAGGGTCATAGATATGACGAAATTTCCCATCTCTCTATCTCTCACTCTCTTCTTTTTTTTTTTCTTCATTAGCTTTAATCTTCCTACCCATTTGCATATTCCTTTTTTGCTTATAAATACTTATTCATTAATTCTTTTTTATTTGAAAATAGAAATAGAGAGATTAGTCAAAAAATTGTATGGAACGTGAGAAAATCTATCTATATATTTTTATTTTTTTTATAACACTAGTTATTTCCCAAAGAAGTTATTTTGAATTATCATTGTATTGTTGCTAGTTTGTTCATCATTTTCTCTATTTAAAGATACATATAAATAATCATTGTTTTTTTTTTAATGGAACTAGAAAAAAAAATCAGCCTATTTTTCAACTATTTAGAAAACCATTTATTTTAAAAGAATTTATTTTAAGTTGAATTGTTAATTAATTTTTCTAAAAAAATGGGTTTACATGTATAGAAGGGGGTCGAACTATTCCCTTATTAGTCGATATATCTAGTTTTTCTTTTCTTTTTTTTTCGGGAGGAGTTTAAGGGAGATAAAACCTTTAATAACAGTAAAATTGAATTGAAGTCTTAAAAATTTTATTAACTACCTTGTTATAATAACACAAAGATATGAACCATATATTGCTGTAATTGTTGGGAATCATAAATTTACCCGAACGAATACGCTCTTTGAAACGAAAGTGTATACTTTTAGGTGCCCTTTTTTAAAAATAAAAATAAAAATCGGAACACTTTATTAGCTAGGTGATATTAATTTAGATTTAAAATTGAAACCTTTTACTTAAAAAAACTCCATAATATAATGTTAGAAAGAAAATCATTTAATCAAAATATTATATCTCCAATATAAATTAAAGGAAGGCCATGGTCCCTAATCCTTTTCCTAATTTCGCATCTTATCCTTTTGTATATGCTTGAGTATCAAGCCATATTTATGTATACACATTTGGTGGACAATATTAGCTGGCTTTGATTGTGAAGAAGAATCATTATTATTTAGGTAACCAACATTTAGCCACCTTTAATATCCCATATGCTTATGCTTTTGGCATTTAATTTCTAGGTTCCTTCTAAAAAAATAAAAAAATAAAACTCTAGGTTAGTTTGAGATTATTTTTTTTTAAATTGTGTTTCTTCAATATTGATTGTTAACAAATTTCAAGAGGGAGAAGGGGTACATATTGGCAATTTTACTATGTTTCTATTATATAAAGTTGTTTTTTTCATATTTCAACCAAGGCTATATATCATCGCTTCTCATTTGTGTTAGTGTTACTTAGATCGGTGAAAATTTCTAATATGATAAACAAATATAAATAAATTTTGATAAAGATTCTAACCAGAAGGTATAGTACCATTATCAGTAGTCATGTCCACAGTTTTACGCGAGGTAAATTAAAGTTACTAGTGGATATGAAGGAGCTCCCCCCAACCCCAAACTTTCCCCCCCTCCCCAAAAAAAATTAAAGCATAGAAAAATTAAGTACCCAAGATGAACAAATGTGCAATTTTTACTTTACTTTTGCCATTGTCTATGTTAGTGAATTGATTAATACAACACCTTTTGGTAGTATTACGCAATCTATGTAATAATTCACATAGACAAAGAACAACAATCATCTTCACATAGATAATAATCAAACAAAAAC
>JACYFF010031957.1:126346031-126413911 GCA_017589665.1 Selenicereus undatus | reverse complement strand
TATATATATATATATATATATATATATATATATAATTAACTTCATCACACTCTCTATTTTTCTATATTGTCAAACTCCTCTTATTATTTTTTCTTACTTTTATATTTTTCTGTAATATAATCAAATAAATCTAGCTAATTAACTAGTTTACCTGGTGAGTGGTAGAAGAGCAATAATTGAGAATACATCTCATAACCCTAACTTGAGTGGAAAGACAACTAATATAATGAGCGGTCTCATCCAACAAGCTTTCCATATCCATGGCTTCTCCACCAGGCACCAGCCTCCTCAGCTTCTGGGCTCGGCTCACCGGGGCTCTCCTACTGGAGCCAGATCCGGTCGACCTCCGGAGGACGGCCCGGGTCCAGGCCCGGCGAGGCCCGACTGCGGAGGCCATGGATGCATATGCAGCCATCTTCACCCTGTGGCCCACCATGAGGCCATGATTGTGTAATTTGTGAGTTTTGGAGGGCCTAATTGCATAACCATGGTGGGTTGTTTTTAGGGTTTTGTTTTGCTGGAGGTGGATCTTCTTCAAGGATGTGAGGAATCTCAGGGCAAATCTTGTTCTTAGGGACTTCAGATCTATGTGTTGTTTATGGTGATTATGATGAGGGTTCACGGCTTTCATGACTAGGGTTCTTGATTTTTGACAGAGAAAGAGAGAGAGAGAGAGAGAGAGAGAAAGAGGTGTTTGGTTTGGGGGGAAAGGTAAAGTTTTGCTTGCCTCTTTGAGGGGTATTTATGGATCAAAAAGCTAGAGCAAGGAGAGATAGAGAGAGGGGGGGGGGTGTTTAATTGAAAAAAAAAAGAAGCTAAGGGGCTGTCTTGTCAGAAAGACAAAAGAAGGATTCAGTTCTGACTCATTTCTGACACAATTGTACTAACGCAGTAATGCCCACAAATTAACTGCTAATAGAGAGTTCCCCCCCACCAATACAGAAAAAAAAGAAAACCCATCAAAGAGTTTTTGTTTACCAATTACCACCTCAGCATCCTTTTCTTCTCTTTCTGCGTGTGTAATTGTGTATACTATATGTCTTTATTTTGTGCCTGTGAACATTTTGTCCCTGTCTTTAAAATGCCAAATAAAATGACAAAAAAAATATGCTCATGGGAAAATGTTTTTCTACGAAAGTTAATGGGAAAATATTATCAGTGATTGATTAATTTGTGTAAATTATTTGATGAATTCTTAACAATTTAGAGTAAAAGGTATTTGAAATTTAAAAGAAGATAACAATACATGTAAGCACTAAGGATATAGCTTAATTACACAAAAAAGAACACAATTTCTAAAAATTTTAGTAAGTAAACATAAATTGAAAATAAATATATGATAAGTGATAATAGTATTATTCTTCTCAAGTTTTATCGAAACCCAAATCCAATCGCCCAAAAATCCTACCACTAGGTGAGGGTTCTGATTGAGTAGTTTTACTTCTGAATTGCAAGATTACAAAGAGACCGGTTTCGTTAGGCCCCAAATTGAAAAATTGTAAAGTGTGTACTACTCTATCAAAATGGAGTATGAAAAACTTAGAAAGTCATTTTACTCTAATCCTCAACAATTGATAATATAAATGCCAAAATGAAAACTTCGATACTTCATTAAAATGTAATTTCTAAGCAATATTATTATCATGTTGATATTTTGAAAAATAACCTTTTTATTAGAGAAAATATCATCAATTCCTTGGTATGAACTCTCCAACCCTAGTGGAAAAATTAATTAGGGATTCTTGATAGCTAGCTAGGATATTTATTGAATTAGAGTCTTGAAAGCTTGCAAGGGTATTGAAAATGAGGGTTTTGGACTAACATTGGAATGGGGTGGGGTGGGGCTAAGAAGGGCCAACCACCATATGATTGCACATGCTTCCATCACCTCCTTGGACTAACATTGGGTCCCCCATTTTCCCTCCATCAAACATAGGTCCCATCACTATTTTTTTTTCTTAATTTATCATTTTTTCCCCAATTCCTACTAGATGGTAGGCTTTTGTTGGAGCATTTTTGGTGGATTTTAATATAACTATGTTCTTAAATCTAAAATTTGACATATTGTTATAAAAACAAGTAGAAATATTCAATCAATTTTTAAAAAAGGTACAATTAATGTGAAATATGTTTATAAATACCTTTTTCTATAAGTATAGATAACATTGACCACTAGCAAAAGAACGATTAATACATTCTTAATTTCACTTTTCATGAATGCAATATTTGTAACTAGCTAGTCGGCTAGTCCACCATGGTGTTATTTGTTCTCATTTGGGGTTTTCACCTTTGCATTGGGAAATATAATTATGGAAGTAATTGGTGGTGAGGGTTAGGGTGAGGGTGATGGAAGCTAAGTTAATGAAATGAAATCAAATGGGAATGGCATTGCACTCTTGTTTTGCCTATCTTTTTCTTTTTTTCTTTTTTTTTTATGTCCATCACTTGCTTTGGAACAATGATTTGTTGAGGGGACTAGTTTTCCTAAGAATTTCTAGCTAGTATATATGGAACATTATGAATTTTTTGAAAATAAAAAAGAAGATGTGGAACACTATGCAGGCAGAGCTCTGTGAGTGCAAGGGATGTCAATATACACCTTCGCTTTTTGAGAAAATAATTTTGAATGTTGGAATTAATTTATGGGGGAAAAACAAAATCTATGTATATTATTTACTTTGCATACATAGTAGGAAGTGTGCATTGGCCAATTGGTGTGAGGCTTGCTTATTTGGTGGACAAGTCTTGTGTTCAAATCCCTGTAACAGTAGTTGTGTGGTTTTTTAATTAAGATATCTAATATCAGGTATATATTTTCTAGTTTGGTTGAATGAAAACAGGTGTGCAGTGCATGCCTGACATGAGGTGCTTGGGTTTTGCCCAGGTTGGATGGGTCGTATGTTTGAGTATTGGTAGTGACAATTGCGTGACTTTTTTTAAATTAAGGTACATAATATTTTTACCATTGTACTGACATTAACTTAGACAGAGAATAGTATAAAATGTTTTATCTCGAAAGGCAAAATCAATGGCAAAAATATTTATTTTTTAATGTATAATTATTTTTTGCAAACTATTGTATCTACTTTAGCGATTCTAGTCTGTAACGCCCCCAATGGCTAATGCTGATTACCTTAGCTTAACCATAAATTTATTAATTTGTAGCGGAAGACTTTTGTTTTGAAGGGAGGCGTTAACGCCGTTCTGGAATGGAACAAGGCTATCTCATTTATTAAACTTTTGAAATTACCCCAAAATAAATATTGATGTAACGTTCCACATCGGTGGTTGAGGAGAACGAACCACCCTTTATAAAGGTGGGGATACCTCAACACATCGAAACACCTTTTGGTGAAAGGCTTAAACGCCCGTTAGGCGAAGGACAAAACCGTGCAGGGGCACCTTTCTAGTCCCCAAAGCGGACAATACCTCGATGTCGGGACTCCTGGGCTGTTACAGTTGGTATCAGAGCGGGTTCCCGGGTCGATGTGCCAGCGGAGATGCTGGGCTCCCTAAGGGGGGAAGGATGCAACGTCCCACATCGGTGGTTGAGGAGAACGAACCACCCTTTATAAAGGTGGGGATACCTCAACACATCGAGGTGCCTTTTGGTGAAAGGCTTAAACGCCCGTTAGCTGAAGAACAAAACCGTGCAGGGGCACCCTTCTAGTCCCTAAATCGGACAATACCGCGGTGTCGGGACTCCTGGGCTGTTACATGGTCAAATTTGTGTATAATAATTATGTTAATTTATAATTATTTTTTGTAAATAATTGTATCTAGTTTAGCAATTCTAGTCAAATTTGTGTCTAATAATTATGTTAATACCATTTTAGAAATAGTCAAATGGGAGTTAATTTTCATAAACTTGTGAATAAAATCAAACGTGGGAGCCTGAATATGGAATTTGGTAAATTTGGGATCTCGTGTAGGTTTAGTGTAGTATTATGATTATGTTGTGTCATAAAAAAAATTACAGAAGCAGTTGCATGTGTTAAAAAATTAAAGTGCAAATTAGACGAATATTAGTTGTACTATATAGTATAGTTCAACGCCTCAAAATTTAGACCCTGACTTCGCCACTGCTATGCAGGCGGAGGGAGGGGGAACCTTTCATTACATGTTAATTATTTTTCCTTCTTAGGGGGGAAAAATTCCTAGGTATGGATTCACTTGTGTTGAAATTTGCATGACTTTTATATATTATACATAAATTTGGCTTTTCTTTTTTTTAATTAGTATTGCTTTATTTATTTTTCTTTTTAGATATCATAGTATTTGAAGAAAATTATCATTATGTAAAAATTAAATGATGAAAGTAGTAATTAGTATTGCTTTATTTATTTTTCTTTTTTAAGGGTGAAGAAGAATATATGCTTTGCTTGTAAGTCAATTTGCCTCTTGAAAGAAAGGGAATCTTCACAGCACTAAATAGACCAGCAGGAGATTAAGGGATCATAACATCATTATCATGATTCATGAAGATAATATAAAGATTCGACCTTTTCTTTTCTCGATCTTTTTCAAGTAAGATAATGCAAACTTCTGTAAATAAAAAAAAACTAAGATAATGTAAATATTCTATGTTGTCCATACATGCGCACCAAGATTTAAATCAAATAGTATTTTGTACAAAAAAAATAAAGACCAGAAAATATGTTATGTTATGTTTAAAATATCGTGTGTAAAAAATTACATTTACATTTTCCAAGTTAATTACTTGATTTAGTTGAACATATATATATATATATATATATATGTATGTATGTATGTATGTATGTATGTATATCCTTAGAAGAGGAGTACAATTCATTGAGTACACAATTAAAGGGGAAAAAGGAAAAGAAAAAGGAGGAAGTCTTATTGTGGGAGATGCTTGTATGATGAATATGCAATTAGTGAGTGCATGGAGGCTCAACACAATGATGAAGTTACAGTTTATCTTTTTTGGTGGATATGAATTGAAGTTGTTTTAGTTAATAAATAATGTATGCATTTTAATTTATGGCTTTGCATGGAAGACATCATAAGGAAACACAAGTAGGTGGTTAGATAGGATGGTCTTGACTATTGACTATTTTTCTAAGTTGTAATGCACTCATTATTTGTTCAACTAACTTATTCTATCATTAAGAGGGAGGTAGCCATGATTTTTTTTTTTTAAATACAGAAAAGGCCAATTAAGTAATTACATTGCTATTTATCTTGCTCACTTTGTGTGCCTTCATGTACTCATGTAGCTAACAAACTTATGGCCATCATCTACTAATTCCTAATTGCTAAATCAACATTTTATTCAACAACACCTTCCAATGGGGTCCACTTTCATGGGGTCTGGGGGAATTCAGATGTAGGCAACCTTACCTCTATAGGCAACCATGTCCATAGAGAGGTTGATTTCAAGAGATTCACAAAAAAAAAAAGATTTTATGAAAACATTTTATAGAAAACGGAATTTGTGAAAAGATTTCATAGGAAAAGACTAAAGATATGCAGTAGGGAATTAACTAAGAAATACTAATAAAGTAGGTGACAATAATCATATAAACATAAGTATAGCATAGCATAGGAAAATACCACACCAATTAATAAACAGTTGTAGGCAAACAAATATCTCTTCCCAGATGTATGTACTATCTGTATATAAACACGACCTACGGAAAAAAAAACCACAACCAAACATGCCTATTGCGATTGAATGACATCTACAAGACCAACTCCTTGTGACCTAAAACCTTTATTCTATCCCATCATAGTCTCATGTCCTCCGTCAACTCTATAACTTTCAAGTTCTCTCTAATCACTTCGTCCAAGTTCTTATTTAGTCATTCCATACCTCTTCTACCTTCAAAGATGTTAATCCTTTCACATTTGTATATTGTGCTCTAAATTTTATTCATTGTGCATGACAATTAAAGCTTAACTTCACCCTATTTTGTCAACAACAGTAAGGTATCTCCTGGTTGAAAATAATATTACTCCCCATGCTAAAACATACCTCATAAGATTTTAAATTGTCGCAGCATTATCTAAAACTTCAATTATGCTATCGCTAGACAAACACTAGTTAGATAGAATTGTTAATCAAGTTGCCGAAAATTATTTGGAACCATAATAATTGAGCACAATATGCAGATGTGTGTGTCATTTAATGATTATGTACCACAACAATATTACTATTTCCTACGCTATAGCTACATTGAATTTCAAGTTGTCATTAGATATATTATTGATAGCACTCTACAAAAGTTCGATAGTGTCAAGAGAAGTCGATTAAATACGTCGATTTATAATTGAGTGAACCTATGTATCACATATATGGTGTATACTGTATACTATATATATAGTCGTCATAACTCATATTACAATACTATTTTGACCGTACCGGTATTTTCTCCCCTTCTTTACCCTGTGTTTTAAGTTGATTGATCTTATAATTGAGTGAAAGAACACTATTCTCACAATTATTGTCTCCCTTATTGTTTTCCCTATATCTTCAGTTGATATACTGTAGGAAAATTGTTGAAATATTCTCTTGGTACTGTTCTAGGCGACCAAAAAACCCGAGTTCTTCATACACATCATAATACATATATCCCATCCATTCACATTTTTTTTCGACAATTGATAAAACCTGTAAACACGTAATGCAACAAGCGTATACATTTTTCTTCGATAATTAAGAAGCACTATATCCCTATGAGTTTTTCCACCCTCACTACTAAAGAATTTGTTTTTTTCCGACGGAAAATTAGGCCGTTGGAAAGGCCGACGGACACGCCGAACGGGGAAAACAAAAGGGGAAGATGGACTGTCCGACGGATTGGTCGTATTCCGTCGGAATTCCGGCGAGATTCCGATGGAATATTCCGTCGGCTTACCTGATTTTTTTCAACTTCTCTCTGCCTGAGAAAAGCTGCAAGCTTTTTTTGAAAAAAGGCCTGTCCAATGGATTTTCTGACGGACAGGAATTTCCGTAGGAAATTTTGAATTTTGAATTTTTTTGAAAGTTCAAAATTTTCAATTTTTTTGAATTTTTTTTAAAATAAGTGTTCCGACAGAATTTTCCGTCGGAAAACACTTTTTCTGAATTTTTTAAAAAAAAGTATCGAAAAAGGTGAAGTGGTCCGACGGAAATTTCCGTCGGACCACACCTCTTAAAAAACCCGATTGTTCGAGCAATCGGGCACTCCACACACACACACAAACCTTTCTCTCTCTCAGCCATCGCCAGTGCCGCCCTCTTCCAGCCACCATCGCCGCCCTCTGCGGTCGTCCGACACCCTTCGCTCCTCCCTCAAAATCGGCCCCCTTCACTGCCTCCACTGGTCGCCGCCACCTCTACCCCCCGCCGCCTTCACCGGTCGTTGCATTCAATGTAGCACTAAGGAACTCCTCATCTTTCAAGTGAGTAATTCAACCTAAATGTTATTAGAGAGAACATTAAATTGCCATTGAAAGATGAGGAGTTTCTTGGTGTTACATTGAATGCGGCAGCCAGTGAAGCATGTTTCGATCCCGTCAAACGGTCTTTTGCTGAACGATATCGTGATTTTGCGGTGGAAAGATGCGTAACTCAACCTAAATTTTCAAAAAAAAAAAATTTTAAAAAAAAAATTTCCGACGGAATTTGCAAATTCTGTCGGAATTGGCCGACGGAAATGGCAAATTCCGTCGGACAACCCGGCCGGATTCTTGCCCCAAAGTACCGGAGGATCCGACAGAACTGATCTGTCAGACACCCGATATCCGTCGGCTTCCGTCGCCCACTCCGTTGGCCCGCTTCCCGACGGCTGTCTCTTTTTGTCGGAATGTGTCCGACGAACGGGAAATTCCGTCGGAATCAGCGGTTCTACGGGCCTTTTTCCTACGGCCGTTTTCCGTCGAATTTTCCATTGGAAAATCATTTGATGGAAAATCATTTTTTCGATGGAAAAACGTTCTTTTTCCGTCGGAAAATCCGCCGGAAAAAGCACGTTTTTCAGTAGTGGGCCTAAATTAGGAGGACTTGGGAACATTTTTGAGCTCATTAGTCTATTAAGTTTAGTGTTTTAAATTCTTATAGTAAATGTAAAGAATTCAAATGGAAAAATAAGAAGAACTTAAATCACCATTAATGATCAAATAGGTAAGATCAATACAGGAAAGAAAAAGGAAATACACAATGACAAAGGGATTGTCCTCATTT
This sequence comes from Selenicereus undatus, assembly GCA_017589665.1. Lineage (NCBI taxonomy): Eukaryota > Viridiplantae > Streptophyta > Magnoliopsida > Caryophyllales > Cactaceae > Selenicereus > Selenicereus undatus. The sequence goes on along the minus strand of JACYFF010031957.1, from coordinate 126,405,723 downwards.
ATTATCAGTAAACGTGTGCAAAAACTTGTTTGAATGGAATTATTTGACCTTATTTGTCCACTAAAACATGTAAATTATAGCATAACTACGCAAAACTAAACTCCCAGAACTTCTATGAATTTCCCTAATCGTATTTATGTTGAATAGGAATTATCTTAATTTCTTTACTTTTTTTTGTTACATTGAACTTATTTGAATTTAATTATTTATTTTTGAAAGAAATAAGTTGAAGAGAATGAAGCCCAAAAGAAGACACATGCAATATAGTTTGAATGGCAAAGGCACACCCTTGGAATTTTTTTAGGGCAGTTATGTCATAACGCTCTACCCTTGAGGGGCACCCTTGTAAAAATGGGAATTCTCCTTAATTCATCTTGATCTAAATATCTTATTAAAATCTTTTTATGCAAGTTCATTAAAAATGGTCTATTTACATGCAGTCATCTGCATAGGGGTAAGATTGCCTACAATTACATCTTCTTACAACCTGCGAAAGCGGGATCACACTGGGAGTTGTTGTATCCTTAATTCATGCATCTTGCCCTCCTTATGTCTTGATAACATTGAATCGACCGAGCATCTTTTGAAAGATGGTAATGGTGAAAAAAGTTTGGTAGACAGCTAATACACACTAGTGGTTGCCATTAAGTGCCTCTCCTATTGGATACCAAGATATCCCACAAAATATGGATAGATTACAAGCTTCCTCTGATCCGAAATCAAGACAGAAATTGTCCGTTCATTTGCGGAGTAGTTGGAAATTCAGGAATGCAACAGTTTTTATGAATGAAGCTTTTAACCCCCTTGAGTGTTTATAATGTGCTAAAAAAGCTGCAGTGGAATGGAGAATTCAAACTTGTGCGCATGTCGATTGATAATTATTTCATGTGGTCTTCTTCTTTCCCTCAAACCTCAATTCATTATATCAGGTCGTATTCCCCTGGTCCCGAACTCGTCAAACTCAACTTTGACTGGTCGCTCATTGTGTCCTCAGAAGTTAGTGGTTTCATACTATGGGACTGGTCTAGTAGATTACTCAAGACAGGAGCATCCTACTATGGAGCCATTACAATATTAGTGGCAGGGGTAAGAGACTTAGAGCAATACGAGATGGATTATATGCAACAACACAAGTAGGCTACCCTAATATTATACTCGAAGGTGACAACAAGATAGTCATTCAGGCTTTAGAAGAAAATATCCACATACCATGGCAATTTCAACATATCATTCAGGATATTCTCACTTGGAGAGAGCAATGTATTCAAATTATCACCTGTCATATCTTCAGCTAGGCAAACATGACAGTAGATTGACTTTCTAAATTCGGACATTCTATTACGGATGCATTTACTACTGATTTATGTTTTTTTTTCCATCACTGAAAACAATCTTAGAAGATAATGTAATTAACCATATTCTCACGAGAAGAGACGCCTAACATTTATTGTACTTCATGTGTTTAACCTCGTTTAAAAAAAAGGTTGGGGCCTTCAGTATTATATATAGTACTCCATAACAAAGGAAGAACATCACATGGTAGGCCAGATCTTTGCCTTTGAGATGAGTTCACCCATTACAACGCAACAACATTTTCTATTAATCTCACCTTTGTCTTTCTCTTTCTAATTAGAATCTTTAGCCATATCCATAATCATGCTTAAAATTTCAATTAGACCCTTTAACATGACTAATAATTATGCTTCGCTATTTTGTGAGCAAGATCACATGTGCTTACATCGATTCTTAAGAACACCTTTTCCCCCCTATTGGCAAATGAGCCAGCTAGCTCCCATGGCTGTCAAACCCCACTAAGCTAATTAAATAACCTATTAGTTAGTTAAGTTAATTTAATTTTTAGTGTCTGTTTTAATGTATACAATTTTTTTGTTAATATGAGGAAATTATAAAGGTTAATATAAATTTGATTCAAATTCGATTTAATCTTCGTTAACAACTTTCAAAAAATTTATCAATTAATTAAATTAACTATTTGACACCCCTTTTCAAAACGATTGATGTGTGATATGAAAGTGGGTTGACAAGATAAAATAAGTAACATCTTCGTTTTGACATTATGTGCACATACAACACATACATTTATATAGAATTATACATGTGTATATATACAAATATAGACATATACATATACAGTGGACATGTGTTTTTTTTTTTTTTTGGGTGGGTGATCCACACATATGTAAGGTAATTACATTTCTAATTTCTATGTTTAAGTTCAACACATTTGAGTTATTACCTTTGGGAAAATAAGTCAAAATATGTATTCATATGTCAATTTTTAAGGATCATTTGAGTGAAATTAGGATTTTTATCTCACATTAATAAAATTAATTAGTTATCTCGAGCATACATATATAAATAAATGTATTTATGCTTTCATGTGGTATTAGAATATAAGCTAAATATTCTATTTGTTTGGTTACTCACGCATTAGGTAGTCCTACTTACACATAAAGAGACGTGTTGAATGAAGTTTCTTTTACATAATCGCTTTAAGTACAGCTGATATAAGCGAGCGAGTTATTCTATAATTCCTATATACACCATTGGATTGGATTGATAAGCCATTTTATTTTATATAAATTCAACAACTTTCTAACTAATCCTTAGGGTTTTCTTTTTGGGTGGCTGAGCTTTCAAATCCTTGCATGGCTATATTCCATTTTTCACGTCATTCTCCTTGAAATTAATTTGGAATCGATCACCTTCACGTGAAGACATAGGCATGCATATGGTTTGTCCCTAATTACCTAGGCCATAAGCCCATAACCATAGAGATCAATAATTAATCAATTTCAAAATCACAGAGATTAAATAAAATTAAAATTAATCAACGTATGGGAAATTAAATGATAAAATGATCCATTTGACCTAACTATGTTGGAAATACATGCGTGAGAGGACGAGTTGTCTCTCTCAATCTTTGTCTAAGTTTTTCAAGAATTGACTAATCAACCAGTTCATGTGGTGCTATTTCTATTTGCTTCGTATCAAGTCCAAACTTTACTTGACTTTTGAAAACCATCACAAATGAGGGCCAACACAACCACCACTCTACATGTATGTGAATTTCATTAAAATAGAATTGGGTAAAATTTCGATGCAGGTAACCTTGTCGCTGCAAGTATTGAGATGTCGGCATTCGGAAGGCCACTAATACTCGTCGATGAATGAAAACCAGCTTCATATGTTGTGATTTTTGTTGTCTACTCTGTTTGCAAATTATGTATGACAAAATGTCGTCGTAAAACTTATATTTTTTTTTTCTATATGCACAAAATTATTCAGGCGGATAAGAAATACTAAAGTACATCTGGATCCTCTATGTTTTCGTATGTTGTATGCTTATTTACATAGTCACGGTCACCTGATTTATTAATATTTCCTACTTTACTCCTTGTTGCGTATTCTTAGTTTTTCCTTTCAATGTTTTCACAAAATCCTTCTCCTATAAAATATTTTCACAAAATGTTGTTTTTGTGGGTCTCTTGGATTCAACCTCTCTACGGGTAGAGATGTCAGTAGAGACAAGGTTGCCTACATCTGGATTTCCTCAGACCCCGCGAAAGCAAGACCCACAGTGAAAAGTGTTAAGCAATACTGATTTAGCGATTGATGTTTAGAATTCCCTCTCGAAACTCCCTCAAGTTGAATTTGGAGTTAATTTTGTGTAGAAATTTACTCCCTCCGTTTCATATTTACTGTTAAAAACATGCATTTTTTAGTCCCATAATCAACATCTCATTTTTTTAATGACGTTATAATTCTAGGTCTTTAAATTCAAATTTTTGTTTTAATTTACAATTCATCAAAATTAAAACTGTTCAGGAAAGAATGAAATTAATAGCAAGGTGGGGCGAAGGATACAGACTATTGGTCGTCCACGTTATTAATTGTATGGATGCACGCCACGTGTCTGTTTCTGACTTCTGAGGATGGAGGACATTGATGTTATGGGCTTGATAAGCCAATTTTAGCTACTAATTTCAACCTAATCAATTAATAATAGATTTTATCAATAGAGATTAATTTAAATAATTTGACACTAATTTCTATTGAGTAAGATCTTAAATTTAAATCTTATGAATTTAAAAAATATGTAATTAAACAGCTCTATTTTTTATTAGACCAATAATAATTTAATTTTAATAAAATAAAAGATCAACGACAAAAAAATAATAATCATATTTTACTTTCACCTTCACTATCGTGTTCCCCCCCCCCCCCAAAAAAAAAAAACACTTCTGATTCCTCCATTTTAATTAATTTTTTTTTTGTTGGGGTAGGGGGTCTAGAACCTGGTGTGAATGATGGAGGTTCTAGTATTATTAACTGTCAACGGCTGCTAGGCATTAGGTTAATAGGCTATATGCCTATGCATTGTTTTTAAAGCTTTCAGTTGGAAAATGTTTGACTTTTGTTAGAAGATATTTTTTAATTTCTTGTCTTACCTTAAAAATTATATTTTCATGTATCAAATTGAAAAACAAATGATATAGTTGAATAGTAGAAGATATTATTACTAATGAATCATGTCAAATCACCTTTTATCCATAAAATTTTACTATTATAAATTACGCATATAATATTTCCTCACAGATAAGATTGATCCGATTATGTCATTTGTGCTCGTCGAATCAACTGATAAATATTAAGGCTTCATAAGTCATAACTAAGTGTAACTATTGAAACTTTGGTGATTTTAAATTACATAACACATCATTTTTGAATGAAATAAGACACTCAAGAGATGTCTTGTAGGAAGATATATGTCACCGCCCATTCGAAATGAGTTCCAAGTAGGAGTTAAGGGAGGGAAGGAGGATGCGCTTACAACCTACATATGCTACACAAAAACTGAATTTCATGTGAAAGAGGCATCAATTATCTAATCAGAGCATAACATGTTGTAGGCAAAGCTCAACAACATCATCACTGATCCCGTCGTAACAAAATCTCATTGGAGTCAAATATAAACAATCCTTACAAATAGAAAAACCGATTCTGAAAGAAATCTAACAGCATAAGATTTACAATTTTACGTTTTCGACAAGCGAAAACAATCAAATGTGCAGTCAATGTTAAATATTTTTTTAAAATTTTTTTAAAAAAAGAGGATCACCCCCGCCCCTATGAACCTTAGCAAGTTTTGGGCCAAGTTAAGAAAAGGGGTCCACAACCAAGCCAAGTCCACTACTTTAGAGATTTTCTTTCTCATTAAAACTACTCCTCTCGATAAAGGCATCCAATATAAATGTAGGCAGTCTTACCCCTTCTAAGCAAAGAGACATATATTCCTTCTCATTCAGCAAATAACATAGCACCTTTAGAAACGACCTAAGCCACATGAAGATCGTCTAAAATAATATTTGATATTGCCGTAACTCATAATTCTATTTTGAAGAATCATATATAATTCAAATTACAATTACAGGATGAATAATGATTCACTGACTGACTATTCACATCTAATTTCTCCTTGAAGTCACGCTTTCAAAGAGAAACAAGAGAACGGGGGAGTGAGGGGGGGAAGGTGGTGATGGAACTTCAGTCAAAATTGCACACAGTATGAACAACAAATTTTGCATCATACCGAGGCCTACTCTATTGATGATTCGGATGCAGCATCATCAAGGGTGGAGTTTGATGTTGCTTCAGATTGACTCCCATTCTCGCTATCTGAAGAAGCAGACGATTTATCTTCGACAGATTGATTCAGGTACCAGTACATAATGCTTGCTGTCAATGTGAGAATCATCTTTTGGTTCACCTGGTGAATTCAGTCAGGAATATGCCAATTGGTAAATATATTGTTTGTTTTTCAGAAATCAGAATACATAAAGAAATGGATGAATAGAGTCAAGGTCGCTGAAAATAAAGTCAGAGGGAACAGGCCTGGTTGATTTATATTTTCAGAAAACTTGAAGCTGTGAAAATTCAAATTTTCAAGCAGGACGCCCCGGGGGGGGGGGGGAATCAGAGCTGCTGGGTAAAGCAAGCAGTGGTTGTTGGTGTGTACCTCTGTGATATCTTCGGGGAGCAAAAATATTGAACATCCAAGTTTCCGTGCAACACTAATGATGTAGGAGGCATTCATCTTTTTCTCCTCATCTGAGATGCATTGATTTGAAGCAATCTCAATATGATAAGCGAAATGATTGAAGGCAGTGGCATTGAATAATCACATACGACTAGTAAGCGGACAATCTAGCATGCATCTAATAATTTACCAAGACTATGAACTGTTTATGTTGAATGATTCAGGAAACCCTAGTTAGCTGCTAAAAAATCCGTAGTGTGGTCAAGCATATTATCAGAATTCAGCGAATACTCCACTCACTTCAAAAACATGCAGTACCCCTCTCGCCACAACTCAAACTGGCAGATTTCAGCTCAACAAAATTAGGAGGCCTACTTTCCTATCACCTCGCAGGCTCGCACTATCCACAACCATTCGCAAAGTTCCATAACAAAACTATGGCACATTTGCCTTCTCAAATCATCATTTTCCTCTTTGGCAATCCAAATGATCTTGTCCAGATATTGATGGCCAATATGAGATTATTGCACTAGATAATTTTTCTGTAATGTTATCCAGGATTTAAACTTTAAACATGCCAAGAAACCAATCCAACTTCTGAAATAGTCAGAATTTCAGCAGAATGTCTCACAAGTACAAGTAGCTCTAGCAAAGTATTAGATTTCCCTTTCCTATTTTTGGTGCCAAAAAGTGAAACTCGAATGTCAAGCATATCTTGCATTTTATGAACAATCCCCTCAGACAACCAAGATGTGCAACATAATGAAAATTAGTACCCGATGCTGAAGCAGAACTGTCAATGCCACTGTTCAGATAAATATTTATTGAACCAGATGAAAGTAATAATCTAAAACAGAACTGAATTGGTAGCAAGGACTCAGAATTTCAGGAAATGAACAGAGATATAACCCAAAAGAAGAAAAGGATTGCCACTACAAATTCTCAAATGCATACCATTTTCACCCTTCGTAATCAGACCCCAGTTTACTACTCTGGCCTGCACTGCGCTAAGAAGCTCCAGGAAAAACATGCCATTTGACAAGCTCTTATCCTGAAAATCAGATCGTCTATGAGTTACACGCTACAATTTCAGAAATACCTATCTTTCCTACATCGAAAATCATCTTCCATGAAGATCACATAAGCAATTTCTACTGTTAAAAAACAATGATTCATGACGTGACTTAAGCAGCAACAAGTCCACCATAGCTCAAAAGAGGCTCGGGAAAAGTCAAGATGTGTACATTCTTGCATAAACCAATTCATAATCAAATAATTTAAAAGCAGTGGTAGTTGAAGGAAGAGAAGGTAAGAAAAAAATGATATCAGTAATAATTCACGATTACAAAACCAAAACCAGCCAGACCAAAGCAATTTCCCAATGTCCTGACAGAGGGGGTGTGTAGGAACCTAGTTTACACAGCATTTTCTCTCCAATTAGATCTAATAGTATTTGTAGTAGACCCACATAGCGCTGGAAAATAAGAAAATCAATAATAATAATAATAATAGTAATAATAATAATAATAATAATAATAATAATAATAATAATAATAGTAGTAGTAGTAGTAGTAGTAGTAGTAATAATAGCCATGATAGGGACTGCCTTATTGGCCAGAAGCTGAACTTCCATGTAAGTCAGGTTTGAATCATGCTAGAGGCATAGGGGACCTTTTCCCCCAACTCACCTCCCTACCTCCCTACCTGCCTTCCCTGCTACACTGCAGACATGTTCAGATGGGCCCCTAGATTGAGCACTGTACTAACCCCCCTCCCCCCTAAAAGGAGGAGGGGGTCAAGCGTAATTGTGGTAATAGTAGGCATCATAGTAAAAATAATAGGGAAACCAATCATGCCAAAATAACATATGAAGAAACATTGAAATGACGAGTGATCGTCAAGCAATATACAATATTGTAAAGAGTAGATCCACAAGGTCTAAGAAATGGGGATCTTGGCATTCATCTACTAGCCACTTGTTTGAGCCCCTACTTGGGCCCTGCAAACTACATTCCCATAAGGGTTGTAATTCTCAATAAGCCCTACATGTAACCAATCTTGTTTGATTACTTATCCCCACGTTCATTATACTATGAAATGTTCCACAACATGTCATTTGCAAATATGGGTTTAAGCTTTTACATCTTACACCTATCTCTGCCATATTGACTAATGAGAACGGCTGTATATCCAACAGAGTATTTCATCTCTGCCATCGTAGAAGGTTATAACATGGCACACATCCAACTGAATATCTTGTCTCCGCCAAAATTAATTTATGAAGTTGAGCTTGCTCAATTGGCCAACACCAAGCTGTATAGTTGGTCTAACAGCCTCCTACAGATCTCCTTTACATTATTGATTTAAAAATTTGCTTCACATAGATGTACCAATGTGCATTCATAAAGCATGTTTAATTGCTTTGTGTCTATTCAATAAAATGCAGCCAGGCATATGGGATTATAGCTTGGTGCTGTAAAGATTATTAGCTGTACCAAGTAGATCACCATATACAGCTTCCAATGGCAAGACAACAAGCCATGAAAGTGTTAGTATAAATGTCTCCCCGCAATTAATCATTTATTCTAACATGAAGTGAAAAGATTAGAACACATCATTGAACTGTTATAACATTCCATGTCTAGTCCGGCCTGGATAGAAGTAAAGCTTTGCCAAATGAACCAGCCATCACCCAATTTCCCTAGTGTCTTAGTAGATTATCAAGCACGGGTTTCGAAATGTAACAGTAGACATATTGAATTCCAATTTCAACTAAAAACTAATCATGGTAGAGCCAAGCACCTGAACAAATATGGCCCAATAGGCACAGACAATGGCTAGAAATATTACTAGTTTGCATGAATAGAAAGGTTTCAATTTAAACCTTGTCTCAGTTTGGCTTGCTTAAGGGTAACAGAAGAGACTTTATACCTTAAAACTAGTCATGCATGACTTCCCTCCGGAGCTCTTCACTAAGGTGTTAGCCCATTCTAGAATGTCAGCATCAGTGATTTCTTTCCCATGTGAGTGGTACCGCAAATTTTTTAGGAGTTGGATCGTGTTGCTTCGCATCAATTGCCACAAGTACGCTGAGAAGTGTAATTTGGAACTTGATCAGAGATATTATTCCATATAAATAAGTTTTAAGACACCCCAAAAAATAAGGTCTTGGCAAATAATCACTTAGAAACCATTCAACAACCAACACGTACCTAATATCAACTTCTTGTTTCCTTGCACAATATCATTTCCAGCAACATTGACCAAGGAAAACTTTAGTTGCTTTCCGATCTTTACTACTTGATTACAGTTTTCAACTTTCTTGAATAGCATCTTGATGGGTGGTTTGTTGGCAATCTTCCAATTGACAATTCCTGGTGAAATCTTGTCTAGTGTTTCCAAAAGTGTCCACCTACAAGCCAGACAAATTATATTTCAAGTAACCATGATTTAGTTAATGCAGCAACAATCAAATGTAGTACTTCAAATACATTTCAGCATTCTCTGTTAGAAAATTGGGTAACGTATATGCAATGTATATTGATACTTACCCATCTCTAAGATCTTCAAATACACTGTCAATGCACCTTGAGTTACCAAGACTGTTTAACCAAAAGCGAAAGGCCCTTTCTTCTCGTGAGACTTGAGCATCACTTGGTGCAGTTTCAAGAAAAGATATCTGTTCAGTTTGAGTAGAGAGCCCATTTCTACATCATGAATACAGCAGATATTCATTTAGTCACACCAAAGGCGTCTTATATAAATGCCTATAGAAATATAAAAGAGTTTGCTTAATGTAACCAAAAATAGAAGATCAAGTTTGTATGTCAATGTGATGACTCTTAAACTATTCCCTTTTTTCTTGGAGGGATAATTTCCACAAGCAGAGAGGGCAAGCAAAGCAGCGTACACAAGGAGTTTTGAAATAGCCACCTCCCACGTTGAGTCAGCCACCCGCGGGGGGGGGGGGTGTTCAAAACACTTCTCTTATGGATCTGGATAGCATCCATAATGCATCCTGTTTTTCTTATTCTGTGGTATTATTTATGACTTGTTATCATTTCATACTCAATTCTACATTAGAAGAGATAATTTCAACTCTTATGCATTAATACGTCTTTCACATAATATAGGGAAGAAGATACATTCTCACATTACGAAAAAGTAACATGCAACAGATGCATTATGAAATGATCCAGAGTAACTGGTTTGACAGCATAAATTCATACCTATGCTGAAATATATGTGCAACAAAAGCAAGGTTGAGATTGGGTGAACCCTCTACTATGTCTTTTGCAGTCAAATATCTTTTACAGCCCATCCTGTCAGCATGTTCAAGTATTAGTTTTGCTCTCTCTAGAGGATCCTTTACTGTAAACATCATAGGGTTACTATGCTCTGGTGCAAGAACATTTAAGAGGTAAGCATATGCGTCTCCATCCTGCACGCCAAATCAAGGCATGATGTCAACAAGCAACCAAAAAAAAAGAAAATAAGAGAAAGTAGCCTCATCCTCTCATATTATAAGTTCCACCATAAGAAATAATTAAGATGCATTCGTCTGTTCTACTGTCATGAGAAAACAACAATGAAAATGAGATTCAGTCACTGACTTTCAATACATAACATAAACATACTAAGAAGTTAGAAGCAGCCTAAGTTCGCAAGTAATATGCAAAGTTCATTGGAAATCCACCCAATGTACGAACAAATAGTATAACAAATATAAGAAAACTTTTTCTGTGGTAACCATAGACCACAGGAAAGATTGAAAATTAGACATTAATAGCCCAGCAACCATGAAAACACTTGCCTCTGAAATTTTATCATGTTTATATTTCCAGGTACCAATGAAATAATGGAATAAAGAAGCCATGCATGCGAAAGAAAATATATCAAGTAAGCAATCATCTTGGTTGGCTGCAAAGAAACGAAGCTGCGACGTACCTTTATATCAGATGAAAAGTTAGTGACAACTCTCTTGTAACCAGCCTTTTTCAGCTGGAAGTTCATCCATCTTAGCAAGATTTTCTCTGGTGGAAGATTCATCAATTCTTCAGCATCCTGATAATTTGAGACATAAACACAGCACATTGATCAAGTAAAAATGATGATATTTAAAATCAAACACCAACTAATCAACTTTGCCCGATGTCATATGAGAGCTATTGCAAGATCCTTACCTCACCATTATCCACCAACTCAACCAATTGAGGTGTTTTCCTTAAGTTGAGGTCTGCCAAGAGTTGTATCTACAAATAGATGTAACAATAAAGCCAAGCTAAATTTTACTGTAGGTAGAGCAAACCACATACTTCTCATTTAAAGAAGCCAGGTGAGAACTTATAATAAGAAAGGAGTGTTTCTTTTTCCATGGCGAAATAGTATATCAGCAGCATTAAAACAGTATGATATAATAGACACTTTGGAATAAAGGGGTACCTTTATGATTTGGGCAATTAATCCCAACACGAGATGACGCTGTAACACACACACACACACAAAAAACTACATCAGCTTTGGTTTTCAAATCAGTAGACGTACTAAGCTCACGATATGTTTATCAGACAACAATTGGCATTGCTTATTAACAAGTATTAATGTAAAAGAACATGAAAGGAGACAATAATAAAGGATTCGAGAGGTAATGCCATATGTCCCTTTACACCAATTTATATTGCCATATAGATATCTATTACAATGGTATTACAATGCCTAAGCAATCATTCAAACTTGTCCATGCAGCTGCAGGACACTGTTTAGGATTTAAATTAATAGAACATGTCATTGTGCCTATTCTCTTTATACTTCGAATTATATATAGGCAAATGTAAGGAGTCAAATAACTACAAGAATCAATTCAGAATGCCATGTCACCATACCCTTCCTTCGATAAAGTCTTGAGTACCAATGTTAACCAGCGTACACCCAATAGCCTTAGCCGAGTTAAGGCATAATGTGTGATTTTCATTCCTCTCCCAAGGGTTGAGTACTGTTTTCATGTTAATAGCACGTTCGTCAATTGTCCCAGGAACAGCTACGTTGATAAGCTTGCTGCAAATCATAACCAGATGGAGTAAGATGCGTTTCGAAAAATATGATACTTGATAATTGGAACCGAACGGTAACGAGCACAGAACATTTACCAGAGAAGAACACCATCCTTCACAATCTCAAATAAATCATTGGTTGCAGGATCAATTGGAAGGTATTGTTTCAAGAACTTGTCTTCTCCGAGATAATTGTTAATATGTGTGACATAAGCTGATTTCTCTGACTCGCTAATTGTGTGAAGCAATGTTGTTGTAGAAGCCTTGAGAAACGCTGATGAGTTCTTGGCTGGAGTTCCCAGTTTTGAACTTGCAAGTGCGTGCAACTTCAGATAAACCTGTCATGTGCAACAGAATGTTTACTCCTTAGAACCGAAGGTGATTTTCCTTTAGTTCAAACCAAAACAAAAGAAACTATGGATTCAATCAAGCCTCTCCATTTCATCATGAACTTAGTCATGGACTCTTTCTCCAACCACCCGAATCAAGCCTGATCCCTCAAACACAAATTTAAGCTCCCCTCGACTTTTCAAGCAACTAATTCCAAGTAATATCCGGACAAGTAGAATCCAAGTTCTTCAATTAAAAAAAGTAGGCTTAGTGAACGTGAATATTAAGTACTGACTAACCAGAACTTGCAGATAAACAAAAGTACCAGTGGAGAATCATAGAGTCCTTTAGAGCCTATGGTAGACGTTCCAATTCTTGAGCTCCCCCCCCCGCCCCCCCCCCCCCGCGCGCTTCCCCCTGTCACTCTCCTATTTGATTCACCAGAAGCCTGTTGCTAGAACAGTGTAAAGCCAGCTCAAAAAGGCTAGCAATTTGCAATAGTACTATGATTATCTAAGAGTCTTAGGCATTTTATCGGCTTCGAATGTCTTTCAGAACGCAGAAAACTAATCAACTTGTACAAATTTAACTCTTCAAGATCAACAGTCTGCATTTAATCATTAAACTAAGTAACAATCGAACGAGCAATGAGCATCTAAAAAAATCAGAGACTTACTCGAAGAAAGAGCTCAAAATCGACCTCATCGCTCATGTTCTGATACGAACTTCGAAGAAATGAATCTCTCTCTTCTTCCGTCAAGTTTTCTCCGACGATCTTGAGCGGCGACATCTTCGACGGCAAATTGGCGAGAGTGAGAGGGCCACTCTCTCTCCTCATCGCATGGTACTGCAACAATCATCAGATTTTAGTTCAGTCTCCGCACAATTTAACAAGAGAAGATAGAAAAATTGAAGCGAGAGAATCAGCACTTTGATTACCTGAGATTTCAAGCTGCGAAGCTCGACTTGAGTGAATTGATTCTGGAGCCATGGATCTGATACCAAAATCCCTACGTAACCAGCCATTACTTCGCAACTTCTCTCTCTCTCTCTCTCTCTCTCTCTCTCTCTAAAAAGCTCCAGAAAAAAGTTTGAATTGAGTGAGGTGAGTCAGGAAGAAGAAGAAGAAGAAGAAGAAGAAGAGCTGTCAGTGGAGCAAAGCTGTTTTTGCTTAAATTCAAATCAGGTACTGTTGTGCGTCTCTCCCTCTCCCACCGCTTGTGCTTCATTTCTTTCTTTCGTTTTTTTTTTGGATCAAATAAAATTCTCTTGTAAAAAGGATGACTAAATTTCCAAAACAATAACATAAAGAATTTGCATAATATAAAATAGTATCTCTTTTATTTTTCCTGCATGATATGGGGATTACGATGAAGAAGTGTTTTCAAGAAAGATGGCTTATTGCGATATATATAAAATAAAAGGATTAAAGGATTAGATCGTATATGATTTTGTGCGTATTTGTGCAGTTTTTAACAAAAACAGATAAACATATAAGATCACTTTATGAACATTTTTCTATTTGGCTCAAAAATATAATTTGACATAATACTAGCAAAGGTTTAATTAAATGTAACTCAAAAAAATTGCATGATTTTATTAAAAAATTACTTAAAAGTATGTTCTTTTATATTTATCATAAGTATTGATTAGAGTTGATTAGTATTATTTAGTGTTGATTAATAATGCTAATCGAAAACCCATATTATAATTTAAAATTATAACTAAGTGTTGATAAATGTTAAATATTAATGATAAATACTTATAATAAACTTAAAAGAATGCCGGTAGAAGTAATGTTACCTACAGTTGGATCTCCCTAAACCCCACGAACGTAAGACCCACACTGAGAGGTGTTGTTGTTGTTGTTGTTATAATAAATTTAAAAGATATGAACAATATTAGATGTTTTGCATTATTATTTAAACATTAAAAAACAAGTAAAAATAAAAGTTTTGAAGATGAAACTAAAGCAAAAATAATGTGAGGAGGCCATAACTAAAAAACGTGAAGGTAATCAAAACTTCACAGTATTAATGAATTAAGCAAGGCAGGGCATGTGAGCGGGAGCGGCTTTTTTCAAGCTTTATCAGCAAATATCAACACAGAAAAACCTTATATGGGCCCACTGACCCCACCAAATAGGAAGATATGGGCGCTCCCAAGTAGACCAGGATCAGCTTAATTAAACCCGTAACGGCTACTTTTGACGTGCGGTTGTTGCGAGGTCGTTTCAACTTAACATTATTTGATTTGAACCCTACATGTATGTGGTCCTACTCATTCCCTCGCAACCTACATTTAAAAAAATAATAATTAAAAAATTCACCCCTGTTCTCTCGAACCGTCAGTGAATTAATAAAATTAATATATGATTTGAATCTATAAGATAAAGAGAAAAGGGAGAATGAGAGATATGAAGTGAATATAAATACAAAAATGAATACTAATTTATTAACTAGAACGTCACTGAATAATACTAAAAATATCACTAATAATCTTCTATCTTGGCCCAGTGTAAAATTGCATATATTTATGAATCTTATGTTAGCATAATCTTTATTGAGCTTATGAATCAGCTATTGACAAAGTCAGGTTAAGCTGCCTATAATTCACCCCTTGGAGTACGGCCCTTTTCCGAACTCTGCATGAACACAGAATGCTTGTGCACCAGACTGCCCCTTATTGAACTCATTGCTAAAATGTGCTTATAATTGGCACACTAAACCCAAAAGAAAGCATCAAATAGACACTCTCTTTGTTGTACAAATCGACCACCATTAGATAAAAGTGAAACTATCAAAACTATATACGAGTGTGGTATATTTTTTTCTCGTACCTTCAACTTGACACAAAAAGTTGAGCTTAAGCACGCACGATCACAATTTGAGACCAAAGCTGAGAACAAAAGTGACTGTTCGTTGTTAGAATGTTATAATAGATTTGAATTAAAACCAGTTTACCCGTCTATTAGACTAACAAAGATATTTGCAAAGAGCTTTGCTTCTACAACATTTAATAATTGAAGCCAAAAAAAAAAAAAAAAACCAAAGATGATAAGACATTCTGTGCTGTATTTTGCAGCTGGCCCTCGAAAATAATTTACCCACCCACATGCAAGTCCGATCCTTGTAATTGAACACTTGAAAATGCCATCATTACCAGCTGATTCTGATCATACCAAAATTTGATGTTTTGGTTCATTGCTCCTCATTTTGCTTTCTAGAGCCTCTTATCTGTAAGGCTGCTATTTTGGCCAATGGACCAAGATGGTTCAATCGGATTTTTTGATCGAAAAAATGTAGGCCCCGCCAAAGTAGGGTGTGGGGAGATCTAAATGCAAGTCGTTTCCACTGTTCCTATGGTACACACGCTGATGCTGACATACCTATATTTTTCAGAGTGTCCCAACAGCACCGACGTCACATTCCGTGGTTGTGGTTGTACACATTTTCAATCTACCCTACCAACCTATGGAGGAGGATAAGTACATGTTCCATCAGGTGGACTAATACCTCATTGTGCCTGATTGCCTGGGTTTGACTGAGAACATTTCTATACAATCAAGTGTCAAGCTTCAGAATGCCGAGGAATCAAATTGAGTCGCCATTGAAAGATCTTTGATACAGCGCACGAATGAAGAACCTCATCAAAATGCTATTTCTTCCAGAATCTTGAGTGTCTTTTGGTGTACCTGATACAAAAATCATGAAGTGAGCCAAGATTCACAATCACTGTCCTATAAACAAGGCAGATGCAAAGGGAAGAAGTAGACAAATATTTCCATTGAACGGATGGTTTTATCAGAAAGTCCGATAGGATTATAGGAAGCTCAAAAAGATGAAGAGTGGAGAGTACAAGAAGTCCGTCCAGCATGATTCCACGAGTAATATGAATAACCTCAAATCAAAGGGTTTACCTTCAAAACAGTTTAATTTTTTGGATGATGTCTTCACCATCTAATCCTAATGAAGAAAGAGAAAATTAGCATACCCATTCGAGATGCTGTGCAGTAATGCCCGAGTCCTTGCCAGCATAAATACCCCCCAATACCTACCAAACAAGGAAATAAAGTAGATTAGGGATTAGGACTTCTATCCATCTGTTCACTTTTACTGACAGAAAGAATCTTCTTAATGTGGCACTTTTACCTTGGACACAGTCTCCAGAAACATCCCAGGACGCACTGGAAGGGGTTTATGCCCAGTTAGACTTTCCTGGAAATATTCGAGATCACAGGAGGTCAACATATCATAGAAGCACACAGCGGAATGGTCTCTATTTTCTTTTTTTTGGGGGGGGGGGGTTGAGGGCATGCATAATGGTACTTACTCTACCAACAATTCCACGAGAATCACCAGTTCTATTTTCCTCAGCGTCTGCACCTTCATCCTTGCCCAGCATTACATTTTTAATCATCTCTTGGACTATCTTCCCAGGTTTCAAGGCAACCAGCTTGGTCAAAAAATTCACCTGTCCCACAGTGAGTACAGTATTTGCATACATAAGCAAGACATGATCGCCCAAAGAAGGGACATGGGTTAGCATATATGTACAAAATTCCACAATATTTCAAAAGAACATCCAGGAAAAAAAACAATGTTGAAAACCCAGAAATCTGTCACACCTCAGATTCAGGAAGGGTACTGAAACCACGATCATTTCTTTCATCCAGTATTCCTCCTCCCATCATATTTCGAGCTTCTTCTCTGATTAGAACAAGCCTTGCAAGTAGCTTCCTATCTGGAACAACAGGACGAGTCTCCATTGTCTGTAGCACATATTCAATTGAAACAAGTGTAAGAACAACATTGAGTAGTGATACATTAGACAAATGTCATATAAATGGGGAGAACTTTTGACCCATGATATGTTAAGAGATGGCAAAAGACCCACAACAAAGACTAAAAATGCTCAAATTTTTTAAAACACCGATATCCCAAGGGAATTGCACATGAATGTTTGGATGGAGAGGAAGGGGTAGAGCATAAGGACTGTCTTCTTGTAAGCTGATGTTCATTCAAGGAATGACAACTGTGTATTAACAGGAACTAAACAACTCTTTCATTCATGTGTTGCTGCATGTCAACACACTGATTGTGACAACAGCATGCCAACATCAAGCAAGAAGATCACCTTGAGAAGGTGATTGGTGTCACAATGATAGCCCTCAGATTTTTCTACCCTCTAGATCCTATGTCGGACCCTCAATTCTATAGTAGATGGGGATGAATTTCCCATGTTCTTGCTCCGATACTGCTGATAGTATTATGTGCTTTAAATGCATTTTATGTCGGCCCTACCGCAGTAACTGCATTCACAAACTTGTTTAAATGCATTTTGTGATCAAAAGCTTATTAGCATCTACCGCACCAAGGTAACTTATTTGGTAATTAAGAGTCAATTCTCCATAGCAGCAATTTGTTGTTCAGAGAACAGCTAAAATGTGATGCAAAGGTTATCTGGCGGTATACATAGGAGCTAGTTACACCAGGGTTACGATGCAAAGTGAAAGATGCACAAGAGGATAATGAACACCATCAGCTCCTGTTTCAAGCATTGCCTTCTTGGATTAGAAAATGAAAAGAATCATGCACGGCCTAATGTAGCTAATTACCTCCAACAAGTCATCAGCCTGGTTTGCAATATCAAGCAGATTTGCACCAGGAAGGTGAACTTTTGTGTCATTTTCACCCTGAAATACTCCACCCCCCGCAGCTACTCGTCGTAGCAACTCATGCCTGCTATCCTTCTTTGGCGTTCTACAAAGCATTCCAATGACTTGTACCTAGAGACAAAGTAACAAGGTTCCTTACGAATGTAAATACATGGAACCATTTCCTAGGCATGATGAGAAAGAATAATGATAGCTCAGAGTCAGAGATCATTCTCACATGTGGGGGGCATTTCTTTGTGAGATGCGACAATACTGTCTCTTTTACGACCTCCAGGAGTGATTTGCGCTGACAACAGATAACCGATAACGTCAGAAAATTGTTATACTCAAATGCACTCTGTGTTAGTACACTAGTACTTCCTTCTGTGTCATATGGCCCATATAACACATCATTTATTCATTATGCACCAATGCTCTTATTTTAATAGCTTGTAACATAGCAAGTAGCAATTCACATAAGATGGAGGTGGGTTGGGGGGGGGGGGGGTTACATTCTCCCTCATATTTCTGTATTGACATCACATCCTTAGAGGCAAGAACTCTTGAATGCAGGAAATCAGTTAAGGTGAATCATCTGCCAGCAGAAATTGGGAAATCCAATTGAACCCACAGTAAGCGTGTAACAGAGACGGTTGTCGATTGCACTCAATAATCAACCCCCTCGCCCAACAAAAACAACAAAGTTCAACTTGTTTTGATAATTTTTCTCAATTATTTCCTAGACAAAGACAAACATGACAGAGAAGGCTTAACAACAACCTAATGAACCTATGGCGGAAACGTCATCACAGTATCACACCTAACTACCTGATCATCTTCATCTTTTTCAGCCGTTTGGATCATGTAATCCAGAGCCATCATAAAACTTGACTCCATTTGATCAACCCTCTTGCCAATAACTCCTTGTGCAACTAACTGCACTGCGACCTCCTCTGCTGTTGCATCCATGTTCATATCCTCAAGCTGTATGCACATTAAATGATCTATTACAGGGTAGAAATCACACTACAAAGATGCCATGGATATTCACAAAAGCAAAAAACAAGAGGGCAGGAATCAGGATCTCATGCTGACCTTTGTCAAAGTACATAGGTAGCATTTCTAATGGACAAATCACATATACTAGCTAACAAGCCTAGACTGAATACCGTAAATTGGTACCTTTTCTCAACAAAAAGACAAACCATGGTTAACTACTGAACAAGTTCCGGATTCAACAAACATAATAAGGCTTCAGGGTTTAGGGTTTAAGCAACATATAATAGCATTAAAATGCCATAATGGTTTGCATAAACCAAAGAAATTATCACTACCCAACTCTAAGCAGTAGCAAATTCTCAAATCCCAAAAGCCAAAAAGCAAACAAGATCACCCATCATAACTCAATGGGCATTTTAGCTTAAACAAATTGGAAAATTGTTGAACATAAGCATAAAATCTAACCTAGTCCAACAATCAACAATTCTAAAATCTAAATAAATTTCGCCAACTGAAGGGTTTTAGGCTTGAGGGTTTAACAAACAAACATAAGAGTTTGTCTTCCAGTTACCCTCAACAAAAAAAAAAAAAAAAAACCCTAATAAGCATTAAGCAATCAGAGAAAAAGAAAGGCTTACAAGAGTAATCATCTCCTGAAGAACAGAAGTGACTTGCTCTCCACCCTTGAGAAGAGCTTCGTGGGAGGCATCAAGTTTCTCGTTGAGCTGCTCTTGATTATGGGCACGAGATGCTCTTTCGCTCTCTACAAAATCAGATTCTGGGTACCCACCACCCACTTCATAGCTGGTGCAGAGAGAGAGAAATTGCGTCTTTCTCTTATTCAAGGTTTTTGGCTGCGGAGCAAATTGGGTGTGGAATTGGACGGGAAAAGGTGGTGTTGGGAAGATTAGTGAAGGCGAGGAGAGAGAATTTGGGGATGAAATTGGCCGAGCAGCCATGAATGAAAGCCTGAAAGTGCAGGTATTTGTCCACCCTCCTAGAAAAGAATACACAGCGAAATTGGATAAGGAAGGTGCAGCGGAAGTGGAAGACGTTTAGGGGGGAAATAAATTGGGAAGTAAAATGAAAACTACGCCGTCTGTGGGGATCGAACCCACGACCACATGGTTAAAAGCCATGCGCTCTACCGCTGAGCTAAGACGGCCTGCACGTCTGGTAGCTAATGTCAAACTTTCCTTAGTCGTGAACTTCATCTAAGAAAGTATCAAGGGTAAAGTATATGAATAGCAGTAGTGCTTAAGAAGGTGTTTGAAATTTACAAGAACAGAAACACGACATTTTGGACATAATGGTTATTGATCATGAGAATGAATATGTTAGAATTACTATTTTAAGTTAGTACATAACAAAATTCCATTATTGCAATTGGATATGAATTTTTGCGAGTGTAGTTAGTATAAAATGACCATGATTAAAGTATCTTTACTACATGAGAAAGATTGTCAACTTAAATAAATATCGAAATGCTTTATATTTCATATTTTATTGTCTATATTGAGAGCTTGTTATTTTCATTGGGAGATATGGATTGCGATTCGAAAAATATGATTTTTCTAAGATGACCCACACGCCTCAATTATAGGTCGTGCACAATCCGACATAATGGGCCCTAGTGGGACCCTTGCGGTTCCAACCAAGGGCCCAAGCGGAGCGAGCAGTCTAATAGTTCATTTAGAGAGTCTCCAATACGAAATTACCATTTTACCATTTACTACAAGAATTATAAATACTCACTTACCAACCTCGAAAAGGGGGATTGGCTCTCTGGCATAATGTTTCGTACTCCTTATATTCTCTCTCTTTACTACCTTTACTTTTCATTAGGACCCTCTATTGACTTGACTATTGGATAGGCGTTCCCTAAACCATAATCTGAGAGTGCCCTTTTTGCAGGTAAAACATATGAGGAAGAGGACGTCAGCTGTTTCGCACATGCCATCACGTAAGCCTGCTCTCTCATCTTACGTCATCAACAGCAACACGCGAAGAATTTGTTGAAACAGGTTGATAAATGGATAAGTTAGTTGAGATTAATAGAAGTTTGTTGAAGTAATAATTTTTTTTTAAAAATTGGTAGAAGTGGTTTGAAGTTGGTTGAAATTGGAAGAAGTTAGTTTTTCTGGGGGGTATGATGGGTAAAAATTTGTTAAAATTTTGAAGGAGATGGGTTTGACTAATTAATTTTTTTGTTAGAGTTGGTAGAAGTGAGTTTAGGGGTGAGCAGTTTCAGCTACCTGCCCAAAAAAAAAAATTGAAAACTGAAACCGGTCAAACCAGTTCCTAATTTTTTTAAAACCGAAATTGAAACCTCATGTTCCAGATCCGATTCCGAGGTACCTGCCGTACCTAATGATGAAATATTAGCACGTAATAAATTAAATTTTTTGCATATTTGGAGAGGTAGAGGGGATGCTCGAGTATTTCTTATCTTTATCTTATATTTTTACACAATAACGAAAGTTAATTTATTAAATTTGTATCTTTTTATCTTATCACTTAAAAAATATGACAATTCATTCTTCAATTAGTAGTAGAAAATTAACTAATATTACGTGAAAATCAGTATTTGAAGAGTAATTTTTATAGGAAAAAAAATTCTAATAGGAAGAGAATAGAGAAACAAAAGGAAATATAATAAAAAAAATTTAAAAAAATTCCTTCATCTAAACAGGTGTTAGGTTTTGATTCCAGATATTTCTTTAAGAACCAAAGCTGGAACCAATTAGATCGGTTTTTCTATCTTAAGAGCCGGAACTATTTGACTAGTTCATAACAAATTCCACGTTATGCGAAAATTCTTATCACCCATAAATGGATTTAAATTGACTGAAGTTAATAAAATGAGATTTGCCAACAAAAAGAACCGAAATATGACTATATAAAGTTACTTAGTTACACGAAGATTCAATTATAATACAGGATTAAGAAATAATAAGAAATATCCCTATACTCTTATCAAAGTGTCAAGAACTATGGCTATGGCCAACATGTCTATTAACAAAAGTTGTTTTCTAAGGTATGTCTAATATTTGTATCATTACACTACATACAACTAATAAGTATATACACATCAAGAAAAGAGGCATTAAATTGATATAAGTTAGCTCAGCCACTAAAATATATAACAATTATTATTAAAGATCTTTGTGTGTACATTTACAATAAATAAATAAATAAATACGAAAAGAAAGGGGGTATTCAACCCTAACCCCCTAAGAGCATTCCCAACAATTGACACAAATGGAGGGTCGGCCTCACACTGCCACTTGTTTAATTACCATTGGAAGCTGAAGGCAATGGCAGCGGAGTAGAATTGAGCTTAGTTCAGCCATGCGGGCCATCCTTTTTTATTTTTTAATGTATTTTTGTTTTTTTTTTTGCGGTAATATATAATGTTCATATGATTTTTTTAAAAAAGATGAGTGTTATAAGGTAAATTTATAATAAATATTTTTATTGAGTTATTTAAATTAGAATTTTAAAAGTGATGGAATATAAATTTCAAATAATTAAAATTTTTGTTAATGTAATAAATTTTAATTCTAAAAAATAAAACTATAATTGAGAATGTTTTAGACCCGATACAAGCAGGGGTGTTTTCATGTCCTTGATTCTGTTGTCCTCTTCAAAACTGGGTGCGAGTGCTAAATAGGGCAGTAATTCTATGGTACACACATATATATATACCTAATTATGTACACACTTATATAAGAGGATGTGTACTGTGTTCTAAAATTTTTTAGATATAAACATATGTATTTTAATATAGTGCACACTCTTTTATATAGGTATATGGATATGTACTATAGAATTTTTGCAAATAGGATTAGTCCAAAAAACAACACCACCTTCCAGTGTGGATTCCGCTTTCACGGGGTTTGAAAAGAACCAGATATAGGCAACCTTACATCAACCTACAAGATTGGCTGTTGAAAGGCTGATTCCAAGAGACTCACAAAACAAGATATTGTGGAAACATTTTATAAAAAAGAATTTTATAAAAATATTTTATAAAAGAAGGATTTTATGAACACATTTTATTAAGCAAAATTAAGAATAAGTATCACAGAATTGAATTAAGAAGTACTAATAATTAGCCTAAAAAACAAATAACCTTAAAAATGTCCACTCCATTGTCCAAGGTCAAAATAGTAAAATCAGGGGAAAAATTCGTCGAATATTTTAATCCCCTCGTCCCATTAATTCCTTTCGCAAGCCAACGGTTCCGCAGCTCGGCTTCTATTTATAACCCCCGCCGGTGAACTTAACCTTTCCTCGGTTATCCATTTTCTGGTTTCTGCCTTTTCTCTCTCTCCGTAGTTCTCTTCCGTCTTCACCTTTTCTCTCTCCTAGGGTTTCGGGCTTTTCTCTCTTTCCAGAACCTTCAATGGCAGATCAGGAGGCTCAGAACGGAACTGAGAACAACAACGGTGCTCCGGCGGTGGTATTCACGGCGTTGAGGCCTCAGCTGGTGGTTCCGGCGCCGAAGGCCGCCGATGCTGTTCAGTTCTACAAGGACGCGTTCGGCGCTGAGGAGGTTAGCCGTAGTATGCACCCTAAGAGGAAGGCTGACCAGGAGCTCCCTCTTGTTCTCTCTGCTGAACTCCAGCTCGCCTCCTCCGTCTTCTTTGTGTCTGACCTCGCCGATGACTCCGCTCAGTAATCTCTCTCTCTCGTGTCTTCTTTTCTCTGTTTCTGCTATTTGTTCTGTTGTTAGATGTAAGGTTTCTTTCTACCCTTGCTACGAGAGTTTTGTTAATTAATTTCATAGTAATCGGATATTTTGTTTATTTCAGCCTATTTTTAGCTTGTTTTAGCCTACTTCTGATATTTTGTTGAATTTCGTTTCCATTTCCCTTATTTCAGCCTTATTTCTGATATTTTGTCGATATTTTTTCTATGTTTGCCTATTTTATTCCGACTTTTAGCGCCAATTTTCGTTGAAAACTTGAAATCTCCTTCCGTTGTTACTTATTTTTACCTTTTTCTCTCTCACATGCGCGATAACCTCTTTGTCTCTATTGTATTATTCGTATATGATTGTTTCATCTCACTCTCTACGTTGAATCAACAGATCTGTTTGTTTTTGGTGGAGATGGACAATATTACGTCCTGACCTTACTCTCATTTTTGTAATTTTGTCTGTTTATTTTCGAATTTTCAAGAGTGAAGCCCGATGGAGCTGGAATAGTATTCTGCTTGGAGACAGACGACGTCGAAGCTGCCGTTGCCAAGGCTGAAGCAGCCGGAGCCGCGCGTGAAGGCGAAGTGATGGAAGCGGAAGGCGCAGGGCGCGTGGGCAAGGTCAAGGACCCGTACGGATACGTTTGGGCGATTTCTTCCCCTGCGAAGAAGGTGGTTGACGTGGAGGCCTAGATAACCGTCAGATCTTTATCTTACTGTCTTGATCTTTGATTAGGTTCTGCCTTGAACATTATCGTAGATGATGAAAATGAAATTAACGCTGCTGTAGTAGTTGATGAATCATGTCTAATGCCTCCCTTATGTTGTTTAGCTTCATGATTATGACTGATTTTGTGCTCAACAAATGACTGTGATTTTGAAATTTGATAAGGTGAATCGACAGCTGGCAGTTTATGTACTATTTGCAGTGAAATGGTTGAGTCATGGTTTACCGGCTGTTTCTGTAAATTCCGGTTTCCCCTTCTCGTTTCTATCACTGTTATTTGATTCTGTTAGTATAATTTTATTCTTTTGTGGGGCGGTTAGTTATGCCATGTGGAGGGTCTCATGCAGTGGGCATGTGCCCTCTTTGAGCTAATTTACCGTTTTGACCTGGAGTTCATGACTCTGAGTGTGATCTTTGTTGGGGGGGTGGTTACGACTTTATGCACCGTGGTAGGATTATGGGGCACGCAATTGAGATAATTTTGAGTGTTTGGGAATAATTTTGGGGAATGAAATTTAATTGTGCGACTTTCTCTCTCTAGCCTGCCCTGTTTTATTGATTCGAGATTTCGAGGTGGACGAGAAGCTCAGATTGATTTGGTTGTATGGGGAAGAGGCAAAATGAATGAGAGAGAGAGAGAGGAGAAGTAGGGAAATTAGTTCAATGAAAGGGCTAAACGTGTCCAATGGGAGTGTACTTGGCGTGGGGAGAGGGGCATTCATGGAAGGGTCCGAGTGTGCTTGATAGAGACGCGTCATTGAACTGTGCTACTGTCTGTTCTCTTTTTTCTTCCTTTAATTGCCCGTTTCTTGCTATTTTTTTAATTTTTAATTTAATGGAAGTTGGGAATAATGGAAGGTTGGCAAAGTTTTCGATTCGGTTAAAAATCGGGTCAGATAAATTCGATAATTGTCTAAAATTTGAACAAAATATTTATGATTATATTTGTATTTTTTGTATTGAACAATCAAAACAGGAAAATAACTTATATATCTTATGTCCAAATTTATGTTCCAACAATCTTTCTGTAAACCATATTGTAACCTACCAAAACAAAAATCCACACATAATTAGCCCAAAAAGCTTATACCCAGAATTCAAATTCCTCTCGCTCCTTAGCAACGAAGACAAACAAACCCCCCCCGGCAATTGGAAGTGCGTAGGACTGCTCTTCAGAAACTGGCTAATGTTCTCTCTCCTGAGTGAATGTGTTAGGGTTTTGCTTGAACTGCTTTGGAATTTGACTGCGCCTTTGTGATATGAGGAATTTAAGGTGAAAATCATTGATTCTACTTGATTCATGGACTAATTTTGTCAAGGCTTATGCAATGCAGCTTGTTTTTAATCATACACATTGGCCAATGGCCACATTGGTCATGCATCTTAGTACAACTTTGCTGACACATTTGAATACAAGTTTGCAGATGTTGGAATCTTACAAGATAACTTATGTTTCTAAGTTTGGTCCATATGTACATACAAATAGCAAACCAATAGCATCCTAATACAACTAGCTAGACAACATTACTTCTTATTCGTCATTGTAAGAACCCTGTATTTACATCAAATCTAGTTCGAAAAGGCTTGATTTCTTTTTCCTTTTTCTTGTTCATTACGTAACCTTCAATGCCTTAAAGCACGAGTTAAGTGCAATGTACGTTCCCTCCTTAGACATTCCACTGTTAGAACTCCGAGCGATTCTACAGAGGGGGAGTTGGCTATGAAAAACCCTACTATGCTGTTTTCCTATGATAAATCAAATATTAATCATCATCGACTTTGACCCTAACTTGGTAGATGGGGTGGTTTGGTGAAGGCAGCACCGCCATGAGCAGGCGTAGCTCGTCAGAGCGCATATGCAAGTCTTCTTTCTTCCCATGAATGCATCTCTAGTGCTCTTATTAACTCTCAGCTCAACTTCAGAGTTCGGCATGGCAGTCATTAATTTTTCTTCAATCTTTTATCTTCTTTGTTAGAATATAAACCTTTTCTTTAACCTTCAACTATCAGCTTAAACTTTTGGTTGAGTTGGTCTTTGAACCCCTTTTTGAGTCTTTAAGTAGCAAAATTTCAATTCTTTACAAGCAAACCTTTCATATTTCAAACAATTTTTGATTTCTTCCCTCATGAAAAGTAGACTTACAAAGATGCCCAAGTTACCTTGACTGTCCATCCAACATACATACAGGTTTCCTTTTGAAAAAGCTCCAATTGCACTTCACAAAGTAAATTACACATACATTTACAAAAGGAAAAAGCCCTACAAGCTAAAGAAAAACACCCACAAATTTCCCCTCTCTCTTTAGCCTTTTGCTTCTCTCTCCTTTTTTTTTTTTTAAACCCTGTTTCTTTTCAAAGTAACCGTTTTTTCTTTACAAAAGACCATGCAGAACTCGAGAAATATAATACGATACATATAGGGCATATTTAAAATATATGGACCTCAAAAACTCACTCGAAAACGTAATAGTTATCGTGCTATTTTTCATCTTATATAATGAATTCAAAATATTAATCTTATATAATAAATTTTAAATTAAAGAAGCCAAACATATAGACTAAAACCAAATACATTAGAAAAATGAGAGGGGGGGGGGAATCCAAAAAAGAGACAGCACTTTTAAAAAAAAAAATTATTTGGCTTGCAAAATATAAAAAAGTGAGGGAAAAAAAGAGAAAGCAAAATTAAAAATGAAAAAAAATACCCTTTTGGATTTGACATCTGGGCAATGCTTTTTTCCCTGCTTTTCAATCAAATTAAGAGAATTCATAACATAAATGATAAATCATTAACCATTGACCAATTCATGACATCATTGGCCTTTGAAATTATTCCGGACATATCTAATAATATGATATAGAAGACACAAGATTGATGAAACAATATTTGAATTAAATGTACGTCTAATATTAATTTTTATCTACTCTGAGTTGAGTTAATTGACATCGATTCTAAGTCTGAACCGTTCTTCTATGAATTTGAGCAAACACATTCTAACAGTAGAATATTTGACCCGTTTTAATCGCTACCATTTAAGAATAATCAAGCCCATTAGCCCTTTTTTTCTAATGTAATTTTTGGTTCACATTGTAACTAGTTGAAGAAAATGAGGGCAGATTTTTCCTTTTTTTTTTTGATGTAGTAGCTTGGATTATCTTATATTAGCAAATAGCCAGAAGCTAAGCACATGAAAAGCTTAATGAGGGGGGAAAAAAAGAAAAAAAGCAGGAGTGACGACGTCGTGCTGGTACAAATCACCGGCTACGTACAAATCTCTCTCTTTGGTAGCTTGAGGAGAACTGCCATAAGGCCCATAACGAACCAGCCCAGCTTGCCTGGCGTTCTCAAACGCTGCGTATATAAGGCAGATCATCATGATCATGATGCTGATCATCATACTGATAATCCCAGTTTCCAAACGCTGGGACCGTATGATGATTCTTCCACCCATAATTTCCCTGTCAATTATAAATATAATCCATCACCCAAAACACCATCATTATAATTAATAATCAAACAAGAGAAGTAATTAAACAAAAAGAAACAGATGAGGAGGTGAAGAAATAATTCTCACATTCATGTTAGATTTTACCCCTTTTTTTGTGGGGGGGGGGGGGGGGGGAGTGTTGGAACTTGGAAAGAACAGAGCTTGAACTGCGTGTGAGGTAGGATAATAGAGACCCTTACATATAGAGAGAGAGAGAGAAGAAGAACAGGGGAAAACAGAGGAGAAATAGAATAAGGGTTTGATTGTGATCTACTGGGGCTGGTGGTGTTGGGATAGTTTTATTGGTGTTGCTGGCAATTAGAGCTAGATAATGTGTCGGGTCAGGTCGGGGTCAAGTTTGTGTTGAATTTAAATAGGTTAAAAATCCTCGAATTTGAACCCGGCCTCTTTAATAAACGCATTGAAAAAGTTCAACCCAAAACGCTTAACATTTAAGTGGGTTTACCTAAACCTAATCCATTTACATAAACGAGTAAAACAGGATAGGTTCGAGTTGCACATTTACTCACCAACCCCGTTTAATTGCAACACAAATTTCAACCTAAAGATAATTTACCAAACAAATCATATATTTTTGAGCCACTTAAGGCATAACTGCTTTCAAAAGTACACTAAAATAGCAACTAACTTACAGACTCCAGCATATTCAGAGCCTATTCCAGCTAAACAGTCAACAACAACATAATTTTACAACCTAGAAAATTCACATAAGAACCAAATATTTAAGTTACCAACTATGTCCAAGTCAAGTTTTAAACAACAGTAAATAAAGTCAAATTGCCTGGAATTCTTAATAACATAACCAGCAAGTCAACAACTAACAAGTCCATGAAAGAGACCACAAAGTCTAATTCTCCAAAGCCTAATTCTCACATAAAATGTAAATTGTATATAATAAACGGTAAATCAACAGTAAATAGGTTGACCTATTTAACTCATTTAATTGAACAAGTTAAATAGACAATTTTTTGTATCGAGATTCTCAACTGGAATCTAACTCAATTAATTAAATGAGTTTACCGCGTCAACTCATTTAACTAAATGGGTTCAAACTTCATACCTAAACTCACTTAACTTTGTGTCAGGTTCGAGTCAGTAATCATGTTAGGTAAGCTTTTTCCAACTCTACTAGCAATATATTCTACAGCTTCACCAATCATGTTCTATGCGATTCTTTTTACCGTTTCCTCTGGTTTATTTTTTTCAAAAAGGAAAAAAATTCCCAAGTTACGCAAAATATTGCATCCCCACGGCATAGTCAATGTCTACTTGAGGAGCACACGGCCGATTATAACTAGGTTTTTGATATTTGTTTCACTTAGATAAGATCTTAATTTTGAGCTCTCAATTAACATAAAACGATATAAATAATTTTCAAAGTAAGAATTTTCAAAGCATATTTTTTTGACCAAAAAATACGAAATGTTACTTTTGAATGCCAAGAGCAAATACGATAGAAATACTACTTAAAACATTAAACGCTACTTGAAATACTAGTTAAAACACTAGAGGTTACCAAAACACTAAAAATTGATTGATCAGTATCTTCACTTGGTCAAAACACTAAACGTTACTTAAAACGTTGTTGTCAAACACGGCCTACCAATATAATTGACGTGACCAATTTTATGAGCAACTCAAGATGGTGTTACCATTTTAACATTTATAGATACGGCAGTAAATATTTGACTTGACTTCGTTTAGTTGATAGGAGAGAAAAACTCATATATATCGTTATACTTTTTTCCGATAGTAGGTGCCAATTAATTTAGCTGGTAAAGTCTTTAAAAGTTATTGTCAAAAATCTGAGTTCGAATCCCATCAGCATCGACCTTTGCACCTCATATGCACACATACACCAAAAAAAAAATAAAAAAAAATCTTGTAACTTTGTTCAAATCTTATTGTCTAATAGTAAAGTCCAAGTCCTAAGTAGTTAATGGGAAAGAAATCATGATAATTTGTTCCCTTGTTTTCTCTGCTTTCATTAATCCATTAATTTGTGTCTTCTTGAATTCCTTCCCTACTGTTTCATGCAACTTAATTATGGCAAATTTTATCATCATTTTGAGGATTTATTAACATTTTTAGGAGATTTATTTCCATACGCTCATAATGTCCTTTTTAATACCTTTGATACTACCCTTTCATTTACTATACAGTACTAGTAATTAAAAAAAAATAAAAATTCATATAAAATACATTTTTCAATTAGTAGCTTTTAATTCAAATGACTCTAATATCATTTTAATAAATACCAAATTACTAATTGATAAAAAACTATAAGGTGCATGCTTGTGCATATAACAACATTGGACTCGAAAAGATTGACCGATGATTTTCCTCGCATTTATTATCACAATAAATTAGATAAGATTTCTTTTACGGGCAGATCATATTCAAATGAGAAAAAAAATTACCAATTACGCCAAACCATTTTTGTATAAATAGGTCGATACTTCCCCTTCAATCCTCAACAGTCACATCCCAAAAACCCAACAAAATCAAAACCCTTCTTTCCCCAAAAAAACCAAGCAATCAAAAACCAAAAGAGATCAAAAAATGGAGATGATGATGGGAAAGAAGGCAATGGCAATGATGCTTATGATGAGCATAACAATGGTGTTAACTATGAATTGGGCTCATGGGCAAATCGTCATATGTGGGATTCAGGCCCAAGCATTCTTGCCTTGCTTGCCTGCTTTGAAGCAGCCCAGCCCAAGCCCACCAACCCCACAATGTTGTGGGGTAGTCAAACAGGGAGATCAAAAGTGCCTTTGTTCATATGCTACTTCCCCTCTCTTGCCTGTCTATGGCATTGATCCAACCCTTTTCTTGGCGCTCTTTGGTAAATGTGGCCTTCCTAGTTGCCCTAAAGCTTAGACCATTTCTTGTAACAATTCAATGTCTAATCTATTTTGTAATGATTTGTGGTCAAATTAATAAAAATCTTTGCTTGGTTTCGATTTATATATGATTCTAACTCGAAATGGGCTTCATCGATGTTCTTTTATCTGGATTTTCGGGTGTTAAAGTGTCTTTTTCTCTTTCAATATAAGTTATTCGAATGTTATTTTATGTTCATATTGGTTTTTTTTTCTGGTTCTATTATCTGATCTGGATTTGAGAAATAGAAGACTAAACAGTATGGATATAATCAATTGCACATATGAAATGAGCATGGAGCAAGTGGTGACCCCCTTTTTAAGTATAGGACTCACTCGAGTTTCAAAGATTTTTTTTTTTTAAATAATGCTCTAATTGGTGTCCTTATATATAGCAAGGACCTTTCGCGAAGAAACCAAGTACGTTCATCAGTTGCTTAAGATATCGATCCAGAGTACAAAGAAAGAGAGAGATGTGGGGTGTTTGTGGTGGTGAGGGTGGCAGTCTGGGAGGCCTTTGAAGGGTTTGGGTTGACTTGATGGCCTGTCAGGCGGTGTTGGCCAAGGACAAGCCCACCAAGCCATTGGCGGGGTGCAGCAAGGCCGTCAAGGGTCTGACATCCGATGACGTTGAATGTCTGTGTCACTGTGTGATGTTAAGAAATATGAACCTAACTTGCCCCGCTATTTTGGGGTTGATCCTGCTCGTTGCATGCAGCTTCCTGGTCTTTTTCAATACTCAGTCGCTGTCAACTGCTGAATAATAATAATGATAAAAACACACACAGATGATTCTGCCTTAGTAGGGTTCGCGAAGATCTAGATGTAGGCATCATCACTTCTGTCGAGTTTGTCTTTAGTTTCTGTGTCTTGTTTACGATGCAATGCTTGAGAGTGTTAGGTTCTCTTCAGTAGTTCTGCTTCTTTTTTGATGATCTTATATTGTGTTCAAAGGAGTTGTTTTCTGTGACTTCTTCAGTGATGTTTCGGCCAGGCCAGTTCTGTATTAATGTATGATTCTCCGTATGAATTGCAATGTCACTCTTTACAGTGTTCCAGTTCTGATTGATTACCAAGCATTCCTCCTAATTAAAATACGTCAAATTGTTGCATAACAGATATTAGGAGAGAACTTAGGAGTTGTTTGTCGCATAACAGAGATTAGGAGAGAACTTGGAAGTTGAAACAACGCTACTGCTATTGTACCATATAGTGGGTGGCTACCCGCAATATTTTTTGATCAGTCAATCAACAAAACATTAAAATTTTAACCAAAACATACATATTGCTAATGCACCAGAGGGAGGAACTATTTTCAGATAACAAGAGGCACAAAAGCCCTATCGTTCATTGGCTTGCGAAGCTATCATATGCAGAGATATACTAACATCTGGTAGATCTTACAAAGATACACTTCCTCGAGAAGAAATCAGATGGGTATATCATTGAAGTTGGCCTCTATAGGTTACATAGGATGAGCTCTCTTTTTCGCTTGGGGTTGGGGGGTGGGGGTGATGGAGGGCAAGACACTAGCGTTTCAAGTCCAACACTCCAACCGGATGAATGCCAATCTCCACTGATGGAGAACGTGACCAAAGAAACTGGAAGAGAACACTAAAACAGTTCCAGCATCTTTCTATTCTTCCTCATCTCCCGAGAAGTATCTTCGGGCATCGAAGGGTTGATTCCTGTTGGATGGCCTGCGGTC
The DNA here is from genome assembly GCA_017589665.1 of Selenicereus undatus. Lineage (NCBI taxonomy): Eukaryota > Viridiplantae > Streptophyta > Magnoliopsida > Caryophyllales > Cactaceae > Selenicereus > Selenicereus undatus. Next base: position 126,373,094 of record JACYFF010031957.1, on the reverse strand, counting down.
ATCAGCAGCATTTTCCATGTTCATTGGCGCAAAAGCTGCAGGAAAGCACCCAGATCATGTCAGACAAGGTACTGATTAAGCCATGAAGTTCAGGAATTTTCATACTTGCCGTTGGATAGGCAGTGTTAGAAAGATAAGAATGGCAGGCCTGAATTTACAAAATACGGCAACACCTACCATCAGAAGCTATTTATCTATCTCGATGGATAGATAAAAACAAAAAAAAAAAAACCCTACCCTGAATCATGTTGAGAAATTTATCAAGAGTAAAAATGGCTTATGCCTAAACCCGTGGCTGTCTCTAAAAACATGAAGCATGGGCAAAGGAGACTACCATGCCAGCTGTTACCACCTTTTACCAAAGGCTGGGTGGTGATTCCCAATGCAGAAAACAAGATGCAATTTTAGAAGGCTACAAACATAAAACTAACCTCTGTCTCTCATCCGCCTCTCTCGGTCATATTCAAACTTATCCCGTATTTGGCTAACTTTCACCCAAGTTTCAGCTTGCTTGTTCCTTGCTGAACCTTGGTCCTGCACCAGAAAAAAATGCAGTATGTGGGCGTTCACTCCTAAATGGGAGATGTAGCCGTTATGTGATAGTTATGCAGGCCTGAGTCAGCCATGGCATGGTCATCCTAAGACACAATAAACAATTTACCAATAATTGAAAGTTCACTGATATTTAACCACTACAATGTAGAAAGAACATCATTTAGATGGCCTTGTTACAGAAGTCGATTATTCCCATACCTGTGGCTGCACAAATTGGTGTCTGCTCCTCCTGCAAACAAGAAATAAGAAATTTAGACATATAGGTATTTCAATCAGACATCCAACCATAGACAAAACGAGAACAATAGGCATTGTAGACAGACCTATAAGGAGAAAAGTCTTCATCATCTTCTTCAGGGGAGTCATAGTTGGCATGATCTACTGCAAGCTTTTTCGAGTATCCCTCATCCCAATATAGCCGCTCCCAATTCTCCCTGAGCTCATTGTATAGTTGCATATACTTTTTGCACCAAGGCTCATGCTCCTTACAGAGAACAAGAACAAGTTTTCAGTCACATCAACTAACAAAGTACAACCATTTGACATTTTGATGTAAAATCAGTATCAAGCCTGCACAATCAACGTTTCGCAAATAAGTTCAAAAGTTCCAGTGTCGAAGAATCCCAACTCCATTCATTTTGAGGCCATAATGAACATAGAGATGAAGAGAATGGCTGCCGAAAACTAAATTGGAGCTTATAAAGTAAAGAGACCCAGTTGCTCTCACACAAGATAAAAAACGGGGCACTCAAAAGGCAAAGACTTGAGGACAACTCACCAAACAATCCAGTACCCAATAAAAATCATAATATACGTTCAATTAGCAGTCTTTAACATACCTCTATTGACATTTCTACAAACACTTGGTGTGCACCCCAAAATCCACATCAAACCCCAGCACACGACTTCAGATACGAAAAAGCTTTTAAACTTTCAAACTAAAGAATTCAATTCAATTCAATTCAATTCAGAAAACCTAAAAACAAACAATCCAAGAACTGATAGATAGAGGGTAACAAGGAGAGAGAGTAGTTACAGAATCTTTGAGAACGAGACGAGTACGACGCATGAACTGCTCACGGAGCTGCTTACGACGTTTATTAGGGATATTATCCCTAGGAATTACGAACCGCTCTCTCAAAGGGACATTTTCACCAATCTCGTGCATTTCTCCGTCGACGATCCACCACTCTGATTTGTCATCCGTCGTCTTCATCGTCGTCGGCTGCCGCCGTGATCGCCGCCTCCGGAGCGATTTTCCGGCGTCGGTGCCGGCGAGGCGGAGCTGCAGCAGACATGGGAATAGCCTCTGCTGTACTACTCGTCTTGCTAGAGACAACATTTTCAACTGCACACAGAGGGAGAGAGACAGGCGCGGAGACGAGGAGGTACGGAAAAGAATATATATTTTTCGGATTTTCTTGTATTGGGCTTTAAAATGGATTAATATTTCCTATTTATGGGCTGGAAATCGACGGCCCAAGTGGCCCAATTGGTTCCCGCGCTTCGTCTTCTACAGGTTGCTCTGAGAAAAAGGTCAGAGAGAGAGAGAGAGAGTGAGAAAACCCAGTAGAAACCAGAGCTCAGAGAGAGAGAGGATGTGCGGAAGGTGTCGGTGCACTCTCCGGCCAGACGACGTCGTTCGGGCTTGCCATCTCCGAGACTCATCCGTTCGCCAAGTCGACGTCGACAGGTCTCTGTCTCTCTCTCTCTCCCCATTTGTGATTTTTGACTTTGATTTCTTCCAAGTTGAGCTTGCATTTCCTCAGTCAATAGATTTTATTCTCATTTAGTTTCTCAGTCAGATTAATCTGACATAGAACAGTGTGTGAATCGGTGTTAGGGTTGCAAAATTACTGATTAAGCTTGCATCCACTGGTTCTAGGTTTTGCCCTTGTGGCATAAGCTATTTGAGTTTAGTTGGACAGTTAATAACTGAAAAAGAATGAATTTTTTTCAGGTATCGGCCGACGTATAATGTATCGCCGGGGTCTTACGTGCCTGTTGTTCGCCGGGAAAGCGGTGGAGCTGAGGGTCATACTGCCGCTGTTCACTGTATGAAATGGGGATTAATCCCCAGTTTCACTAAAAAGGATGAGAAGCCTGATCATTACAAGATGGTATTTTGAACTTATAAGTTATATCACAGTCTTAGGCCTATGGACCCATATGATGTTACTGCATTTTAAATGAGGGAAACATTTTTTTGGGAAGGGAACTACGGAAAAAGTTTTTTTGGGGGGGGGGGGGTTTGGAGATTTAAAATGAAATTACCATATACGATAACTGGATTATAGACAAGGACTACTGTATAATTTGTATGTTGTGTGGCAGTGTGGAGGTTGGGGGATTCTGGTTTGATTTGTTTAATTTATGATTTTGGATATTCAGTTCAATGGGCGGTCAGAGTCAATATGTGAAAAAGCTTCATTTCGTAGGTTGGTCCCTAACAACCGGTGCCTTGTTGCTATCGAAGGGTATGTTCAAAAGAGCAGTTCATTGATAAATACTTAGTATGGTATGCAGATGTGGGTGTCCTTTCATTTTCCTAGATGTCACTGAACCAGTTTTTATCTGTTTGCTTTCGCCCTTTAGATCAGTTAGTGTTAAGTGTCAAATTTCTATTTGACTTATATACTGGCAAATCCGTTATAATTGATATGGAAAAATGTCTGGATGGATAATATTTGTAGTAATTGAAACTAAGCTACCTGTTCTTGTGGTGAAGTTTGTGTCTTATTTTGTATTCTTAAATCATCGTCCTCAATTCATCTGTAAGTCTTTCTGTTTATGTCAGTTAAGGCACTAATTTGATGTCAAAATGCAGCGAACTCATGTAAAATAGACTGATAAGACATAGCAGATGTTTTTCAGATTATCTTTTGAAGTTGAGATGGCAAAGAGCAAGATGGTTATTGCTAGTTATTTCTATCAGATATATGTCATTATCAGTCTGTTGAATTTCACAATTAGCACTCTTTCCACTGTTTCATATTGGCACACTTTCAACTCAAATAAGTGGATAGCTGGAATAGCGTCTACTTCCTTTCTGGACAGAGTATGCCTCTATGTAGTAGATTTTGACTGCCTCCAACCATTATAATGAAAATGTTTCGTAGATTGCATATCTTGTGGTCCTAGTTTATTTTTCATTTGTGTTGTACTCTTGTTATACTGCTATGTAACATATTTTATATCTTGTGACTGACTAAGCATCAAAAGTATGCAAGTATTATTGGCAAGCTCTGAAGCGATTCATGACATTGAATTTCATTTTGCTAGGTTTTATGAATGGAAGAAAGGTCCTAAGAAGCAGCCTTACTATATTCATTTTAAGGATGGTCATCCTCTAGTACTTGCTGCCCTCTATGATTCCTGGAAAAATGCTGAAGGTGAAGTAGACTAGTATTTCATTGCCAATTCTGACTTCAGCTTAGGCAAAGTTCACAATTTTCCATTTGTCGTGTTTACAGTTTCTTTGCTTGAATTGGTTAATTTATGTATGCTCACGTTTTGGTCTCATTAAGATATTCTAGCATGATACTTTGATTTTTGGTCACATTTTTTATGAATTTCTATGGGGGAAATGTAAAGATCATATGGTGGGTGTTTGAGTGGTGGCTTGGGACAATTTTCTATTGGGGATGAAGACATCCTGCGCTTGTAGAGAATGGAAGTGTTGATGCAGTTGAGCCAATGCCGTGCACCCCCATTTCTTCCTGTACAATATTGCCTTGATAACTTATGTCTTCCTTTCATCTTTATTCATTATGCACTTATTGCTATTTCAGGTGAAATTCTTTACACATTCACCATCCTAACAACTGATTCATCAGCAGCTCTACAGTGGCTACATGGTAATCTTTTAGTCTAAACTTGCATGGTCTAAGTGTCCACAACACTTAAAACACTGGTTCCTGATGTTGCGTGCGGTTTGTGTGGCAGACAGGATGCCTGTGATCTTGGGAGATGAAGCCTCAATTGATTTATGGTTAAATGGTCCTAAGGATACCAAATTCAGCACCCTGCTTAAACCATATGAAAAAGCAGATTTGGTAAATGTCAGGACTCAGAAGATGCGCGACTAAGTTTTCTGTCCATAGGGCGCTGGAAAAATTTATTGAGATAGGCCATAGGAGACATGATATAGTTTTTTCTACCGGAGGGCAAAACGACTGGATAACTAACATTGATCTTGTGTGCTATATTTCAGGCATGGTATCCAGTGACTCCTGCGATGAACAAGGCATCCTTCGATGGTCCTGAGTGCATCAAGGAGGTATGGCTGCATCTGATTGCTTTTCACGTAAAACAAATTTGTAATATTGTTCATTAATTTGTTGGTGGGCTAATTCAAAGCATGCTTAGAGATGTAAGATCACTGTGACGATGGGTTAAGGGTGTAACTAAACGTAAATTGAAGTCTTCTGATCATAATGCTACTCTGCAGATACCACTGAAGACCGAAGGGCAATCTAATCCTATTACAAAGTTCTTCTCCAAGAAGGGAACAGTTGACAATACAGAATCAAACAAGCCAGTTAAGAAGCCGCTTGAGGAGCCCATGGTGAAAACTGAGCCACAGGGTGACATCCAGGTAGAATCCGAAGTAAAGTCGAGTTTCGAACGCTCTCCATCCAAAGAGAAGGGAAAAGTGGAACTGAAGACTGATGTTTCTTCTCACTCGCCTGGCTCTGATGCAAAGGTTGAAGGGAAACGAGACTATGATCAATTCGTGAGTGATTCCAAGTTGAGTACCCATGAACTGAGTAAGCTGCCTCCAACTCCAACGAAGAAGAGTAATGTGAAGAGTGGCGCTGAAAAACAAACGACACTGCGTTCATACTTTGGTAAAACCTAGTAGTCCTTGCTTTCAGAGTGTTGTTGTCAGAGTGTTGTAACTTGGTGGCGTCTTAGTATGAACAGGTTCAGGAGATGGGCATGAACGTATAATGGATCTTCTCCTCCTCTTCCCCTCTACAATTTTGAAGCTGGTCGTTTGTTCTATTTTTGGGGGGCATGGATTTCTTGTATTAGAATTTTGGTGGATGAGAAGAAGGAAGCAAGTTTGTAGTTCTAAAATGTTCAAAAATTTTCTAGCAAGAAAAAAAAATGATAAAAAATTAACGTCGCCTGAGAGATTCGAACTCTCGCGGGGAAACCCCATGTACTTAGCAGGCACACGCCTTAACCACTCGGCCAAAGCGACGTTGCTGTTATTGAATGCCCGTCGAAATTTTAATTTGTAAAGAAAAACTATAACTTGTTAGATCTCACGGTTGGTAAGTGCGTATTTGTTTCACTTGTATAATCTCGTTCAATGTAGTTTTACTATGAAGGGTTGCAAGTGAAAATCTTGGGCTGCATTTGGGAGTAGAAGAAGCCAATTCAACAAAAAATAATATCAAGTTTGTACAAAATGTGTTAAGGTAATTATGAATACTGCTCATAAATTCCGAATGTAAGAATTTTAGATACATTGTGTACGAGGATAAACGAAAATACAATCATTGTCTTGACTTCAACTCTTGTATTTTAATCGTTTATTTTTTTGAATTGATCGATTAAACCAAATCCGACGATGCAAAATTAAAATTCTCATTTCTCATGCTATTCCCACGTTCCATAATAGTTTTTAGATCGTTTGATGCGAAGTTATTTGTAGTTCTACCTAACACAAGTCTGCAGATTGTAGTGGTTGTCCCATACCCCCATGATCGTTTGATGCGAAGGTACTTGATAGTTTTAGGCTACACAACACAAGATTGATTTTACAGGAGGTGCAAACTTTGGCATGAAACACAGGGCCAAGACATAACCTTCGAAATTCTAACTGGTAACCAGCAAGTTCAACAGTAGCCATACGGTGAATATGATGCAATGAAGGCTGTTGGCTCCTGCTCTGGGTCTGCTTGGTGCTCCATATCTCCAATAGGTAAACTCAGAGATATCCATTGCATAATCCAGAATCTCATCCTAAGGTTTGGGGGATATGACGGCAGATACAAAAACATCAAGTTTATGACTCATCCATTTCCACAATTGAATATAGATTTTGCCTAAGCAATCAAACAAGGCTTGTGGAGCATATACATCAGGGCTTGGGAAGCACATACAAGCAGAGAAGCTATTTTCGACTTCAAGCCTGAGCCAACAAAGAACCGCGCGATTGGGGACCCTTTTTTTCCGTTTGTTCGTTGGAGAAGAATGGCTTCGCCTCACCATTAGATCGCCATAGAATTGAGAGTTATAGTCACACAAAAAAGAGAAGACAAACATACACTACAATTTATCCTGCCGGTAGGTTGAAATACATGATAATGTCACTTATCAACCGTTTGCTTAGACTTCATCGACAGATTAGGCGAATAATAGACAAGAAAGAGATATCCGCAATCACAGCTTAAAGTACGAAGATGACTTCCCCTTAAAAGCAGAAATCCTCAACATCATGGGGGTATGGGACACAACCAACTGGCTCAGGAGATATGAATGTAAGCTTCAGTTGGATGCAAATGGACTACTATGCCAATCAACAGGAGAAGCAGAGGAAGAAAAGAGCAAGACAACTGATATGGGAGAAAGCAAGCTGAAAACATATGAGGAACGAACCTCACATTACATGACTAGAAGTAATCACATTACTCAGTTAAACAACGATCACGAACCCATGGCCAGCTGCAATGAGTATCAAGGTTCCTCAAACATTTCGTTTCACACCATGCATACGGATTGGATGCTCAACACTCCTACGTGAGCATGGTTCAATACTTCAATGATGCTTCATTTCACCTCTAAAGGCATCCTAGTTGGCTTAACACTTATACCCCTTCCTTCCCTCACGTCCTCAGTTTTCCTCTACCAAAGATTTTGATTCAGTAAAAACTTGAGCAACATTTTCCACAAAATTTTCAGGAATCTTGAAAGTAGCCTCTCTGCTTCCAACTTCCACCAGTAGTAATGTTGTCTACATCTGAATTTCCCCTAACACAGGTACTGTTGACACAACGTTCACACTCCATACTATGTCCCATGAGAAATCATACTATGAGAATAATATCTGAGTCTAGGAACATAGTTGAGCACCATACCATGGATGATAGTGCAAGTCTTATCAGTAATCATACCAACGAAGACACCCACAGATCCTCCTCTATTACAATGCAATCCTCATTAAAGAGCCAAACATCAGTTTCTGCTGAGCTACAAAAGGTCAGTTCATCCTCCAAAATTCAATGACATTCTGAACAAGATTTAATATCTTGAAAACACCAAATTTTGAACAGCAACAGTATGTACTCAATTATATTAACATAATTTGTAGGACAAGCCATCACATAAGAAAGCAGCTAACACTTGATCAACTCAAAGAAAAAGCCACATCCAATTCGCGACCATGTAGCTAGTTCACTAACTAATACATTGATGATTGTACCAAAGGCATGAAACCAAGCAGTACAATACAATTACTTCAAAACTAAAACAAAAGGGCAACAAAAGAAGTATATTTCAACCAAAACAATATGCCTAAATCCCTCCCTCATAACCAAAACATTATACCTCAAATTTGACCTGAACCTCCCAAGATCGCCAAATTTGTGCAGATCTTCAGGAACCCGTCATCAGTCGTCCCCCTTACACACCCTTAAGGACCGAACCAAGAGCACCAAGAACGATGAAAGCGAATATAGGGCTGACATCAAGGGTGTCCAAAAGTGGGGGAACAATGTTCCTAAAAAGGTTCAAGTAAGGATCACAAAGATCCCTAAGTGCAGATAAAGGCTGCCTATCCCATGGAATATTGGGGAACCAACTCAGAAGAACCCTAACCAGTAAAATCCCACTGTAGATATTGAGCCATTTCGCCATCCCAGCAGCCACCACCGTCATTGGGGTGCTGAGGGTCCCTTTTGAGCGGAGTCTAGAGGCGGCAAAAAACAGGGGGCCCACCGTGCAGAGGACATTGTCCTGAAGAAATTGAAGGGTTTGAATCTCTTCGGGTGTTGGGGTTAGGACTTGGGCTTTGAATCGGATGAGGGAGTCGCTGATGATTTGGGCGATCTTAGAGGATAGAGAAACAGAGATGGCGAAGAGGGTGGCTAGGGTTTTGGTGGAATTGGAGATTAGAGGTGAATTGGGAAGTGGGTTCGGTGGGGAATTGGGTTTGGGAGAGATGGAGGCAGGGTTTAAGGAGACTTTGATGAGGGGTTTAACAGAGGAGGTCTTGAGTGAGGGGCGTTTGGGAAGAAAGAGAGGGATGCGGCGGATGCAGAGGTGGTTGACGCGGCGGTGGGAGGTGGCGGAGGGGTAGATGAGGAGGGGAGATCCGGAGATTGTGGTGGCGGCCATTGTTTTAGAGAGAGAAAGAGAGGAGAGAGACTGAAGATAGGGGAAATGGAATGCTTAACGCAATTGTAGCTGCTTCGAGATCTATTTGGCTATCTATTTTCCTTTCTTGTTTTCCTTTTTTTTTCTTCCAACAGCTGAAGTCTGAAGTGCAGGCCTCGCATTCGGGTTTGGGCTCGTGATTAGACTCAGCCCAATACTATTTTTACCCAACAACGATTCCACTAATGCAATTAGTGTTGGCAAAGATTTAAGTTTAGGTTAAATTTGAAGCACATATACTGAGTAATGTTAAAATTAGAATAAGAAATTTATGACCAATATTCATTTTTTCGGATTAGATAATTCAGACAGTGCTAAATTCAATTTAAAATCGAGTTTAGACAAGAGATATGTAAAAAAAAGTTGTGTCTAAATTTAAAATTAGGGCAAAAAACTCACAACCATGTCCAATTTTTTTTAATAAGATAAATTTAGATATTCTAATTGAAAAAAAAATTGCTAGCACTAGTACTTACAATAACAAATTTAAATTTCTCATCGGCAAAGCAAGTTACGTTAATTAGAAAGGGTATACTAAGGGTCTGTTCTCTTCGTTGGTTTTTTTCAATTTATCAACTTCAGCCTACTTCGATCAATTTCAATTCATTTCAATAACTTCAACCCACCTCATTGAAAATTTTATTCTCACTATTTTAACCAACTTAAAAAAATATACCAACTTCAACTTACTTTAACCTACTTTAATCTACTTTAACAAAAAATACCAATTTCAATCTAATTTAACCCACTTCAACCAACTTCACTCTTTTACTAACATCAATTTAACAGCGAAAAGAACAGGGCCTAAATACATAGAAAACATGTCTTCTTTATAAAAAAAATATATTGTTAAACTATATTCTAAAGTTCATAAAACGATGCTTAGATGATTTTTTAAAAAATAACAATTTATACAATTATATGCATAAGAAGAGTTTTTTTTTTTTTGGAAAAAAGAAGATCATATTGGTTTGAGCTAAAGTAGATAAGAAAGGAAATGACAACATCCTTGCCGGGATCACTTCTAAAATAAAGAACCAATTCACAGTAAACATCTAAGCTAAAATTATATAAAGCTCCAAAAAAGAAGTTCAAATGGCCTACATTTACATTGAAAAGATGAATTATTAGACTTTTTTTCTCCTTGTTGACATAATTATAAAAACTTCCAAATAAATACATAGGTTAATAGATAAAATTTTGAACCTAAAGAACGACTTACATAAATTTCTTACATAAATTTTACCCATTGAGGTTAGTGACACCAACGGTGATAATCAAGGGGGGGGGGGATGACAAATCTATGGCCATCTTCAGCAATATCGTTTTGACTTTTCAGTAGTGTTTAATATTTTAACCAACACAATATATTAATCAGTTACTTTTTAGTGCTCAGTAACCTAATATTTTGACTAGTATTTTAGATAGCGTTTAGTATTTTAGGTAGCGTTTATGAAAAGCTAACAATATTAGATTTTGTCATTCAAAAATATCGTTTCATATTTTTTGGTCAAAAAATACTCTTTGACAATTTTATATTTGAAAACTATCGATATCCTTTTACATCAATTCACATTAATCAGCTAACACAACAACTAAATTTACCGAACACATTTATTTCAACTGCTCATCTAAATAGCTATCCGCTAACAACTAAATTAAAAACACTATTAGCTACCTAAACCGTTATCCGTTACTTAAACAACTAATTGTATCGAACAAGACCTAAGTAATTAAATACTATTCTAATACAAATTTATAAACTTCTTAGACAAATGCAGATGCAGATAAGGCGATAATACTTCTATTTAGCATATATAATTTTAAAACAACATGATAATTCTTCCATTCATACACACTCAACTCTTTTGTTTTTTGTTTTTTTTTTTTTTTATAGTACATGACTGATGACTCCATTAAAACCAATTAAAACAACACAAGACCAAATACAAATTTGGAAGCAAACACTTAACCAAAATTTGAAGACTGCAAATTGGGGAGAGATAATAGCATTCCGTAAACCCAAATCGAAACCCTAATCGCAATTTCGTAGATCCCCACTCCAAATCAGAAAATTCTCACTTAATCTGCTTATGAGGAGTATGCAATCGACACTTAGGGCAGTACTTGCTCAACTCCAGCTTTCCAGGCGTATTCACGCTATGCTTCTCAGTAGTATACCTGTTCTTCGTACACTTTGTGCACTCCAACGTAATCGTCGATCTCTTCGACCCGCCCCGCTTCTTCGACCACACTCGGAAATCCGCCCGACCCGATTGCACCGTCGGACTCGGGGCCCATGCGCCGGAGAACTGTGGCCCCCACACCGGAGAAGAGCTGCAGACGACGACGTGGCATCGTCGAGGTGGGGAAGAAGGGGCGATTGGAAGGGGCTGGGAAAGGAGGGAGGGTTTAACGAATTGGATCTGGGAAAATTTGCGATTGATGAAGGAAGATTTGAAGGGATTAGGGTTTATGGGGTGACTGATTTTGTGAGGATTGAATTTGAGGGTTGGATTGGTGAAGAGAGACAATTGGTGAACGTTGAGGGTGGGAGTGGAAGCCATTTTGCTCTTCCCAGTGTTCGTCTAGGCTCTAGAATACAAGTCGTGCTCTTATTCCTGGACTTAGCCTTAGCCGATTAGCCTACAGTCCTACACCACCCAAATTAGATAGTTTTTTTTTATAAAAAAAAAGAAATTAATTTTGATGCAATTTTTTTAAAGTGTGTATTTTGATTTTCTTTCTTTGTTTCTCTACAAATATTTTGATTGAATTCTCACAAGTCACCACCTAGGGTTAGGTGACGTTAATCATCTAATCGCAATTATTTTTTTATTTTTACCAAGATGAAATATATTCAATATTCATAAGCGTACAAAATCTACTATAAGAAATTAATAGTTATCCCTTACATATAAAATGATGTAAACTTCGTATTGTGAGGAACATTTGGGGAGGGGATGAGCAGGGTGGAATTTTAATTATAAGTTTACTTATCATTTTTAATTTCCTCTTTAATTGAATGTGTGTTAGGTTGTTAGACATATTCATCTTTTTTTCGTAAGATAAGATATTTTCATCTGTAGAATTCAAATCAAATGAGGAAAAATGAGCATTAATTTTGAACAATACAATTATTGTAATGTGATATATGTTCAAACATATCAAGAATATGCTCTTTTCGCTTATCATAAGTACTTATAATCGATATTCATTCAATTTTGTGCAAATAATTGCAAACCATAAGGCCTAAATTGGAACACTGAATTACACGCACGAAAAAATCATGAATGTTGGGAATGGGCCTAGTGGCACACTATGGAATTTTGGATTACCACTCACTTTAGTGCAAATAATTGTGAACCATAGGGCCCATAAAATAATTGTGAACCATAAGGCCCATCGAATAAACCAATACTCAACCGCCACAACCACTGCCTCAGCCGCGGCTGTGGCTGTGGTCAGCTCCACCCTATCACCACCGTGGAATGTAATTAGGTGGGAGAGATATATTGTCATTGCTTAATTCTTTAGAATTCTCAGTAACTACTTTGTCTCTTTCATACTTTACAGTCTATGGCTAACTATCATAGCTCTTAAGGCTTACTCAATACTCATTCATTAATTTTTTGGCCAATAATATTCAACAAAAGCAGATGATGAAATTTGATTTGGCTTATATTCTTTCAGGTGAATGGGTGGAATAATGATGGCATCTATACGGCTTTTAAATCTTTACCTATGTGGTAGAAAAATGCAATTTACTATATTGTACATTTTACATAATATTCGAATTTGAAGTATTTATGTAAGATACTTTACTCAATTCACTAGGCGCTTAAAATGTAAACTTCTGCGACCTGAACACCTCCAAGTCCGACTATGAGAATATGAATTTAAGTAACTAAAATAAAATATCGTCAACTTTGCAATTTGTCATTTTTTCTATGAATATATAATTTGTTGTAAATGTTTTAATTTTATATGTTCATATAGATGGATTAAAATATACAGTACAAGAAAATGTTTATAATGATAGTAATCACCATAAGACCTCTATTTCAATGAAAGACAAATTATCTGATCGAAATAGGGTGACCATGTTAGTATGCACGTTAATCTACCGTCGTGGTGTCTTATCAATTATTAATTATACTTGATATAAAGATAAACAGTTTTTTTGAAGTATTTTTTGGCCTCATTTCATGTGAAACTTGCCTCACTTCATGTGAAACTTGCGCCACCAATGACCACAAGAGGATGCATCTGGCAGTAGATGGACAAGGAAATCACAGCCGAGGAAACTAGGATGGTATATTGGTATTTGATAAACGGTTTTTTTGAAGTATTCTTGGGTTAAAAATAAATTTTTAGACTAAAATTAACTGTTTAATTTAGTTAAAAAATTAATTTGGATGTTTGGTAAAATAACTTTTGTGAAACATATTTTTTAATACAAAAAATTAATTTAAAAAGGCTAATTTTACTGCTTTTTAGAAGAATTTTTTTAAAAATTAACTGTTTAATTTACAACTTTATCAGAATAACTAATTTAAATAGCTAAAATAAATAATTAAATTAAATAATTAATAGTTAACAGCTGATTAGAATCTAAATCCATGACATGCAAGGAAGGATTTCAATGTAGAGTCTTTGTATTATCATTATGTTTTGAGATAGAGGGAAATGCAATCGGAATGGGTTGACCCATTTGGCACCCAATTATGAACGGAAAGGCCGAGTGATTTGACAAGGAAGCTAAGAAAAGTCATCAGTAATCTCTTAATTAGCTTGTCAAATGTCAATTGTAAATGACAACTGAAAATGAACACTCGGACACAACCCCCCACCCCAGGAGCCATATGCTTGTCCTCTACAACACACAAGGGTGGGCTCTTCTGGGTCGCCCCCTATCCCATTATGCTCATAGTTTTTTTTTTTGTTTAACTGAAGATATTCACCATTGATCACAGTGATTAAATACTTTATTTTGCGAGCTTAACTTAAAGATAAAGAGTTGGCTAAGAATTACTTTTCATTCTCAAATGTCAAGGATCGAAGTGAACTACTACTACGTCACAATCCCTTAGTTCATTATGCTCATAGTTGATGTGGGTCTTTTATAAATAAATAAATAAATAAATAAAATAAAAAAGCAAATTTTCTTCAATGGAATTTTGAAAATTTGTTATACTATAACAACAACTTCCGGTGTGAAAAATTTATTATGTGATGTCAAATGCAACCTCGGATTCATGCAAAGCAAAACTGTTACATAAACATCTCACGAACTAAGTCGAACGCGCAATCAACATATTTGTTAAGAGTTTGTTTTGTTACAACTTGAATTTGAAAAGTTTAAACTATAATCAAGAAGTATAAAACGTAACACTCAGTGAAATATTTGATTCAGTAAAAAGACAGTCCGGTGCACAAGCATTCCATGTTCACGCAGGATCCAAAAAATGGCCGCACCCGAAGGAGTGAATCGTAGGCAGTCTAATCTGACTTTGTTAGTGGCTAATTCTACAGCTTGAATAGTATATAAGAAAGACCGAACAAAGCAAGAGCTCACAAATATACATGTATTTGAACTCCTAAACGGACTACATTCATGACAAGTGACAAACGAAAGAAGAACTGATTGTATTTATGATTACTATGACATAAGTAAACAATGACGGTAATTAGGAAGAGTACAATTAGGTAAGTAGTAGTAAATCACTTATTAAGAGGGTATTTAAGAGAATTAAGGGTCAGCTTGCGAAGGGCAGCTTGGGCAAGATCAATGCCACAACTATCAGAGAGTTGGAGCAAGTAAAGAAGAACATCAGAAAGCTCCTCCCCCAAATGAACTTTGTCTTCCTCTTTCCAGTCCGGGAGTCCCCTTTCCACCTCCCCTCTCCATTGGAATATCTCTGATAGCTCTCCCACTTCTCCTACCTGCATTAACATTCACTCATTTTCAACCTCAGGTCTCCTAATTTAATTATTATTGGTATTCTTGATCAAGCGTAAATGCTGCAACGACACCCCCTTTATCTTACGCAATGATTCATATTTATGGAATCTGCTGAAATTTGACTCTGACACCTCCCAGTTAAAAACGTGTTGATATACACCACATTTAAAAACCATCTCAATTGAAAGGTTAAACTAACACCTGAAGACTCTAAATAGGTTTTATACTCGTTCTAATTCAATTGATAATTAAAGATTGATTTAGATGGTAATATAATTAATCTTATTTAACGTATTAATTAAAAATTTAAAAAATGTAAATAAAAATAGTTTCAAAACGGGAAGTGTCGTGGAAAGTTTTTTTTTTTCTCTTTTTGTTTTTTCTGTGTAAAGAAAGGCATAATAAAGATTGACGCAGGCATATTTGAACTCACAATATATGCTTTTCAACTTATGATAAGTACTTAACATCAGCATTCAGCACATTTAAACAAAATTCAGTACAATTTAGCACAATCAAGCATAATTCAAGAGAATTCAATATACTTCAATAGAATTCAGCACTCGTAAAGAGTCCACCATGATTTATCATATTTTAACATGACTCATCACATTTCAGCAATAAGCACCTATAAATATTTATCATAAGTTGAAAAGGACATATTCTCATGTCCCTAAAAATAATTTTTAAAGACTTTATTAATTGAGCTAACTAATTAAACCGCACAAAGGTTTTTTTTTTTTTTCTCTTTTAAAGTAAGAGTGGAATCTTTGCACAAGCAGTCAAGCTTGACTAGAGGAGATCATATTAGGTATGCAATGACGGTAGAGACGTACCCGTGATCTCCATGCCCTAATCTTCCAATTGGATAAAGACAGATGCATGGAAAAAATTTTGAGCATAATATTTACTTAGCTTGCACAATTTGTATGCCATTTCTTCAATGCATGAGGGGGGGAGGGGGGACCCTCTCCACCTTACCCTAATTTATTGGCTGTTCTATTTTAAGTGGAAACTTTAATAACATAAATTAAATAATAGGTAAAGAAAAATTGAGAATCAACAACATAAATTGGACAATTCCCAATTGAACAATCAAGATTTAACTTCTTTCTTTTTTTTGGATAATTTTCTTTTAGCCAAGTAATTTCTTTCTGGTCCAAAAAAAGTCGTAAATACACATTTTAATCCTTCTATTTTAGGTAAACTCTAGATTTAAATGATCTTATGGGATTACATTAATGATGGGGCTTACATAAAGATGCATGGAGAAGAGGGAGATTAACATACCGGATTTAAAAGACGGAGACTTGAATATGCATGCACAATTCGTAAGATCATTTAAATTAGACATGACCATACGTTTAAACAAATTACATATGATCTAATTTTAATGATCTTACGAGCTCATTTTCACGAGACCAGTCTTTTCATTGAACTTTTTCTTGAATTTAGATTTGAATTTGGATATATGGAGAGTTTTGCACTTTTACCCTAGAGCATTTAGGGTTATTTCCTATTGGGTGTATGACTAATTCAACATTTTAGCCATGTTCAACTCATTATTACACAATGCATAACGAGAGGACAAGACCATCAAAAACACAAAACTCAATAAGAGAACAACCCCCCCCCCCCCCCACCCCCCCAAAAAAAAGAGAGAGAGATCAGCATACCAGAGCTAAAAGCAGGTTTCTGGGAGTATGGTAAGGCCCCCATCCTCTTTCCTCTGCAAATTCTCTCAGCTTCTTCGTCAGAAACTCAAGACTTACACTTTCTTCCCCTTCAACTGCGCCCATCTCTCTCTCTCTCTCTCGTTCTCTCAATCAATCAACACAAGAACAGGGCAGGGCAGAAAACAGAGGAAGACCCAGATGAATATATTAGATTTCAGAAGATGGGTAATTGCAATAGAATAATGGGGTAAATCCCAGGACAAAATCTCTTAAAAAATAGCTAAAATAGGAGATAAAATAGTGTTCCTAATATATAAATTTATGATTGGCCTAAATATGGGAGAAAATAGTCTCTTACCAGGGGAGGAGGAGGGAGTTTATAGGTGAGACTAGGTTCTAAGAATTTTGAATGTCAAAGACACATAACATAAGCAGTAGAAAATGAAATGTTAGAAATTTGGGACGAGTGTTGTGAATTCTATTTTATGGCCTTGAAAAGGAGATTTGCCGACTTGTTTCTTTGGTCTCTATCATTTACTTCTATATATATATATTTGATTACATGTGTAATGTGCTCCAGACAATGTCCTCATCATATAATTTATTATATGAATATATGATCATAATAATATAGGTTGGTTTAAATAGCTGCACTTATTTTTTGAAATTTAATATTGTGATCGTGGATAGAAAAAATTTTTACTAGAAGTGTTCTATCGATTTCTTTTGGGTGAAAAGTTTTATTATTTTTGTAAAATAAAGGATGAGTTTATCAATTTGAGGTTGAACATCATCTAACATAAACATTATATATTCAACCGAATACATAATTAGATCAAGAAAACTACGTAATATAGTTTTAAACACTCGGCTTCCACTGTATTTTATAATTCTGCACCCCACCGGAAGATTCAAGAATCTTTTATAGTGTCTTTCATATATATTGCAATCATTTATTGTTATCCAGTTCATGACATATAGATTGCAAGCAATTAAATTAAATATTATCCATTTTATGGCATATAGAAACACAAGAAATTCCATTGGCATAATCGTTTTAAGAGCAAGAGATAAGACTATTTAACAAAAAAGGAGGCAATGAGAGTCTTATAAATAGAGAGAGAACATTTATTAAAAGAAAAAGTACTAAAAAAAATAACAAACAACAACAACTCTCAGTATATATTAAAAAAATACAAGAATAATCATTCCAGATAATGTAATAGATCGGATTTTTATTTTTTTTTAAAGAGGGGAAAGGAGGGCAATAGTTTATCTTATTTATTGAATTGGTTGAGTATAACATAATATATAATCCAATATGTCTGATATGCATTTGCCAATCTCATTATTGGTTTTAGACTCTTCTCCATTGGCCCAAGAAATATTTAATATACTCCATATGAGATGTAATATTAATAAATAATAATAGACCTAGTTGCACCACTAAGGTCATCACCCACCCAAAAAAAAAAAGGTCCACCAGCATCCTTTTAAATTAATAATGAATTACAGGTTGAAAAATAATAAGATTTGGATAAATGAAATATGAGTTTAATAATGAAAATGGAGACTATATATATGAAAATTATTTTTTATATGTCTTTATTGTTTCAAGCATCATTCATCCTAAATATGTCAATAAAATGGACATCAAATTGGCATGATATGATGAAATTAATCATGTAAAAAATATCACCATGAAAATATGAATTTTAAGATAAAATGAACCAATCATATTGAATCAGTATACCTTTGATGTGTTTTTGACGGTACAAACATGGTTTTTTTTTGGCGTACAACATATTGATTGTTTGTACTTCATTTAAATAATTTATGTACAAAATCCTTTAAAATATTTCTTTACCTATTAAAATTAAAAATTTTATTGCTTGAGATGTTTTCAAATTATAATCTTCGTATAATCTTTCGAAATTACAATATTGCTATTAAGTTTATGTTTTTAACAAATTCATTTTATTTTACTTATTTATCTTTGCATGCAAAGACCGATTCAGATGGATAACCGAATTTATTTATGAATTTGAACAACACTTGCACAATTCGTCCTCACTAGTATTTATTAGAATTAATTAAAATTAGATTTTTTTTGTCATTTTTAAAATTATTAACAGGTTTCATGATAAGTTAAAAACACGATACTTTTGGGGGGGGGGGGGGTTGGGCCTCTAGTTTAGCAAAATCAGGCCATTGTTTGTCATCATAAATTTTCTCTATTTACAAAACTCGAATACGAGACTTTGCTTACAAAGAATAAGTATGTAAGCACTTGAACCAACTTATATTGATAAAAGCATGACACATGAATCAACTCAAAATAACAAACAATAAATTATACGTAGGGATGTGCAAAAAACCCGAACCAAAAACTGAAAAAATTGAACCGAAAAACCGGTTAACTGAACAAATTTTTTTTAAAAATTGGTTCAGTTAACCGAACCAACGCACGGTTTGGGCGGTTTAAAATTTTGGCTAACTGCATTGTTAATCGAACCAAATTTATTTTTTTTAAAAAAACAAAGCATAAGAATGAAAAATTTTGGTAAGAAAGTACACTTTTTTATTCTTTGTGAATGGTAACCGAAATTTAATCGTTATAAAAAAATTTTAAACATAAAAAATAAAAAATATAGTTAAAAAAGTATATCTTTTAAGTATTTGAGAACGATTAACTGGTAACCAAACCGAAAATTAGTTAGCCGACTTTTTCGGTTCGGTTACGTTTAGGGTTTTAGACAAACCGAAATTTTCGGTCAATCAAAATTCTCGATTCGACTACGATTCAACATTTTTGTGAATCGAAATATCAGCTAACTAATTTTTAATTAATCAAAATTTCAGTTAATCAGTTTTATACGCTCTAATTATAAGGACTTGGTAGAATCCGGTGGCTATAAAAAAAAAAAGTGCGGAAAGAATGCTTTATTTTTCGGCGTTCGGTTAGCTTCAAAACATTATACATTTACGCCTTTCTGCGCCTGCCTCTGGTTATCTTTTAATATTTTATGTTTTAACTTAATTAATCTCGATTAAGACACCAACACTACGATCAAAGCCGTGGTTTTTTGTGCACTCGTGCTTTCATGCCAGAAATTGTCCATTGCACTTGTCTCAATCCCATTCCTACTGTTTATCCCCCCCCCCCAAAAAAAACAATTTAATAACTTTGACAAAAATAAAAAAGGATAAGCATTCATCTATCTAAAAATTTAATACAAGGATGTCTAATTACAAGTGTTTACTTAGAAATTTAAATGAATTTTGTTGAAATTTTGATTAAATATTTCAGTTAATAATTTTCAAGAACACTGTAACAAACAAATATATATCCGCTCTTGTGGATAAACCTATGATCGAATTAACTACTATAACATAAAATAGTGATACAAAAATACAATTTTTACGGCTGAGCCGTACATACATAATTGTATGGAATATAAATTATATTCTTTAATTGAAGAGCTAAAATTGTAAAATGAATTAGACCAAACAATTATAGAAAGGATCGAAACAATATTCCTTTTTGGGAGGTAAAGTCAATTGATGCATGCATGTTTAAACTTTAATCCACTCCTTAATACTAAAAAGTGTCCTCATCAAAGGGTGACTAGTGTGGGAAACGTATTTATTCTGTCTATTCTCACGTGACATGCGATTGGAGACTTTGAAATTGTACTTTTGGGGGAAAATTGAAGCAAAACTGAATTTATTTTGGAGTGTATGTACTTTCGGTGCTTTTAAGTTAAATGCACTTATTGAGATTTCTCTTTCGGCTATATTAAGTTTTTAATTTTAAAACATATATCATACACTTAAGAGTACATATTTTTAAAAAATATATTAATAAATAGATATTAATAAATAGAATATACGATAAATACATCTGGAAAAATACATATAGATAAAATGTAAGAGCTCGTACTCTCGGATGTATACAACAATTTGCTGATTTTTAATTTTATGGTATCTATGTTTAGTTTAAAACGACTCTTTTATATAGAGTATATATATATGTTGCCTAAAAATATGCAAAGTATAGCATTTTGTTTTAGCACGTACTCTTGTTTAAGTATTACTGTCAATGGTTAGACTATTACTTTTTTTTATTCCTTTTAATTAAAAAGTATGATATTAATTTATGTCTCTGTGAACTAGAAAATCCAAGACTCCAAGTGTGATATCTAAAATCATTTTTTTGCATGTGTTTAAAATTGACCTAAAATCAGATGAAACGATGCCATTATCAAATATGACATTAGGAAATGCACTAACATCTAAAAGTACAAACCAAACAAGGATGAACGTACGGACTCACCTCTCATACAATATAGTATTACAAATAATATCAAGATATTTTCCAAAATATATTACAAATAGTATCAACATATTCACCCATATTGTATAATTTATGATTAGTGGCTTATTACTGTATACATAGATAAGCAACTAGATATATAGGATTAGGCACGCGCAATATACCATATCTTTGATGGATTTTCTCGAGCTTTTCTTTTTTGGGTCATATGTTAGCTAGTTATATGTTTGTAGATCTCGAGCTTTTTTTTTTTTTTTTTGGGTATAGATTCTTCATTTCACTAAAGCTGAGTCACTGTTTGCGCAATAAAAGATAGAGTTTTTTCATTGCAGATTTTCTCTATTCACAAGATTCGAATCTAAAACCTTACTTAATGGAAAAAGGTGTCAAACCACGTGAATTAACCTGCATTGATAGATCTTGAGTTAATTAATTATGATGTGAGACAATTAATAAAGTTCGATGATTTAAGGTAGTTATACCCCCAAACAAAAAAAGGAATAAGTACAATATATAAACGAAATGCTTTTTTTTTTTTAAATGGGAATTAGAGGAAAGCAAGTTTCTAGGAAGCCAAAAAAAATAAAAAAAGATTGGATGGAATAGACAAATTATGGGGAAATTAAGGAAAAAGGAACAGGATTCTTGAAACAAAACCGAACGAGATAATTCATCTACGTGTGCTACGTGCTACCAATCAATTAGCAAATTAAATGACATATCTTCAAAGGCCATTTTTTTAGCCTTTTGGTATCCTCTGTGATGTTAACTTTTTACGGTCCAATAATGTTTAGGATTTAAATTTTCATGAAAAAAAAAAAGGTTTTAAATTTGGACTCGGTCCTTATCAATCTGAATGCTTCCACGTCAAACGAAAAGTCAAATTTTTGCATCCTTGTGTTGCTACTTTTTGCTTGTATCTTTCAAATATAACTTATTGTGCACGACACAATTTTATGAGAAGTAGTTAAGAAAATAATTACTACAATTTGGGAGAAAATCTAACAGAATATATAGTTTCATCAGATTTGCTGACATTAAAGAAGTTATGAAAGCTATTAAATATACGAATAGTAAAATTATCAGTGATTGTAATCTAAGAATTACTTTGACTAGATTCCAAAAAAGATTACCACATATGGAGAGAAATGACAGTATTTCTCAAAAGAAGTCCGTTTGGAAGTGAATTGGCAAAGTTAAAAATGTCATCAATCAAGATACTTCATCCTCTTATAAGCAAGTGCTTTTGAGCTGCCCGGATGGCAGCAAGTTAGAAGCCTAGAAAGGTGAAGGAATCTTAGATAATAGGAAGACGATTACTCAATTTTTGGATAGTGTTCATAGTCACCCAATTTATGTTGGAAAGTTCACCTCCTAAGTACCAAGTTTGGGGTCCTCTATGAAAGATGATGAAGAGATTGATAGCATTTTACGCCCTTTGATGGTCCTCTCGAAATGGATAGCGTGCTTGCGAAGCAAAAAGGAGGAGAGAGAAAGGGGATGAGGTGGGAGAATTTCTGCAGCAAAGGCCTTGCAGCTTGTGGCTCGTGGGGAGGCTCGGGCCCATGAGTCGGCTCGTGGGAAACAAACAACTTTTTTTTGTTTTTTATTTTTTAAAATATTTTTAATTAGTTTTTCTTCTATTATTCTAAAAATAAAGTTGTGTATTATAGAGTAGTTTATGAGTATTATTTTATTTGATAAGCCAAAATTATAAACCTTATACAAAAAATTAGCTCATGAAATGACGTGAAAGAAGTAGGTCTACCATTGAAAATGTTGTAATCTTTTTAATCTCCTGCTTAATACCAGACCCAGTGGCTTCCTACTATGAGGAATTGACATTGGGTAGGCTCATGAGCCTGAAATCATCTTTCTAGCTTGGTCCCCCTCTCACAGCTCGGTCCAGCCCATTGGCCCACCTAACAGAGAGGCCTACGGCCTACCAGTGAAATGGCCAACACAAGAAAAAAGAAAATCCATTATTAGTCAATAATGGTTCGAGTATTTGTGATTGGCCATTCATGAAGTGAGTTATTCAAGTGGATCAAGGATTTCTACATTTACTTGGTAAACAATAAAAGAGAAAATGTCAAAAAAAAAGATTAATTTTCATAGCAAATCAAATCCAATGACTTTCTCTTTTCAATAATGATATTAGTAAACATCAGTATCATACAAGAACTGTTATTATCTTGTTACCAAATTTACATTTCTGTATAAAAACAACCATGATCAATCAAACTTCCTGAATGCTACAACTAATATTCATGTGAAATACACATGCATCTTAATATGTTATTCATGTGATCCTATTAATTATCGTACCAAATATTTTTGGTAATATCCAATTATCGTAAATCAACATCATATAATAACCATAATCCTGTTATTACTAGACTTATATTTTCATTAAAAACAAACATAATCAATCAGTCCTACTGAATATTATAGATGACATCCAAATGAAGTACGCGTAATCTCCATGTGTTCCTATCAGTAACCTTCCCTAATATATCTTTCCGATATCCAATTAGTGAAAATTAATATTTTATAATAATTATCATTAGCTCATCAATCATCACAGACCTGTATTTTCATTAAAAACGAACATGATGAATCAAACCTTCTAAATATTGTAGATTATATCCATATGAAATATTCATAAATCTTATCCATTTGATCTTATTAATAACCTTCCCCAAAACACTTTATTTATTTATTTTTGACAGATTAATTCCGTAATTAATTTGCCTTAACTCGGGTCACATGCCCGAAAAGAAATACGCACGTGACTGTGTGACAAATCGGCAACCACGGAGGCCAAAAGAAAAGAAAAATGACACTTCATATTCGAACGTTTCAATACGTCATCCACCATCACTGTTTGACTTCCTTCCTAAAAATCCAAACTTTCCTTTTTGTTTTATTTCTTACTTTTATTAAATTTGTTTTGGTTTAAAAAAAAAAGGGCAAGAAAATTTTCCGATTTGCTCCGTAGTTGCGCCCTCGATCGATCTTGCTCTTCACGTGTTTCTCGTCTCTTTCTTCTCTCTCAAATCGTCCTTTTTCTCTCTCTTCAATTCATACATTTTCTGGGTTTCCTTCAAATTTTCTAGATTTGGTCTAATTGGGGTTTCGTTCTGAAGCTGCAATCGCATAACCCAATTCGAAAATTTGTCAAAGTTTCGTCCTTTTGATCAAATTGGGCATTTTTTTAAAAATCTTATTTTCTGGGTTCACTAAACCCGAATTATGCCGGAGCCTGACCCGGACGATCCCGAAGTTGATTTTGTCGAGGTTGATCCCACTGGTCGCTACGGTCGGGTCAGTATCTGACTACCTTTTTTTTTGGGGGGGGGGGGGGTTATTGCACTGCTATTGTCATTTTCAGATTTTTAGCATCTGGGAATTGAACTCAGGTGATAATTTGTTGCGTTTTACCCTTAGTTTTGTTGGGTTTGGTTTGTTCTTGGTAAATTGAGTGGGTAGTTGATATGTTACTTTGAATGGCATTGATGTTTCTTGTGATAAGCTAATTGCCCATTTTGATCATTTTAATGTATTGCAGTACAAGGAGGTTTTAGGAAAAGGGGCTTTCAAGAAAGTGTATCCTTTAGTTTAGCAGTTTATGTGTGATGTGATGTGATATATTTGGTTTATGCTATGTCAAAGCAAAGTCCATTTTCTATTAGTTTTCGTGCCTTTTGGAGTTATTTTGATGTTTGTTATGCTATTCTAGTAGAGAATATTGTTAATCCTTGATAGAAGAATTAATCAGATATAGAGCATTTGATGAATTGGAAGGAATTGAAGTAGCTTGGAATCAAGTTAAGGTTGCAGAACTATTGCGCAATTCTGAGGACTTGGAACGGCTTTATTCGGAGGTTCATCTCCTTAAAACTTTGAAGCATAAGAATATTATCAAGTTCTATAATTCTTGGGTTGACACCAAAAATGAGCACATTAACTTCATCACTGAGATCTTCACTTCAGGCACTTTACGCCAGTACGTTTTGATTACTTCTTTGCCTTGTCATCCAGATTCAGCTTTATTTACTTATTTTGTGTGTCGTATTGAGAGTTGCCTTTTGGTTTTTCGGTGGTAGATACAGGAAGAAGCATAAGCATGTTGACTTGAGGGCTCTAAAGAACTGGTCGAGACAGATCCTAGAAGGCCTCGTGTATCTTCATAGCCATAACCCTCCTATCATACACAGAGATCTTAAGTGTGATAACATATTCGTTAATGGAAACCATGGTGAGGTGAAAATTGGTGATCTTGGGTTGGCCGCCATCCTTCACCATGCAAAGGCAGCTCATAGTGTCATTGGTGAGGACATATTTGCATCTTTTTCTAAACTCTTAGTATTAAGCCCTTGTTTCAGAAAACAATGCTGAAGCATTGGTGGATCCTCGAGCCCACTGTTATTCTTATTTCAGGTACACCAGAATTTATGGCCCCTGAGCTTTATGAGGAGGAATACAATGAACTTGTGGATATCTATGCCTTTGGCATGTGTCTTCTGGAGCTAGTGACTTTGGAGTACCCTTATATTGAGTGTGGCAATGCTGCTCAGATATATAAGAAAGTAACATCGGTGAGTCGGTTACAGCTTTTGAGACCTTATTGCCAAGTGTTGCTGCTGTTTCTTTTTTCCTGTCTTTATCATTTTCTGTCTCGTTCCTCCAATTTCTTGGTCCTGTATTGTTCAGATGTTACGATCTATTAGCTATGACCGTGGAGTGATATAGTTTTCTAGTTCACAGCTAGGGTGTTTCTAGGGTAGGGGCTTTCTTAAGTGGTGCATAGTTCATGGATTTCTCTGCTATGATGAATATGAGATACAGCTGCTGGCCAGTCGTTGTGAACTATTGATGAAGAAGATAACTGCCACAACGGTTGATTTTAATGAGAGATATAACTGCCCCTAACTTCTTTAAGGGACAGTTATATGTTAGATCATGAAAAAGGATTGCACATTGTATCTTGGTTGCCTGAGTCAGAGGGGTCTACTGTCCAGACTTTAGGATATGGATGTTCCTTGCTTGCCATTTAGCTCTACAACATTTGAGATTACTGCAGAGTAGGCTGGGAATATTCCCCACTTGGGACTGGCGGCATTATAGTAGGGGTACTTGTGCATTTAAGGTTAGTATGTTAAACCATGTTACTCCAGACATAAGAGCATATGAAAAATCTTTTTGAGGAAAAATAAAAAATAAAATTATATGTACAAACTTACTATTTGTTAAAGTTAAATTGAATGTATCACAGCAAAAATAAAATTAAATTGAATATAACCTCGTTAGATTGGTCTAGCAGGTCAATACATGATCTAAAATTACAGCTATATTCAGATCATTCTTTTAATGTCTATTAGGTTCAAAGAAAATGAAGTTGAATCTATTTAACTGGAGCAGGTCTTATGGATCTAAATAGGATTAAAGATTCATCGGCAATTTTATGTAGTGAAACTCATATATATAGGAAAGGGAAAAAAAACAATGCTACATTAGACCACAACATCATTAAACAACTAATGGCCTACTCTTTTTGTTGGCTAATACCGATATTTCACTCTTCCCATTCCTTTGCTCTTTTTGTTGGAAAATACCAATTTTCAACCCTTTTCATTACTACCTAATCATTTTCATTCTTTCTCATTCCCTCACAATTCTTGAAGATAAAAAACAAATTCTCAACTATTCATATTCTTTCTCATTCCTTCTCACTTCTTCCAAAAAAAATCTCCTCCTTCCCATTGCTTGTCATTTTTTCTCAATCCTTCCTTTTTCCTAACGTCATATCCCAGAGAAAAGAACTGCCTAAACTTAGTTGGGGGATTTTTTTTTTGGGTGAAAAATCTTTTCGAGGAAAAGTGTGTATATATATGTGTATGTATATACACTATGTATATATGTATATACATATATGTATATATATATATATACATATATATACATATACATATACATATACATATATATATACATATATATACATATACACATATATATGTATACATATGTGTATATTTATACACACACATATGTACATATATACACACACACACATATATATGTATATATGTGTGTGTGTGTGTGTGTACATATATATATATATGTGTGTGTGTGTGTGT
>JACYFF010031957.1:126236429-126345631 GCA_017589665.1 Selenicereus undatus | reverse complement strand
TGTGTGTGTGTGTGTGTGTGTGTGTGTGTGTGTGTGTGTGTGTGTGTATATGTATATATATATATATATATATACACACACACACACACACACACACATGGCTAGTGAGTACGTGCTCTCACATGTTATTTATATATGTCTTTTTTGGCGTGTTTGTCTTGTATTTTAGTTTTGAATATTTATTTGCTGATGTGTCTTCTAAGAGCATATGCTCCTAGGTGTATGGTATAGGCTTTGCCCTAGAAGACATTGAACCCCTCTTATAATCTTCTTCTACATCCTCCAGCAAGCATATAGCAAAGGGTGACACTGACCATTTATTGGGTTAAAGGCTTTATTGGATTGGTTTGAGTGAGAACAATAACAGTTTTTATTGACAAGCAGGACGTTTCCTTTCATTCATTGTGTTTTTTCCATGTCAATTAGAATCAACGTTTTTACCTTCATGGTTCTTTTTCCTTTCCAGGGAATTAAGCCTGCATCTTTGGCCAAAGTAACTGACCCTGATGTCAAGGCATTTATAGAAAAATGTATCGCAAATGTGTCACACAGATTGCCTGCTGGAGAACTCCTCAGGGACCCTTTTTTGTGTGATATAAGTCCGGGGAACATTAGTCATTCTTTACACATCAATGTGCCACATCCTGGTATGATTATTGTCCCTGTATGAAAATTTGGAAGCTGTCCTTTCCTTTCTCCTAATTTCCTTTCAGAACATTTGCAGATGTCACGACTAATCACTCTGTGACAGGTACAAAAAGTTCGGAGGACAGTGGTTCTGCTAGAGATGTTACAGTGCAGGGGGAAAGAAAAGATGTCAACACGATATTTATAAAGTTGCGAATAGCTGACTCCACAGGTCTTTTGTTGCTCCTTGTTCTCATCCAATGTGTTTGTCTCTATGTTCTCTGATCTGATCTAGTTCTGTACTTTTGCTTTCTTGTTGATTTGGTTGATGTTTACAATGGTGCATACATGTTAAGAGTATCATGCTCAGTGACTGAGATCTGGTTTTGCTATTTTCAGGTCAGTTTCGTAATATTCATTTCCCATTTGACATTGAAGCTGATACATCGATTGCAGTTGCTAGCGAAATGGTTCATGAACTGGACCTGACAGACCAAGATGTCCCAACCATTGCCGAAATGATTGATGCAGAAATCCGGGCTCTTATTCCCGGTTGGTCGCCTAGGGAATCATTTGAAGGTGAATCAGTTGATAGTCATCTGTCTGAGAACAAGGATGAGTTGTCTCCACTTCCCCCGTATGAAAATAAGGATGAGGCATCCCCAATAACAAATCCGCCATGTAATCTTAGATTGGAAAGGCTGCCTTCTGGTCGTAAGTTCTGGTCAGACTCTCCAAGAGTTCTGGGTTGCCCAGCAAATCCCAGCTACCTTAGCCCATCTGATGTTCCTCCAGGAACATCTGAAGATTGGACAACCCAAAGCAAACATTTAGCTGGGACCCTTGGGAGCAACTCGCATGAACAAAAGAGCGAAGAAGTTGGTAATGATAATGGATCATGGAAAACTGGAGACAACGTGAATGAAAATGATGATAAGAAACCTGAGGGAGTGGCTTCAGATAAACAATCCAGAGATGACACTAGATGTAGTGATAGAGAGAAAAAAAATGCAACTCCTGAGCTCCCTCACACAGTTGAACGCGATAACAGCCATGCAGATGCACATGAAGGTGGTTCGATGAATGAATTGGAAGGAAATGGTGAATTATCTGGTAACACTGAATCAGAAGTGTTGAGGAAAGCTGCTGAGAGACTTGATCTTTTGCTGGCTGAGCAGCATAAAGAGTTGGATGAGCTGAAACAGAAGCATGAATTAGCTGTGTCTGATCTCTTAAAGGGGTTTACACCAGCAATGCGTATGAAAGTGTTCAACATGTGTAGTTGGAAAATCCCTGACTACAGAATGCATTGTGGGTTGAATCTTTATTCTGGGCATTTGGCAAAGCCCAGCTCTTATCTATCTCCGCTGTCAGGTGTCTCTCTGAACAGATTATATGGTAGTTCCCGTGTACCTGTTCGGAAAGTATTTGCACGTTCATCAAGTAGTATAGACGTTCCTGTGAGCCCAAACTTCTTTGATATCCTGACAAAAGTTGGGACTTCTAGAATAGGAGCTGCTGGGTCTAGCTACCAGGATAAGTTAAACAGTTTCGCACGTTTTAACATTTTCAAGCGTCCATCCAGATCTGACATCGGAATTGCCGTTATCTTGAAAGACAACTTGGAAGAAGGTGCTCAACCGTGACAACATCCACTGAACAGTACATTTTTCACATGATGTGGGTCTTTCTGCTGAGATGGATGGTTTCTTGCCGTAGTTAGATGTAAGTCTGTAGTCATTTTTTTCTTCCTTTGTTCCATTTCTTAGTTAAGTAGACTATACACTTCCGCACGAAATTCTGGTATACACTTGTACATAGGGTTCTTGGTTCATCGTTGACTTCAAAAAGAGGTCGTTGTACTGGAATATGGTAATCCATGTATATTAGAATCTTGGGCTACCTCTTTCATGAATTTATCAATCTGGGGTTATACTTTTCTCCTATATTCCAACTGATATGGTTGTACTGAAAATGTTTGATTTTTATAAATTAAATTATGGATCCCTTGTGTAAGGGCAAGTGGGAAAGCTGGTCCATGGTGGCCACATGTCCTTGAGAGTGCATTCAGGATATCATGATATGAAAATTGCGTAGCGAAAATTCAGAGGGGACGTCAAATCATGATGACAACTCCCATTGTGAATCCCACTTTTACATCGTCTGAGAGAATGTCTAATCAAGATAAAAAGTAAAATGGGATCTGATAAGATTGAAGTGTACACTCCCTTGATTTGATTTTGGGGTTAATATTGAAGTTTATACTCCCTTGATCTGATTTTGGGATTAAGACATTCGAATCCTAGATTAGGTGAAGTATGTGCTATTAAAGTAGCAATGGACATTTCGTATGGGATGGGTTCTCAGTGGTTGGTTGCTGCTGCTCCTGAAAGTAATGAGCATGCATCTGTGGCTAAAATTGTCTTCTGCATATCAGTAGGAATCTGAGCTATTCTTCTAGTTACACACTGACACTGCGTTCACCATAATAATTGGCCCCTTAACACTAGACCTGGCCTAAAATTTCAAAACCCAGCAAAAGCAGGGCCTAAACTGAGAGTTGGTGTTGCAGAGTCCATTTCCACACCTTAACCAAGTTAAAGTAACAGAGCAAGACTGGCATACATTGATATTTGGCACTGCAAAGCGGATAAGCTGTTTAATTTTGCTGAATGAGACGGCACTATGAATATTATATGCTCAATTGCTCATTGAGGACTGAATGCAGTTCTTCCTACAAAAGAGCCAATCTAGCTCATCTTTTTCACACCAACAGACCGACACTTAACTACCAAATTAACATAGCTAATACTATACATTGCCTTGAGTGACCCTGACAGAATGCATTATCTCCATCTCTTAGGAAGTTTCCTCGACCACCAAATCTAGATAATTTCTGGAAAATAGCAGTGGCACCAAAAATTTATGCACCATATCTTACTGTAACATACGGGAGGCAAATTCCTTGCATTAGTTGCGTGACTTGCGTCTAAGCTGAGCAAGGGTTGATGAGGGAAACAGTTTTCAGAGGATGACCGAAAGAATCAACTGCTGGCAGAATTCAGCTCTCTGTCTCAACTCTTCCGAGTCTTGGTCTCCCTTTTGACTCTGATTCAACATTGCCGGCTTTGAGCTGCAAAGAGCACCGGTACATGACTTGGAGTTACAACAAAAATAAGCACATGAAAAGAGAGCTTGCGGCACCAATTCTAGACAATATTAACTTTTTAGAGGCAAAAAAAAGTTTGCAAGAAAGGGACCAAAGGGCAAAGCATTTTGGATTTAGCAAATGGCAGGAAAATACCTTTCGGTCTCAAGAATGGACAAGCAGTCATTGGCATCACACGACTCTTGTGATTCATCACCCTTGGGCTCTGAAAATGGTATGGCACACAAAAATGGGGAGAGAAGAGGATCAGGCGCCGAACCATTCACATTCTCAGAGCTGCTTTTTGTATTTAATCCAATAATAGAACCTCTGCCGGTGTATAAGCCCCAGAGTTCCGATTTTTGAGATTTTCTGCGAGTCTGTGTTCACCAAAGTACGTTAGAGAATAGAGGGTGGCTGAGGGGAGAGTTATCAACAGTGGAGAATACGAGTCGGGTAAGCCCCTTTGTAGTTTTTACCTTGATTGAACTTGCATGATGGACCTTAAAATGCCCAACAACATCCTTCCCCAAATTTAGGGCACAAACAGGACAAACCTGAATTATCAGTATGAATAAAATAAGCATCAAGGAGAAAAATGAAAAAAACCAATGCGATACCTCAGAAACATAATCCATAGGCCATAACCCGACACCCCCTAAAGAAGAGAAACCCTCCAAGGATTGTCTAACAAAGCCCAAAAGCAAAAGCCCTTGTTGCCTTGATGACAACAATTGAATAGAGAACTCTAATCCTATGGCATATAAGATAAAATTTCACTCCTATTATACCGACGTTGAACAATGGGACAGCTAGGGTTATTCTTTTCAACTCATCATAAGCAATTCATTGCTGATATGATGAGTGTTGATGAGTGTCGAATGTTGATTATCAAGTTGATTATCAAGTGCTTATGATAAGATGAAAGAACAAACCTCTACGGAGTTCTCATATATGGACCAAAATTCAATAGCGCATTAAGATGATCCCAAGTTATCAAAATCAGGACATGATCCAATTCAAAATCAAAATCAAAATCGAAATACGGGTGAATTTGTAGTTTGTAAGGGAAGAATCAGAAAATGAAAAAGGGTAAACATACCGCATTCTTAACGTCGAAACAGTGCTCTTCTTGTAGGTGATTGCAAAGCAGTGAGAGTTCAGTGTCAACATAGCAGAAGGGGCAAGTGAAATAAGTTCTTGGATCATCATTTACTTCTGAATTATCCAACAATGAATGACTTCCTGTCAATTATTTCATGATAGGGTCAGCAACCTCATTTTCTCCATTTCTACCAGACAAAACCAGCTTGACCTTGACTTCAGACAGAACCAACAAACTGACCATCTATGAATTATCAATCTTCCATCTTTATGTTGTCTACTTAATGATCATACATCTAAGGATTGATCACATAGTAGTAATTCTTTTCCTTTTCACCAAAATTTTCCCTTCAACATTTTGGGATTAAGCATAATACACAAATAATCAGTCTATGAAGCAGAACCCTTCAAGTATTGCACAGTGGAACCCTTCAAACTTGATTAAAACACTTAAGAAGAACATTATATTGAACAAAATGACCGGAAAACATGGCAAATGGGTAATTAACATTATCTACAATCCCTAATACTCCAATTGTGTTGGTCATACAGTCATACTACAATGAACCAATTCAACAACTTTCACATCCTCAAAATGCAAAATTTAGGATACCCATAAACAGATTGAGAGAGGGAAAGAACCAGAGGTGAGACGGGCAGAGAAATGCTTGGAAGAGTGAAATTTAGAAGCCCAGAAATCCACATCCATTGTTGCTTCTGTTTCTGATACACCGTGCAAATGTGTTAGCATTTACCAGTAAAGAAGAAGAAGAAGATGAAGGAGAAGAAGATAGGAAATTAGAGAATCTGGGGTTTGAAGGGGAGAGAGGGTGCAGAAGAGAAGAAAAGGCCTCTTCTTTGTTTGTTTGTGTTTTGTAATTTTGGGAGTTTGCTGATGAATGGAGGGGATTAACATGTCCTCATTCTCTCTCCTTCCTCCTCAGCTCATCTTGTCCTCTTGCACCTGTGCTCCCCACTTTTCTTCTTTTCTTTTTCTTTATTTTATTATTTATTACTATTATTTTATTAGTACTTAATTGTTGTAGAAAAGTATTAGTACTTAATAGAGGACATCAAAGTAATTAACATACTGCTACCAAAAAGAACAATTACATTGCATAAATTCTTTTTTATCAAAAGGAGATGTATTCATCATGTAGCTTAATAAACTTACACTAGTTGTCTATAACAATATCAATAGTCTTAGTTGGATTCTCTAACACAACCTCTCCCGATACATTACATGAACTATTCTATGACATTAATTGGACCGGGTGCCTTAGAGGAAGCAAATTTCGTTGGCCAAATATTTAGTTGATTTCAAATACATGAATTAAAAAACATCAGCTTTTATTTAATCTAAAAATCAAATATTTGTTCTTTAATTCCGTAAAACTCTTTTTTTAACTAAGTTCAAATCATACCTCTAAGATTTAAAGCCGCATCAAAGAGTTCTCATATCAGGTATTTTTTTATTTTTTTTAGTGTTTTTCCCTCCTCGCATTCTCTTTCACATTGATGTGGGTATTGTTCTTGGAGTGACTTTGAGAAAAATTAGTACTAATTTTTTTCTTTGGGTGTTACACACAAGTCACACCAAGATGAAATAACCAAGAAGCTTTAATGGTTGATTTAAACATGTAATTAATACTTGAAATTAGGAAAAAGGAAAGTGAAGGGGTTAGCAGTGGAAGTCACCTCAACATTTAATATTGTCTTTGCTTTGCTTGGTGCAGGTATTCAATATCAAGTCATAGGCTCCATGTCACTCTGTCTTCCCTTGACTGCTTTTGTCACATCCAATTCCTTCTTGCACCTTTCTACATCTTGTACTATAATTTTTTCCTCTCTTCAAAACTTTTTGTTTGATCAAGACCCCAAGATTCTCTTCATTTTCCTTATAATTTATGTGCAAAAATTGTTTATGTGAGGCTGTATACATCTAAAGTAGAGGTGGAAAACGTGGTAGATCAAGCTAACTCATCCTATGAATCGCATATTAATGAGTTGGAATTCACAAAGTTACATCACATCACACCATTTATAAAATTGTATTACCAGCTTAACACTGTAACCGGGGGGGGGGGGATTCGCTCCGTAACCTGTTGATTGTGAGCCTAGAGTGGGTCTAACGTGAGCCGAATATAGGTCGAACTAACCCATGTCCCAACTTTAAATCCTAAAGTATACATACTAATCAAATATTCAACTAGCCTAACATTATGTGTAACAAGGATTAGGAACAATGTTGTTATATGTATGATCTCTCTTACATCTCTAAGACAAGATTTTCGAGGCACAAATTCAGATTTGGGTTTGAATTTCGATTCAAATATGTCAATTTGGTAACTCTTGTTAAGTTGATAAAACCATAGATAAATGATTTATATTTTATAAATTCTTTAAACTTTTTGACAGCATAATAAAAATAATTTTTCAGTGAAGTTAGAAAAACACATATATAGTTAGACAATTTTTCACAAAAATTATGGCAAATCAAATATTAAAAAGGTTATAAAGTAAAAGACTTACACACTTTAATTAATTAATTAATATGAGAGAAAGGTCGAGAATACCTAATATAATCAAGAAAAGGGATGAAATGGCCGCCAACAACATGATCGTTTCATAGGCAAAAGGCACTTAAAATGTCAAAAGCCAAAAAGTTTAGACACAAAGAGGGGCCAAAAGCTAACAATTAGAGAGTTTCCATGACACTTACATGAATTTTTGCAATTAATAATTACATATATTTTATGGAAATCTTGTTTTATTGGGCAAGAACTAGTCAAAATAATGACCCCTCAGCCCTCAAAGTCATTAAAGTATATATGGTGGCTCTATTATAAATATAAAAATTAGAGATACTAATTAATTAAGCTTTAAAATACAAATGAACTTTTTTTTTTCTTTTTCTTTTTGGGGGGGGGGGGATTTCATAAATCATGACCTACTCTAGGCACGTAGGTGTAAAAATTGCACTTTGGCACACTAAAAAGCCTTTATTTCCATTGGACAAAAGAGAAAAGAAGTAAATTTAAAAGAAAAGCAAGTAAAGCTTTTTTTTTAAATGCTAAAAAATTATATATATGAATGAAATTTTGACAAAGTGATGAACACTATACATTCGATTTTAGGTTTGATTGATCTCTTCTGTTTTAAATTATTTTATATGTATTTTTTTAATAGTTCATTTAAATCCAAACATAAAAAAAATAATTATAGATGGCATTGAAGAAAAGGGGTAAGAAATGGGGCAAATTAATGTTATCTTTTTTCTGACTAAAAAATATGAAACGCTACTTTTAAATGTTAAATGTCAATACTATTAACTTTTAAAAAACACTGCTTAAAACACTAAATGTTACTTGAAATGCTAGTCAAAATATTAGTTTATCGAACACTAAAAATTTTAACTAATTAGTGTATTTACTTGATCAAAACACTAAATACTATTCAAAACACTATTATTGAACACGATCTTACAGTCTTTTTCCCCTTAGGTAGTAGATGGCTAGCCATGAAGATTAATATATAATTTTTATGCAGTAGCATTGACAAGTTTGTAACAAGTATGAATATTGGAACAACAGTGTCCTAGATTTTTTCCACTATTTAAAATTTTTAGGCAGGAAATGGCTAACCACGTAACGCTACCATGGACAACCAATCCGGATAAAGCCTATATCATACACTCGAGTATATGTACGCTCACATGACACATGAGCAATTATATATTAAAATATAAAATATATGACAAATACACCACAAAAAATATATATATATATATATATATAATAGATATGGGAACACGTGCTCCTGAGTGTGAATAATAATTTGCCCTTTTCATAACGTTCCTGGAAAAATTGATCCCAACCTAGGCTCGGGGAGGTCCGAGCCAGAAGGGGCTAGGTTGACCTCCCATTGATGGTTAGGGTTCCCGTACAAACACAAATTTGGGTAGCTTAGATCACACCCTTGACAAAATTCTTGCACATCTCTAGTTAGGGCTTTGATTATTAATTGCCGCCCTTCTTCCTTTGAAATCCATGCTAATTAAAAAGATCACAGTTAAAATTCAGCCAAATAAGAGATTACGATCAAGGATTACTCTTTTTTAAAAAAAAAATGCGGTGGGGCCATGGGGGATGTGTATGATTAAGGATTCCTTATTTGCGAAGAAAAGTATATTTTGACTTTTTTTATATATGTAGCATTTTCTGCTAAGTTTTTTCGACATTAATATTTATGATAGTTCGAATATACGTTATAATTTACGTCAAATAGGATAGGAATGAATGAGTAGGGGGGTTTTCAAACACTACAAACTCCGAATTTTAATCTATTCTAACATTTGCAAGATAATCTATAGCTTTATTGGACTCCAGGTAATAATGTCCAATTACAATATTCTAGTTCGAATTTGAGAGAACGTCACATCTCATTGTCTATACAAAATACTGTAATTACTCTATAAACCAAAATAAAACAAAAAAGAGTGTATGTAATTGAATTAAAGTTCAATGGGCAAACTACTCTCTCCCTTTTAAGTTTTATCCCAGTCCACCTACCAAATTTGCCGATATATACAGCTAGGTCTGTCTCTTATTTAACATGACAATGTGCAATTTAACTTCACAACTACCTTTTAAACTTTTTGCCATGACATATTCAATCATACCACATATTAAAAAATAAAAATGAGATGAAGTTAGACAAATTACATCATGTTGAATACAATACAGGACAAAAGACACAATACCTAGGTGAACATGTCGTGATTCAATAGTCCTTGATTTACAAATTCAGTGAAAATGCAGAGACAAGAAGCTTAACTAGTCTGAAATTTGTAAACTCAAGACTATACAACAACAACTTTCAGTATGGGTCCCATTTTTGCGGGGTATGGGGAGATCCAGATGTAGACAACTTTACCTCAACCGGCAATCCTGTCTATAGAGAGGCTGATTCCAAGATACTCATAAAATCAGATTTTGTGGGGAAAAAAAAAACATTTTTTGAGAAAGAATTTTGTGCAAACATTTTATGGAGAAAAACTAAGGGTAAGGACTAAGAAATACGAAAAACAAAAATCATGTGGCAATAACTATGAAAGCATAAGTGCAGCAGGGTAGAGAAAGATACCGTACCTTAACAAACAGATTCAGTGAAAATACAAAGACAGAAAGCTAAATCCAAAATTTTTGAACTCAAGACTGTGTTATTATTTATAAAATGATCGTTACAATAAAAATGGAAGCTTAAAAGTTAATTATAAAATACAATTACTACACGTACCCGGAACTACACGTGCATGTCGGTGTATCCAACTGTATAGAAATCTTCATTTAATTCCCCCCCCCCTCTTTTTATTTTCCCTACATGGACCAGACGCCAATTACAGAGATTGAAGCCCAACCCATCGCCCGGCTAGGCAGCTGGACCAGACAAGTAACTTGATAGGCCCAATAAGTAAGCATCCAAAATATGCAATCTTTTCGAATTACAGCCTGAAATTGGATTGGTATGGTATGGTATTATTGGTATATATGAGTACCCAAAAAAAAAGTAAAATGATAAATCTACAAGGCATTTAAAACGTATCTTGTTTTCACTTAAAATATATAATACCATATATTAAATGGGAAAAAATGATATGATTGAATAGTGAAAGGATGTCAAAACTTATAAATAGTGTAAAATCACCTTTTATACGTAATTTTTCACATCTACAAAATTACACATATGATATGCCTTCGCGGATGAGGTTGATCCGATTAGGGTGTCAATTTGTATTTATTGGCTTAGCCGACGAATATCAAAGCTTTGTAGTTCATAATTAGTTATAATTATTAAAAATTCGATGATTTTGAACCATAAAATACATTAATTTAAGTTAAGACAAAGCATTTAATAATGTCTTGTGGCAAGATAAGTATCATCAACCCAAAAAAAAAAAAAAACAAACAAACTTGTCTTAGCCTCTGTGATGAATACTTTATAAGGTATTACATGCAACTAAAACATATATTACTTAAATTCCCCCCCCCCCTTTGATCCTTAGAAATGGGGTTTTTATATCAAAATAAAATAAGACAAAAAAAAATTCTTCACCAAATCATACTGATATTTGTAGAGTTTACATATAGTCATTAATTATGATTGTCCTTTTCCATGATGATAGAACCCACTAGCTACATTATTTCAAACACATATCTACAACAAGTACACGAAGATTAAATATGGAAAACACTCTTTAATTAAAAGTGCTTAATGTGGAACCCAAATAAGATTATTGGATGAGAGCTCTACTTCTAATTGGATCAGCAATTGCTCGAGTTTAATAAAATAATGGATCAGAGCAGAACCCCCCACCCAAAAAAAAAGGTTGTTGAAAGGTAAAATTCCTCTATCAGTTATTCAACATGTTTATCGACCTTGTATAATTTTAGGAGACTGAAATGACTTATATTAAAACACTAAGCTTTTCTCATATGTGCATATTGTGTGTTGAGTAGATCAATCTAGCATAATTAGCCTTTGTGATCTCTTACCCTCATTTTCTTAACATCATAGGATTGGACATGACCATTCTCATTTGAGGCAAACAAAAGTACTTAGAGCATTCCCCGTGGGAGTTCCTAATTTGGGAACTTTGCTCTGCCACGTCAGTAAAAGTTTCACAATTTTGGAACTTGCATTTCATCACTTCTCCAACCTATGGAACTCAATTTTAATAATCTAATAAAAATATTAGTCATGGACCCACCTTATAACACACAATCTATTTTTTAAATTAATTAAAAATTATATACTTACTTAAAAAAAAAAACAAAAAACTATTTTAAAAAGGTGAACAATGACACGTGGGGAGACACGTACAGGCGTGCTCCCCCGCGTATCACACGCGTTTCCATGTGGCTGGGGATGCAAAATTTTTTAATAGTCACAGACATACAGGCCCCATACTTGCCCCAGACACACAGGCCCCATACTTGCCCCGCGTGCCTGTGGCTGCGAATGCTCTTAGACAAGCATCTCATAGGGCAAGCCTCCCTCCTAGCCCTTCTTTTAGCCTTTCTAGTTACGATTTCACATACGAGAGGAACACGCATGACCTTATCAAAGAGACACTTCCTATTCAAGAGGAATTTATCATTCAACAACCTCGTTTTTCTTTTTTGAAGTCTTTGATCTTCTATTTTATTGGAGTCGAGCTACTACTAGCTCAATAAAGAGTTGAGGTTTCCCATTCAGCCACCTTTTTTGTGCTCCAAACTAAGCACTTTCTCAAGAGTATTCTCTTCTTTGGTTTAATTAGGGACAATTAATGTAATTGATTGCATCTAACTATGATACAAAGGGAGAGATGTATTATGCATGCATGCTTACAGCTATAACAATGTTTTGTTTCTCTTTAATTTTATCTGAATGGACAAATCTTGAACAGTGTATATGTCCAGGAATCATTAGGCAACTTTTCAACTTTTGTAGAATAGATATGCACTTAGTCAACCCCTTTAAATCTGAATGTCATGATTAAAGTTTTTTTGATAAAAAAGAAAAAGAAACAAAAATGAAAAGTACAATTTCCAAAATTAATTACTTCAGATTTTGGTTCACTAATATAATTGTACATATTTTCTTTTCTACCTAATCTTAAATATAATGTTAAAGTCCTTATTAGAATCCCCAAAATTAAGGAATGTACATTAGTTGGTTAAAATCAATGAGTTAAGTTTTTTTTTTATAATTTTTTTTACAATATAACTTATTTTACCCAGCTAATTAAACATATGACTTTCTATTTGGACAAATTAAATTAATCTTTGGATTAGTTGTCTCCAGATCTGTGACAACTCAGCTTAATTATTCTCTAGTTCACATGAAATCAGTTGTAGACCACTCCAAAAATTATCATGACATTTCAGAAACATAATGACAAAACTACTTATCAATTCAATCTCATAATTTACATAAAATTTTCTTTCTTTTTTTAAAAAATAATAGCTCACATACACTGAATATATATGCCAACAGTGTCTATGAACATATTCAAACAAAATCAAACCTTCATATAAATTTCAATAATGCATGAACAAAATCAAACCTTAAACATAAAATTAGCTAGTACATATATATATATAGGGATCGGACCAGGTGCGCTTAATTCCCCTTTGCATGGAGACATGCAGATCGATCGATCGATCGAAAATCTTCATCGTCCAGCCATGGATGCTTCAATCCAAAAGCCTTTATCTCTCAACAACATAATGGGAGAATGCTTAAACCCAGATGGTGCTTTTGGTCAAGAAGCAAGATTGTCATCTTGGGCATTTTTGTTGTCTCAGTGCCAAAATCAGCTGCCATTTTTGAAAGGCAAACAAATGCAGTCATAGCAATAAACTGGATGAAGAAGAATGAGAGAAAGAGAGAGAGAGGGAGGGGGGAGGAGAGAGAGAGAGAGGGAGGTGCTAGTATTTATAGAGAAATGGAAAATGGATATGGAAATTGGCAAGGGATAAAAGAGAGGTTTGGTTTTTCTTTCTTTTTTTTTTTTAATAGAAAGAAGTCGTAGACCATGGGCGGATCTACTCATCTACACATGGTAACAGTGTTCATGAACACTATTAGCTGAAAAAATTGTTGAATTTTTTATACAAAAATCGAGCAAAATTTTGACATGGAAGTCATAAAAATAATTAATTACTAATATAAAATTTTTCAAAACTCAAAAGTAAGCACTTTTGTTCAAAATTTCTAGATCCATCACTTCAAATTAAGAGCTAGAACCAAAAGAAAAAACGCACTCATTTTTTTATATATGTTTCATTAATTTTGAAAAACATTTTTATTATTTTTTCCTTACAAAAAGAGGCCGGATTTCAATCAAATTAACATATTTTCAAATTAAATGTTATACATATTGTGAAGATAGAAAGAATAGGTGGAGAAAAAAAAAAGGAAATAGGTAGTGCCTTGAACTGTGGAGAAACATTGTAGAGCGCAGATAAAATACTTAATATTCCCCCGCGTGCTAGAAAAAAATCACTTTATTTCATTGAAAAGGAAATTAAAGGAAAGGTGGAAAAACAAATTATAACTGAAAGAGATTGATGTTTACTGTGGAAGAAGGTGGTGCCCTAAAGCTGGGACTCTCTCTCGAATGTTATCTTCAGTTCCACTGTATGTGTCCTATAAAAAGGGGGGATCATATATTATTCATGTGCACTTTATTCAATACATGAGGATGAGTTTGGTTTCAACTTTGAAAAATAAAACATGAATGTCCCTCACACCTCTTGGCTTTTTGTCGGTTCACATCATTTGTGTTCAAAACCTAAAATTTTTCTATCAACATAGGTTGGTTCAAGTGGTTTGGCACCCTTCTTGTTGGGCCAACACTAGTTCGACTCCAGTGAAATAGAGGATCCGAGACCAAAAGAAAAAAAGCTAAAATTTTCTAGTGACTTTTCTTTCGTCTTAATGCTTTTGATCTATGCAAATGCACCTTTATGTGGGGGTTTCCTTTGCTGTAACGTTAAGATATTCAATGATGATCAATTTATCTATATTAAACCTATCTTTATTTTTTTTGGTCTTTGATCCTTTATTAACTAAAGTTGAGTTGTTGTATGTAATATATATTTGATTTGAGATCATGATAGATCCTATAAAAGCACGATGTGTAGTAAAAGAAGATGTTCTCATTATCATCGTCAAACTACACACCATGATTAAGGGGAAACGACTCAAATGAATACCCAACGATTTAAATCAAATTATTCGGTTGTATATATTGTAGTACAGTTCTTATACTGTCCACCCGGTTGTACAAATTCATTTGTACAACTGAGCCCACCAGTCCACTAAATTTCCGCTTGACCCACTTGGAAACCGCTTTTTTTAAAATAAAAAAAAACAAAAACACCAAAACGCGCAAAAAACCAACTAATTCAAGCTTCAAAACCCACGGACTTCTCCCGTTC
This sequence comes from Selenicereus undatus, assembly GCA_017589665.1. NCBI lineage: Eukaryota > Viridiplantae > Streptophyta > Magnoliopsida > Caryophyllales > Cactaceae > Selenicereus > Selenicereus undatus. The sequence goes on along the minus strand of JACYFF010031957.1, from coordinate 126,330,763 downwards.
TCTCTCCACGACCTTCACATATTCTCAATCCATTTCGCGAATTCTGTAGCACTCCATCAACAATTCTAGCCAAAATCTCTTCCGTAAAGGTTGAAAGAAGAACTTCGATGTAAGTTTCACTAGCAAACGCAATTTGTTTTCATTTTCGAATACACTAACATTACCAATCGTATTTTAGGTTTTCAGTCAGCAAACAAAGTTTTTACTAATTACATTTCTACAATCTTTTCAGATGGAACCTCAATATTCAGAAGCAAGCACCAAGGGGTCTGGAAATGATGAACAACTAATCTCTCAAGAAAGGTATGTTACAAAAACGAAACCTAAAATTTCGTTATTAACCTGTATATTTCGATTTAGTGAGCCTTGGCTGCCTATTGGTGAGCTATGGAGTCTGTTTAGTGAGTCATTACTTTGTGTTAGTGACTTGAACAAATACATGAACTAGTGAGCCAAATCTTGATTTTAGTAGGCCATGACTGCCTGTTGGTGAGTTATGAAGCCTGTTTAGTGAGTCATTACTTTGTGTTAGCGACTTAAACAAATACATGAACTAGTGAGCCAGATCTTAATTTTAGTAAGCCATAGCTGCCTGTTGGTGAGCTATGAAGCCTGTTTAGTGAGTCATTACTTTGTGTTAGTGACTTGAACAAATGCATGAACTAATGAGCCAGATCTTGATTTTAGTGAGCCATGGCTACTTGTTGGTGAGCTACGAAGCCTATTTAGTGAGCTATTACTTTGTGTTAGTGACTTAAATAAATTCATGCACTAGCTAGTGAGCCAGATCTTGATTTTAGTGAGCTATGAAGCCTATTTAGTGAGTCATTACTTTGTGTTAGTGACTTGAACAAATACATGCATTAGTGAGTCAGAACTTGTATTTTAGTGAGCCATGATTGCCTGTTGGTGAGCTATGAAGTTCGTTTAGTGAGTCATTACTTTGTATTAGTGATTTGAACAAATACATGCACTAGTTAGTCAGAACTTGCATTTTAGTGAGCCATGGTTGCCTGTTGGTGAGCTATAACTTCTGGGTAGTGAGTCATTACTTCAATTTAGGGAGATGATTATTATGTACCTTATTTTTTGCTAACACATCACTTCAATTTAGTGAATTGCATCTTTTATACTCTAGTATTAACATTACATATAATCCTCTTTGACAGATCAAAAACAGAGACTTCACCCACAAACCTTGAGGAAAAGATCACTTGGCCAATTACACCAGTGGAGGAAGCATCAAAATCACCTGTCTCAAGTACTACTACAGACAAAACAAATTTATCACTCCTAATATTAATGAGCTAAATATATATCTTCAGTGAGCCAAGAACTGTGTTTAGTGAGCACATGACTGATTCCAGTGAGCTAGATGTATTTCACAGAGTGAGCTATATTAATGATAGTGGCCTGAATGTTTTTTGTTACTGAGCAAACAAATACATATAGTGAGCACACGATTCATGATGGTGAGCTATTGTTTACCCGACATAATCCAACATTTATCGTGAGCAGACGCATAAATGTAGTGAGCGGAATGTTTTTTATTAGTGAGCAGACGCATACATATAGTGAGCACAAGACTGATTATGGTGAGGTATTGTTTTTTGTTACTGAGCAAACAAATACATATAATCAGTCCATGCTGAAACGTAGTGAGCAAAATGTTTTTTATTAGTGAGCAGACGCATACATATAGTGAGCACAAGACTGATTATGGTGAGTTATTGTTTTTTGTTACTGAGCAAACAAATGCATATAATCAGTCCATGCTGAAACGTAGTGAGCGGAATGTTTTTTATTAGTGGACAGATGCATACATATAGTGAGTACAAGACTGATTATGGTGGGCTATTTTCTCATATTACAGAAATCAATTTTTAAAAACAGAATAATGTATATTCAAAAATTAGAACAAATAAAACATTCTTCAAGAACTCCAGAACAACTAAAAAAACACAATAACTTACATAATCAAACCGGAACAAAAAAAACACATATCAAAAACCAATATCGAACTTGATGAACACTGCGCATTTGATAAATCTTCATCGTCAACTCTCAAATTCAGCCATGGAATAATTGCTGAAAACTACATAGACCGATCGAGCACTCTGAAAACAGAGAATTTGGCAAAAACGAAGATAGTAGCAGGCCAATTCACGACTAATTTGAAATACGTGAACAACGAATTCAAAATCAGTAGTCACTAGCGAATTTAAATCAGAACATAACGATCAAACGCCTAAGATTCATCAGCTATATTGAGCAGCAATACACTAATGATTTCTCGAAAACTAAACTCTATAATGTATGACCAGCGAACAGTTTCTCTCTCTTTTAAAAAAAAACTGTTAAAATATGTTAAAAACTGGCAAGTGGGACCGGGTGGACAACTCAGATGTCCACCCGGTTGTACGTAATAATTTACCATTGTAGTATTGCATAGAGCTCTTGAAATTATATGTTGCATCCTAAATTAATCTGTAACTTGTATAAGAGTCGAGGCGGCATGTTAATAGACCAAGAATTTAACTTTCATATAATATACAACAGTCGACATTCAAGTTAATTAGTTGTTAGATGTCCATGCCCCCCCCCCCCCCAATTTTTTTTTTTAAAAACTCCTTAAGTAAAATATCTATTATAACAATTGATATGAAACATAACACAACATCAATAAAATACTCCCAGAATTTTCTGGCTGAATAATTGTCTTCAATGAATGATCAATCATTTGTGGTTTGTCTTGTCCACATTTTTCAATGTTTGAAAAGTTTTGGAGGTATATATCTATATATATAAACACTAATTTTATTTCAATTCAACTTTATCTTATAACGTCAAGAGACAAACCAATCATTAAAAAGCAACTTAAGAGGAGTGACATGATATTTGACCCAAATTCAGATGCATTATTGCCTCTATATTATTTGGTGATTTTACATAGATTTTATATTAAAGGCATTGAATTGGTAAAAATAAACATATAGAAATATTACAAAATAACAAAGAAAAACCCAAAATTACCTCCTTAATTACTTGTCACATAACAAGACAATGTATAAATAAAGTAGCTTTTTTCCTGATCAAAAATAATGCATAATTCAAGATAATATCAGAAGGCGAATACAAAGCTAATAACTAAAATATAAATACACAGCTTATAACTTGAAAAAACAGTCCTTTAAATCACATTGTAACAATTAAAAGGACTCATATAAAGTCAATACTTTTTCAATCAGTTAATATTAAATAATAAAGGGCTTTAATCATTTTCTTTTTAGCAATAAGTAGCTTTTGTTTGTTCATAATAATTACAAGTTAATTAGAATAACGCCACATTTCTTGACAAAAATAACGGTCCAAACAGGACCCCAAGGACATCGCATAAAAATACCTCCTTTTTGTCAGCTAAAGCTTCAGCCAACATAATTCTAAATAATTAGCAAATCATGCCCTTCAATTGATTACAGTTAGCTAATTAGGGTTTTTTTTAAAAAAAAAATTTTGGAGTAAATTATGAACTTGACTTGGTCAAATGGGACAGAACATGATTATCAAAAAACAGCTGTACGCGTCAATTCCTCAAAAAAAAAAAAGTTTGCTTTACCTTAAAACAAGGTTAAATTGATTTACCTCGATTTAAGGTGAATCTTTTGTAAATCATGACCACTTTTTCTTCTGTTTTGATGCGATAACATTGGCAATTTTTTTATCTGTTCGTAGGAACACATACTCATTATTCATGTGTACATATTTTTATGTATGTATTTATTATATATTAATTTTTAACACATATTTGTTTATATAATTGATAGGAGCACGTGATGTGATAAGTATAATGACCTTGTTTGGCAAACAACGGTTAGCTATTAACTGTTAGCTGTTATCTGTTGACTGTTTGAATTAACTGTTTGTATTAACTGTTTGAATTATCTGTTTGTTGAAAAATTATTTGGTAAAATTAACTGTTTCTGATAAAGTTGTGAGACAAAAAACTAATTCTTCAAAAAGTATTTCCAAAAAGCTCATGGAATTAGCTTTTTGAATCCAAAAAACTCTTGTAAAATTTTGTTTCACCAAACACCCAAATTAGTTTTTTTATTTTGTCAAACAGCTAATATTAGTAAAAAAAGTTCCTTTTGATCAAAAGGCTCTTCAAAAAGTTATTTGCCAAACACCCCATAAATTATGGGTACTACAACCATTGTGACTTTAACTTGAAAGCCAATCAAAATGTTTATTATCAAAAAAGAGACAATCAAAAGGGGCCTACTTTTTCATAACACCAATTAAACAAGTAGAGATCTACCTACTTGACAATAATTTCAAGATTTGAACCTGAAATATAAGACTAGGTTGCTATTACTATCCATATGTTTATGTTAATTGTGTATACTAATATAGAGATATCAAAAGTCTTGCAACATACAAGGTTGATATATTAATGTAGATATTAACAAATAGTGACACTTCTTCTAGTTAAGAGAACAGTGTAATTTGAATCTTACCTATATATTTATTTTGCACTCCTTCAACCCGAAAATTTTTAATTATGTGATGATTAACACAATTGAAATCACAATTAAAATAGTTTTTTTTATGGCATTTTGGTTAATTGTATGTGTCTTTAGACTTACCAATGGTCACAAATGAATAAACTTTGGAGTTAGAGCATTTTAATAAGTAATTAAGTCTAGAACGATGTTAGCCATATGTTGATATCAACTACTTTCGTTAACATAATAGCAGTTTACATACTAGACTTTCAACTGTTGATTTAACCTTTTAAATATATACAAATGTTCGATGTCTAAAATGATACCTAACGTTGTTAGTTATCTAAGAGGCGTCAAGTTCTATATTTAACAACCATAAAGATGGTCTAATGATGTACCTCATCTTTTACTAACGAGGTGGTCGTTTCAATTCCATTAAATATATGAGAAAAATACATTATTTCTTATCTCCACTTCGAAATTATGATGTTTTATAAAAGATGACTTGATGTTAAGAAGATAAAACAGTACTTTTTCTAAACTCATTGATTTTCTCGAATTAAAGAGAAATCAACCCTCTCTCCCACAAAATCCCCCAACTCAAACAAAGAAAGTAAAAAACTAAAAAAGAGAGGGGGGAACATGTTAATGAATTTTAAGTATAAACATGGTCATTTCTAAGAACATTCACAGTCCACTGGCATGCGTTTGAGTGGGCTCCACATGCGTGCTCATTTTTTGCCCCTCTCTCTTTGCAGCGCATGTTTCGTGCTTTATGGAACGCGAGTAGGACCGGCTGTTCGGTCCTGCAACCGTTCCATTTTTTGTCTTTTTGTGATGTTTTTGTCCCTCTTTTTTGCTTTTAAAAACATTATTTAATTAATTAAAAAAAGATTGTATGTTATGGGGTGGACCTATGAAAAATATTTTATTAAATAATCTAAATTGAAGTTTAATAGGTTGAAGAAGTGAAAGTATATATATTTCAAAAAAAAATAAATATTGATATAATAAGGTGGGGTTCCAAAATATAAAATTTAGATTGGAAATATACTCTAAAAGCCCAATTTTCAGTGCGGCCCAAGAGCAAATTAAACTTCTAATCCTAAATACTAAGGGTCTGTTCTATTTCGCGTTTTAGATAGATAGATAGATACAAGGAGATGTAAGGAGCTGCAAGGAGATGTAAGAAGCTGTAAGAAGCTGTAAGGAGATGTAAGGAGCTGTAAGAAGATGTAAGAAGCTGTAAGGAGATGTAAGGAGTTGTAAGAAGCTGTAAGAAGATGTAAGGAGCTGTAAGAATAGATATAAGGAGTTGTTGAATTGTAAAAGAATTGTATAGTATAATTTATTTTAGATGAAAAATAATAATATTAAAATAATATACTTAAGAAGCTGTATTTTGTATTTTTATTTTTTTATTATTGTTATTATTTTTTTATTTTTTTTCTTTTTTATTTTTATTTTTTACTTTTTTTATTTCTTGTATTTTTTGTAATTTTGTAATTTTTTTTATTTTATTGTTTTATTTTTTTTTATTTTTTTATTTTTATTTCTTTTATTTTTTAATTATTATTTTTTATTTTTAAAAATTTTTAATTTTTATTTCTATTTTTTTTGTTATTTTTTAATTTTCTATTTTATAATTTTGTAATTTTTAATTTTTATTTTTATTTCTTATTTTTAATTTTTTTTATTTTTAATTCATAAGTTTTTAATTTTTAATTTTTTAATTTTTTAATTTTCAATATTAAATTTAAATTTAAATTTTTTAATTTTTTAATAAAAAATAAAAAACACAACTAAAAATTTTTGAAAATTTTAAAATTAAAAATTTAAAATTAAAAAAATATAAAACATAAAATAAAAAATAAAAAACTAAAAACAAAAAATAAAAAATAAAAAATTTAAAAATTAAAAATAAAAGAATAAACAAAAAAAACTAAAATTAAAAATTAAAAATTTAAAAATTACAAAATAAAAATTTAAAAATTATAAAAATTATAAAAAATTAAAAAAACTAAAAAAATTAAAAAATGAAAAATGAAAAATGAATTTTTTTTAAAAAAAACTAAAAAATAAAGAACAAAAAAATTAAAAATTAAAAATTAAAAATAAAAAAATAAAAAAATACAAAATATAAAATAAATACAAAATAAATAAAATGAAGATGTAAGGAGATGTAAGAAGATGTAAGGAGATGTAAGGAAATATAAGAAGATGTAAGGAGATGTAAGGAGATGTAAGAAGATGTAAGAAACTGTAAGGAGCTGTAAGGAGATGTAAGCTCTTAGCTAAATCCTAAAAAACGCGAAATAGAACAGGGCCTAAATACTAAATACAAGCTCCTTTCTAGCAAAAATGGCCGATTCGACTCGGGCAGATGCATCCAACTCATAAACCCTTGCAAAACCCCTTTGTCTGCCTCTCTCTCTCTCTCTCCCCCCCCCCCCCCCAATAGCCATGAACAGAGCTAAATTGATCCGCCTGGCCGCGATTGTCGCCAACTCGCTATCCCCGGCTCGGCGTCCAGGGCCCAACTCGCTCAACCCGATTCAGGTGACCCGCTTCTCTCACCTCACTCAATCTCCTCCTGTTTCTCTCTCTGGAGACCCTTGCACTGATGTTAATTCCTCCAATTCATGTCAAATTTATACTTTCTCTTCAAAGCCTGACTCTTACGTTGAGCTGGTTTTGTCCAATGATTGGTCCAAAGAAATTGAGAACGAATTGGAAAAATCGAACCCTAAACTGACCCATGAATCGGTGGTCTATGTTCTGATGAAATTGAACAAAGACCCTCAAAAAGCCTTGGATTTCTTCAAATGGGTCAGTGATCGAAAAGGGTTTGAACCGAGTTCCGTGCTTTATAATATATTGCTTCGAATTTTGGCTGGTAAAAATCTTATGAAGCAGTTCTGGGTTGTGGCCTCGGAAATGAAGGGAAAAGGGTTTTGCATTGGTAGAAAGACGTACTTAAGTGTTCATGGCTTTCTGAAACAACATAGTTTGGATAAAGATAAGGCGGCATGGACCAAATTTTTCGAGGATATGAATAAAGATGCGGCTGGGAATAATGTTGTCAATAATGTAGTGAAGGTGATTTTGCGGTCTGATTGGAGTGACAAGGTGGAGAGTAAGTTAAAAGGGCTTAAATTTCCGTTATCGGAAGATTTTTTGGTGAGGGTGTTCAAGGAACTCTGGCCTCAACCATTGAAAGCTTTGAAATTTTTTGAATGGGTTAGCGATTCTCTAGGATTTAAACACAATGCTATAACATATAATGAGCTTGCCAAGGTTTTAGCTCAGTCCGAGTCGATGGGAAAGTTTTGGGACTTGGTGAAGCAGATGAGAAGTGAGGGGTATGAGATGGATACTGAGACATACATAAAGATCTCTAGGAATATCCGAGGTGGAGATGCTGTCGAGCTCTTTGAGTTTATGATGGATGGGCCGTTTCAACCCTCAGAGCAAGATTGTGGCATGCTTTTGAGAAGCATCGCACTTGATTATGATCCTGATATGGACTTGGTATTTAAGGTTGTTAAGAGATTTGAAGCTGAGGGAAATACCCTTAATAAAGCTATTTATGATGGTATACACCGATCTTTGTGTAAGGTTGGAAAATTCGATGAAGCCCATGGGATTGTGGAGGCCATGAGAAATGCTGGCTACAAGCCTGATAACATTACCTATAGCCAGGAAGTATTTGGCTTTTGTAAATTGAGGAAATTTGAGGAAGCAACTAAGCTGCTGGACCGAATGGAAACAGAAGGTTGTGTTCCAGATATCAAAACTTGGACCATATTAATCCAAGGGTACTGTATAGCTCATCGGCTAGATGAGGCATTGTTATGCTTTGGAAAGATGGTTGAGAAAAATGTGAACCCAGATGCTGATTTGTTGGATGTTTTGTTGCACGGTTTTCTCTCTCAGAAGAAGGTGCTTGGTGCTTACACATTCCTTATTGGCATGGTCGACAAGGCTGATCTAAGACCTTGGCAGGCTACGTACAAATTTATGATTAAGGAGCTATTGGAGGCAGGAAAACTCAAAGAAGCACTTAACCTTCTTAGGATGATGAAGCAGCATAATTACCCACCTGTTCCCGAACCTTTTGCGCAATATATCTCCAAGTCTGGGACTTTAGAAGATGCTGACGAGTTCTTAAAGGCATCAACTATGAAGGGTTCTCCATCCAGTATGGCTTATGTCCACTTCATTAGATCTTTTATTGAAGAAGGGAGGCATTCTGAGGCCAAGGATCTGCTTTACAAGAGCCCCCCTAGAGTTCGTTTTCACAAGGCAATTAATGACCTCTTTGGCTCGGCTAACAGTACTGACAAAAGCAACCCACCAATGTCTTCTGTTGAGACATAAAGTGTTAAGAGCCTTAGAGGGGCTTTTAACCAACAACTCCATGTATCAAATTCCGCCTCTCTGTGAACCTAGAGATCTATGCTGCAGCTTGCTTTGTTTTTTGTTTGGAAATATCATCTTCTGGTAAGCCGAAAATTCATGTATACCTCCTGAATTCAATACGAATACCCATGACAGCAGGAATGGGCGTTTTGCGGCCATTTCTGATGCTGTGAGCTCTGTACTGAAATTAGATGCAAGTATGATTGATTAATCAGATCCTTGTGCTGTTGTGCTATTCACTTTTCATTTGTGTTGAGCTCGCTATTATAGGGTGATGTCTTCATGGTGCTCGTAGACCTGCTGCTGACAAAAATATGGAGCTTGAGTACTGCCATTGATTTGACATACGTTGCAAAACCAACATTTCTACAATTCAGGGGTAAGACTGCTACATGTAAACACCCCCCCCCCCCCCAAAACCCAGTGGATTCACTCACCTATCTAAGCTTAGATCGGAAGTATGCTTTGGATTTGGATGTATTGGTCTGAAAGAAGCCTCCCTTTTATCGGTAAGCATGAATCTTTGAATTATTAGCTTTGTAATTGTGAACTACCTCTGCTATGCTCTTGTGGATTGTATTGTATTTCATTTCTAGGCAGTAACATTAGACCAGGATTTTCTTGATTCGAAATGTATATATATGAATTCATCTCTTCTGAAGATTTGTTTGAGGAGTTTCATACTTCATTCATGGGCAATTTAACTTGGTGGCTACAAATCATGTTTAAATTTCATGTTTAAGAATGATTGCAAGGTAGTGGATGCATACGCTAATAGAATCAGATGGGGATCACGTTGTCAAGAACCCTTGAAAGCTAGAAAATTTTACAGTTGGCTTATCCATTATCTTCATCAAGGATTTACTCCGAATTGTATAATGGACAATGAGCTTGCCAAAGTTTTGGATCACCCCGAATCTATGGAAGAGTTTCGGAACTTGGTGTAGTGGATGAGAAGGGCTATGAGATTGATACCGAGACAAGGATAAAGATCTCAAAGTATCTCCGAGAATGTGTTGTACACTTATAGTTTATGATGGATGGACCGGATAAACCCTCACAGGAAGATTGTGGCTCACTTTGAAGCGCCTCTCGTGTTCTTGTGATCCTGATATAAATGTGATATGTAAGAGTTGTTAAAAGGTTTCAAACTGAGGGAAGTACCCTTGATACAACTAGTTATGATACCCTGCATTGCAGGGTTTGCTTATATATATTTAGTTACTAGTTTATGCTAATTTAGTATGTTCAACATTAGCTTGAATTTAGGATTTTTCACTTTGCTAATGTAAAGTGTTGAATGTTGTTGATTAATAATCATCTCAATTTGTATTGTCGGTTTTCAAGCATTAGCCTTCCAACCATAAGCACCTTGTGATTGGCAATATTCTTGTCAAAACTCAGTTTAAATGGACCACTTGAAGAGATAAATGCGTAATTAAGGAGCCGTCAATATCAACTTTAGCTAATTAATCCCGCTGCTGTCGTAGTTTTACCTAGCATTTCAAAAAAACTCTTGACAACTTAGAGGAATTAAACAATGCCTTACAAATTATAATAGCAATTGGTCAAGGAGGGGACTGAGGATCCTATCAATTCTCTTCAATTTCTTCCATTTCAAAAGAGTCCTAAACTACAAAGAGTACAACATGATTACAAGCTGTAAGAGAAACGTTTGCCTATAGATTTTGACACAATACAAGTAATCAATCCAAATTCAATCAGGCAGCTCAGCTCGCTCTCGCTTGGCTGTGTCAACCATCGTGGTCAAGAATTTGATGGGGTTAGAGTTGAAGGGATGGATTACAGCGGCGTGTGCCAAAAAGGGAAGCTTTCTTAATGATCTTCCACTCAAACCCTGCAAAACGAAGATAGCTACTAGATTATACGTTCAACAAGAGACCACAGTTCTTCGCTGAACATAAATAATTAGGAGGACTTCATGTTATCTGAATTCATGATTCATGATAGAGCCCTTTACCTCACATGCCTCTGCAACTTCAAGTAATTGCTTGGAAAATGCCAATGAAGCCTGACTCACGTGCATGTTACACGGCTGCAAATTGTCCTTGAGACTTGGAAAGGTTATAATGTTGAGCGGATCACCCTACATTTTGAGATTACTAAATCAGCCATATACAGCTAGCTTGCCTCTCCAATATCCGTGCCCGGTGCCCCTTTTGGTATCTATGAGGATAGCAAAACTGGAATTAAAGACTCAAGAAGATGGAATGACCTGAATATTCTTCAGTATTCTGGTACGTAGAAGCTCTTGCACACAGGATCTTAGTATCTCATAACGTGCTTGAAGGGTTGGAGGACCCACGTATGCTTTAATATCTGCCCTATCAACAAAAGCAATATCTGCAAACCAGAAGAGAAACTACGGTCTTGTGATCGTCCATAAGGAGCACTAAGTTCACACACCAGCAATATCCATGAAAAACTAAGATCTCACCGTCCTAGATAAACAACTCCCAGTGTAGGTCCCACTTTTGTGGCGTGTGGGAAGATTTAGATGTAAGAAGCTTTATCCTTGCAAACATTTCTCCAAGCAAAGAGGCTAGACTAAAAAAAAAAATCTCAGAGAATCACCAGATTTACCACACTGACACAAGCAAAAAAAAAAATACTTGGCCCCGATGACCTATGAATTTCAGAAGTCCATACACTATCTTAAAGTGCCAACTTTTCTTGGCCTTCATCAGCTTAAGCACTCTCAAATTATGGATCCCCCCTTTCTCTGAAGCTAGTTCAGCTGCAAGGGCATAAGTGAAACCCAAAACTGGTTGACCTTTCCAGAGCAAACACTTGGCATAGATAAATATGCTTATAGCTTTTTTCTGAACTCATCAGCATAGTGTAAGGCTCTTCAGCCATTCAGCATAGGTATACCATGTGGTAATTATCCTCCAGTGACAAGCCAAAAATTACAAATCTGAAGCACACTATATGTATATGGTATACCTATAGCAGCAGTTATGTTGGATGTTGTCATGATAATCACATTTGGAGAGGATTTTAGTTTGTCCAACTGGGTAAGCAGAGCATTTACCACCTGAGAAACCGATTTTGAATCAATAGTACTCCAGGACATCAATTGCACAATTTTAAATATTACAAGTAAAAATGTTACAGAAATAAGAGGACCACTGCAGAGAGAATTATTCGCAAAGCAGTTGGTGTGTACCCTAATGGAATCAGAAGGCTCAGAACCGGACAAGGCTGCTTTTCTAGCAGCTGCAAGGCTTTCGACTTCATCTGCAATAGCATAGTGGAACATAAAACTTACTTCTGAACAGCGGATGAAAATAACTGAGATAACAGCCTTTGCAAAATTTAACTCACCAATTAAAACAAATACCAGATTGCTTTCATCTTCAACCATTTCTTGAATATTTTGAAAGAGTTTAGCAACCTAACACAGGCACACATGTTAGTGAATGGACTACTGACAGAGCAACATCATCGTGTATTTAAGTTTGCAAACGAAAGAACCAAGTATCAGATTACAATTGCCATGACAGCACACTCATCGATATGATGGTACTAATTCACACGAATGAAAGCTGCTTAAGTTACTTTGTAGGCATCTCCTACAACAATAACACACCGGTGTTCTGACTACAATCTTAAGAATAAGGGAAAACTACCATGAGGCCCCCTTATTCCGAACATATTTGCAACTCATCTGATTCAACCATAAAAATTGCATATGGCTCTCAAATTGTTGCCTAATAAGTGAATAACCAATCTGCCAATATGTCTCACTGACGCACAACTATGCATTCGCAAAAGGATATGCCATCCAAGGGCAACATTATCATTTTGCACGTAATTTCTCTTAAAAAATTGAATTTGATTTCCAACTTACAAATCTCAAATAATTTGGGATTTAGGGGCCTTATGGCAGACTTGGTAGTTTCCCTTAACACAAAATGGGGCTCAGATGAGGGTTGCCGAAAGGCGCACACGTACCAGTTTGCCACTTTCGGAAAACCATTTGCTGAACAAAGAATGAGCATTAACTTCAATCAACTGGGATTGTGGATATCTGATTTAGCAAGTAGAAAAAATAATTCAACAAGCAGGATTATAATTATATATCCCGTAGTAACACAATCCACAACTTGAGGTTAGCTTAAGTACGGAAAAACCTGGAGTGGAACCGTATTGAGAGTTTCTGCGCTAGTGCTTTACAAAGAGACGTCTTTCCAGTGCCTGGGGGTCCATGTAGGAGAATGATTCTGAAGTAGAAACCAACCAAAAATAACTGAATTCTAGGATTGACCTATCAAAGCTGTGCTTTATAGATGAACAAAATATGGCGATGGGAAGAACAATCCATTACCGATTCCAGGATACAAGGAAGGAATCAACACCCTTTTCACTAAATAGCAATGCACTTGCTGCATACCGCAACAATCTTTGCTTGAGCCCAGATTCATAGATCAAGCTGCAGATGCATAACACATACTATAATAATGATAATACATTGCAACCTAGAACAGAAGCAAATAATACAAATATACAATCCATACCTTTCCCACATTCCATCAAATTCTTTTGCTGGAAGAACCCATTCATTAAAGCTTGAAGGTTGGCCATCTCCATGTAACTCCTCACACGGTCCTTCCTCACTAAGCTAGCAAAAGCCAGTAGTTGTTATATCGAAGCAGAATATTTTTGAAAGAAGATTTTCACTAACAGCCTACATAGGGCATTTTCCTAAAAAGATAAGGTCATATAGGAAGTGATGATTACTAACCAAAAAAAAAAAAAAAAGAGGCACCCAAATTTTACAAGTACAACTAGAATGCAAAGTACCTGATATACATGCACTACCGGTTTGACCTGCCAAAACAAAAGAACTTCACCATTTTCCACCCATTCATCTGCATAAATTAATTACATTAATGATGGCAACCAAGTAAATGCCAAATACAGATATAAAGAAGCATACCCGTGTCACAGATACAAATCCTGCGCACGTTTTCCGCTAGATATTGGTCATCATCAGGGATTGGGACATGCCCGTTTGTGTAGCTCAGACTTCTCTTCTCAAGCATTCTGGTGATGCACCAACAATAAATAAGCTCAGACCTCTAAAGACCTATTTACCAAAATTCGAACTTTTGAAGCTAAAATGAGGTGAGCATGGAGCTTCCGGTAAATGGTAATGAAGCTTTTTTCCCCATTGAACTCATGATTCTCCAAGACCATGTACATTGAGGTTCTATTCAGCGCCATCAGTCAAGACAATGGCAATATGTCATCATGAGTAGTCCACATTGCAAGATATCGACCTTAGATAGTACTGACTCTAACCTACCATCTAGTTTCTTTTGCTTAATAACCCTCTTGTCAGTCCATATATGTAAACTGCACAAATTGGAGGTGGAAAATTGATTGGCATCATAAATGAAAATTACAAAGCCTGAGCAGTTTTCTGTCATTTTAAGGAAAGACCAAGGACAATTAGGCCCATGGTAGCCTGCAAGGACAGCATGCATCTGAATTGTGACTTGCAGCTAAGTGTACACGAGGGAGTGTAGCCACAAGCAACTACATGAGTAACTGGACTAGGATTATCGCCAAAGCAATTCACAAAAACGCCTATGAATTAGGTTAACCTCCCGTATTACGACGCCTTAGCGTGAACACGCTATGGCCATACACCTAAAATCGGACTTGCAAGTGCAACAAGTACGAACCCTATTCTCCAATGTGTCAAATTTTGTAATCAATTCAACAATGTTAGACCAAGAGGCACAATCATTGCAAAGGAATGACCCCCAGATTACAATAACCACCATAATCAAACACCCATCAGTGGAAAGAGACTGTTTCTGGCAGCTAAGCATGATATGAATCTCCAAACATTGTTAAGTCGTTCCCATCTAACTCATTTCATTAAAATTCGCCAAAAGCAAGAACCCATGAGGAGAGATATAGAGAGAGAATCATACCTCTCAACGGATGCGCGGACATCTTCAATCGGAGCAGTGCTGGAGGGTTTCAAGCACACTTCAACTGCAATTGCCACAAAACTTGAGAATTTTTCAAGAATTACCACGAATAAATGCGAACTTGGAGCTAATTAAAACGCAAAAATTAGGGATTAAACCTGAGACAAGGAATTTCTCATCGGCGATGATCGGAGAAGCGGAAACAACGGGAGAAGGAGGTGGTTTTGGGATCGTTGGAGAAGAAGCGGCACAGTCCACTACGACGCCGTTTTGTTTGTGGGCATCGGTTTCAGTGGCTTCAGTGTTTGGAATTGAGATCTCCATGGGAGTGCTCATCTTGTTCAACACTCAAAAATGTGAGATTGGGGATGAAGCCCTTGAACGGCAGATTAGGGGTTTCAGCTTCGAAAATGGGCGGGAATTAGAGAAGCATGAATTACACGTTTACGACCAAAAAAAATTACAAAATTACAATTTACGTCTTCCTCGTCAATCTACGGTAATGTTTGGTTCGATGTAAATAACTTTGTACTGTAAACAATTTTGTAATTGTATTTCTATTATAATTTTTGGTTGTAAAACAATATTGCAAATGGTAATTATCTTGTAATTATGATTACGAAAAACTATATAATCGTAGTTGCATTACAAGATTTACTGTATGTATTACATTACATTAAACCAAACATTACATACGAATTTAAGGGCGGAATTTTTTATTTTTTTATAATTTTATTTTTGTTTTTTGGTTAACTATCATAAGAGTTTAAATTTATTTTGAGATTTGGAACTTCAATTCAGCAATAGTTTAATAAGGCTAAAAGTCTATAAGAAGAGGGCGTAAATTGCTGAATAAGATAATTTACGACTTCCAATTTGTTTGCTAGTTGATCAAAAAAACACTCAAAATTAAATAGTAGGGGGAATTTAAATCTCACTGATATACATTGTTTGTTCTTTCTTTTTTTTTCGTGTTTTTCTTTCGACCTAAAATCAACTGGATACTATTTTCCTAATTAGTAGTTTTCTATTGAGGACGTATACCTATAACAGACAATCAACATCTCGCATTTCTCACCCATGGCCCATCTTGTGATGCTTAAGCCTACAACATCAACTACCAAACAAAATTCACTCACAACTTGACAAGCAATAAAAAGGACTTCTCAATCACTCAATGTCTCACCCTTTTGAGAGGCTTTTATTGGCTCAAACGTGATAACATATAAGCATGGCCCCCCTTTATGAAAAACCAACCGAACAAAACCCATTCAAACCTAATCAACCATCATGAAACCAAAGAAGCCGCAACAAGAGCAAGTTGCACAAGAAAATGGCAGGATCAATGAGCAAGAGAAGGAGAAACTCGAACGTCGGAAGGCTGTGGCTCAAGCTTGGCATAGCCATCTCAACAAGGCTAAGGTTGCAACGAGTAAATTCGATGCTCGAAAGTTGAATTTCCAAACCAAGCCCTCTAGGTTCAACCTCGAAGCCATGAACAAGTTGAAGGCCAATGAAGAGGCCAGGAGGGCAAAATGGGAATTTTACCAGTCGCTCTGGGATTCATATGAGATTGTGGCTGTGTCCAAAAAGTTGGAAACTGGGTTGATCTTGGATTATAGGTCTGAGGATGTTAAGAGAATAGATGAGATGAATAGGAAGGTGAGGAGGGGAAGAGAGAGCAAGAATAGTCTTAGGAATTTGTTCAATATGGTGTCTGCTAGTTCTAGGAGACTTAGTGAAGGTGGAATTTCACATCAAGCAATAATGTGAGTGCGAATGTATAGAAATTTTGCTTAGTACTGCTGTACCAGTCTGACGATATGTCATGCTGTTTATACATTCTCTCTATTCTGTTATATTATGTTATGAATTATAACATCCTCCTGATCACTTTCCGATCACAAATCTATTTTATAGTACTTCTACAAACAGGTGATTTGCTCAACAAACTACCTCAACTTTTGCAATAGTGGTTTGTCACTCTTTGCACTTTTAATGTTCCAAGCAATTCTCCATTTTGATTTGCCAAAATGTTAGGAAAAGGAATTGAATGACGGTTGATAAAGTTTTGTGTCAGGATTTTGACCACCCTCTATCAAAGATATGTGTGGCTCAAAATCCCACTAAAAATGTGTGGAAGGGAATAAAAGAGGACGTAATTCTATTATAGCGACTTAAGTCTATTTTCCATTCTTGTTTTCTCGAATATCAAAAGAGAATGTAAAACTTGTAACTTCCGAGAAAAGCTAAGTTCCTTTATTAAGTGAGGTTACAGATACATAAACGTGTAACTCCTTGTACGATGTTTATTTAATACATTCTCTCATATTTTTGGAATTATGTAGCATCTGCTTTAAACTTTAAAGTGGACCATAGAACAAGTGGTTAATGGGACATTAATTAGTTCAAAATTGACTGTTTATGAGTCATACATATTTCCCTTCAATTGCAAAACACATACCTATTAGTTGGCAAATATCAGGGGGCTTGGCAGTCAATTATTCGAGTTGCCTTTTCCCCTCAATCTGTCCATAGACTTCAATGTTATCTTATCCTTGATGATTTATAAAAGCCAGCAACAAATAAATAATAAAACAAACTAGAAAAAGGATGGCTGACAATTGGACCATTGAGCATCGAATCCAAGGGCCTTTACTACTTTATCTCCCACTTAGGGATTGAGATCTTCTGCTATTGGAGGGAGGACTACAATCTTACAGGCTTCTAATTGAACCGTTAAAATTTTAAACTTTTAATGATTTATCACTTATAGTAAAATAACTTTGTCACCACTGGTAATACAATTTGATACAAAAGTTCTCAGGTACTTGATGGATGGATTGCAAGATTATAGTCCTCTCTCGATCCCTTCAACTGTAGAGGATCCCTCTCCCTTGCTCGGTACATACAAATATAGTAAGCTAGGTTCCAATAAGCTTGGAAATGGGCAACTTTATTCTGGGATGATAAGGTTTGACTTTAATACCTGTTCTAGTATTGGCATCTATCCAACTAAAAAAGAGATTCTATGGAGATAACACTTTTTTGAAAGAGAAGATATCTTTTCCATTCATTCCATTTTCCTTATCTTTGTCTATCTTTGAGCTTCATTAATATCCACTCGTTATTTTTTCACTTATCCTTGCTTCATAATGTGGAACAATTTTTAATGTGGTTCCACTTCGGCATACTCAAAATACATTCAAATATAAACAATCATATTCTTACAAGTATTTCTGTAAGCAGAAATACCAATTCTAAAAGACTTACAAAAATATTTTGAGAAAACATTTTCAACCAGGTTGAAATTTTGAAACAAGTTGGATAACAAGCTTGACTGTGTGCCAATGTGGAACATAACCCGGAAATGTTTCCACACCTAACCACTCCTTTGAGCATTGTCTAGAAATGGTTGTGACACCAGTCTTGCTCCCCAGACTCCTCCATACCTAATGCTCTAAGTGAATCATGATATACTGATAGAATACGTTTATACAAACAACATATAAGAGATAAAAGAGGAAGGAAGCAAGCAATTTGGACATTTACCATTTCATCAAAATGATCTCTATAAAGTCACAACAGAGCATTTCCTGAGCTATACTACATTGCACTTTCTGTAAGAAGAACTCCTTCCAAGAGGGTTTAGAAAGTGGGAGTTATCATCTACGAAACTATAGCTACTACCATTCATTACTCAAAGCAACAGAAGAAACCTCTTGGCTTATCTTCTGTCACTTCCCTCGGGGTATCACCTGTGCTGTCACGTTTAGCCATCAATGAACTTGTGCCTGGAGATTCCGGAGGCAGAATGGAGTTCTCTCTGGTGAATATCCGAGAAGGAATTGCCGGCTCTAGGGGAGCAATGGTGGAAAAGTATTGGAGAAGCATTTGGATTATCTGAGTGAAGTTGGGCCGAGCATTTGGGTCCTCATTCCAACATGAAGTTAAAATTACAGCTAATTCTTCCGGGACGTCATCTGCACTAGGCCTGACATTCTGGGAACAAGGGAGAAGCAGAACACAAATATTTCACCATGGGCAACAGAAGTTACAGAATGCATATGCAACTAAAAATATAAAATAATTCCAAAATGTCCCAAGACCAGTTTGGGAAAGAGTCATATCATGGCAGTATAGGAAGAAGTGAAGGTTGCATTTGGTTTAAGCAGAGGGGAGAGGATGGAATCAGACAAGGGCAAGAACACAAAAGGAAAAAGGTAGATATTAGTGTTTCTTAACATATGTGGAACAAGGAACCGAATCAAAACATCCTCAAATCCCTTTTACGCTGCTTGGCTATCATAGGAAGAGAAGCGAACTAGAATAGCCCAATGCCATGTTCTTCGTACAACACTAACCACCGCCGCCGCCCCCCCCCCCAAAAAAAAAAATTAATGGCAGTGAGCTAAGAGTGACTGAGTGAGATGGTTTATTGTAAGGGTAGAGTGCTCTTTTCTGCCAGAATTACCCAAAAAGCAGAAAAATCATCCCGGGCACATATACACCCCTTGATGGGTTTTATGCATATCGGTGGGTAGTTGCCAAGTTAGTGTTAAATATTGGCGGCCATAGTGTCAAGTGGCTCAAGTAAATCCAAAGGTCGGTGGGGATGGTATGGTGGCGTAGTAGTGGAAATAGGGAAACAGAATCAAGAAGACTTTAACCAAACACTCTGGAAGCAAGTACTAAGACTTGATTCCCTCAGAGACACAAATTTTGTTCTAGGTTTCCTAAATGGTTAAAATGACATGTGAAAGTACAGAAATGATACTAAACATAAATAAACTACATATGGGAAATGCTATCTTCCAAAGTGCTCCTGTTTAAGGTTTTATTTTTTTGTGTGTGCGCATTCGGGTGGTGGTTTTTTTGGGGGGGGGGGGGCTCCAATGAATTTGGAAGTGCACTATATCATATACCTAGGACTAGTATAAGCTTCCCAACATGATAGTCGCTATATCAGCAATTTTCGATTTACATGTGCTTATCAGCTTATGCGAAACTTACAAATACATATCGGCAATTTTCATTCACGTGCTTACATGAGTCCTAGGAGTATGTGCTCCCAGGAGCATGATGAAGGTTTTGGAACTGCCCTTGCCTAGATTTATGTTGAAAACTCTGGTTTATCCAAACAAGGGAAGAAAAATCCCCCGAACTCTCATCATTCATCAGAATGTCACCTATCAAGGAAAAGATTGACGAAGTTCAGTGAATTTACTTTGAAGGCAGCTGCATATGCTGCCTGTAGGTTTGACATGCCTTCGAATGGCAACTTGTTATGCAGCAGCTCCCATAAGACGATTGCAAAACTATAGGCATCAACCTTGTGATTGTAATGTTTTTTCTCTCCTTGCCTCAGCGTAACAGTGCTGTACAACTGCCATGGGAAAAGAGATAAATAAATAAATAAAAGAAGCAATTATGCACTCAATATACAGGCAAAACTTCTATGCACTGATCAAAACTCTTTCCCCCCATCTTTTCTCTCTTTTGTTTTAATTTCTTTAAAATTGCAAATCTTGATGTTCCAAGTATTGAGTTATGTATTAGTCAGCTACCTCAGGGGCCATCCACCGGTATGTCCCGGTTTCTGCAGTCATCATCTCCGTCAACGACTCTTCCCTTGCCAAACCAAAGTCTGCAAGCTTGACCGTTTTGTGGTCTGCAGTCAACAGTAAATTCTCTGCAATAGAGAGAGTGAAGTGCTATCAATAATAAAACCAGCCCATAAAGTAAATATGTAATATGAAAGAAACAGCAATCATAACCTGTAAGTAATGTGGTGCGCCTCCACCTCCTCTAGAACAAAAGGAGGGAAGGCGAAAGTGGAACAAAAGCAAGCCACCAACATTGCTGACTGCCCGCACATAAGGTTCATATTCAGAAACCAAATCAATGGATCCAAGCAACCATAATATCTACTAAGCTCACATACGGTCAACTCCCTAAGAAAAACAGCAGCCTGGACAGCGAGAGAGTGCAAGCAATCAAAGGGTTGGTCCTACGGTTCATTGAAGTCCTACATTCTCACCCTTTACACACTATTCAGTGTTCACTTCAGCATAGACATGGATCTCCCTAGTGATTAAAGTACCTTGTTGAAGAACCATTACTAGCTCAGCAAAGCATCAGACTGTCAGTAATATATATAGATGAACTATACAGTTACCAGCTTCAGAATTTATATTTGCTTAGGACTGGTCAGGAAAACACCATGAGCATATACCCAAATAAGATATTCTGGTCACATTCTTTTACCACAAGCTAGCAAGCGTTGTATAGATGCACCACTTGCAACGAGGATAGAACGGCAGCAAAAGAGCCTTTATCATCAGAAAATTCTCAAATACAGAATCACGCAGGCTATTCCCAATTAACCAGGTGCAGACACACATTATACATGTCCATTCTTTTCTAGCTAGCTGAGAAAAGGCACCCCAAGATCTATCCTATTGCACCAGCCAACAAATAAAGAAAAACCTAGTACGACAAGATAATATACCACTCCCAACGTACTTACCCAAAAAAAATAAAAAAATATACCACTCCCAACGTCTGAAAACAAATGTCACTCTTTCTGTTTCTGATGATCACCGAATGATGTTACTTCTAGAGTGGTCCGGACTTTTTTAGCCCCCCTTTCAAGGCTTCCTCTAAAACCTCAAGTACTGATGCTGGAAGCTTGACATTCAGACAGGGTATGAACATCTGCTTCAACTAAGACAGAAACTTTGCTACATTTTCAGGAAATTGGCAAGTCCAATACCTATACACCCACATTGAACACTTGCAGCTGAGGTTGACACTACGCGTAACCTAGGCCTGAGCTACGTTCTTCGATAAACCGGTAACAAAGACTGCTTGGTGCCTGATTGCTCGTACAGAGTTACTGACAGAAAAACAGCTTAAGATATATTGGAAGCGTATGAGATAACGCATCTGCAGCCTCTTAGCCAATTCAACTACAACCAAAACTTTCAAAATCATTGATTATCATCAAAACAAGAAGTCAAGCTCAAAATTGACAATTGAAGGACATGAACGTTCTGGCTTTAGATTCAAGTGAAGGTACCTGGCTTTAAATCCCGGTGTATTATCCCATGAGCATGTAGGCATTCCATTGCACGAGCAATATCAAGCGCAAATCCAATAGCTATTCGCCTATCCAAACACCTTGGGCGCATGTTCAGCAGATATTTACGCAAAGTACCTCCTAACAGAAGCTCAGTAACAATCACCATGACAGGCTCTTTGCAGGCACCAATAAACTGTTAGCACAGAATGCTAAATAAGAGTCTTAAGCAGAATTTCACTTCAAAACCACAAAGCATGGCCCTTCTGGAAATGGGCACGCAAATTCTGGCAACAATGAGGGTGCTTAAATCAAAAGTACCTCCACCAAGTTTTTATGTTGAACTCTGGACAACATGGCCACTTCCCTTGCGAACCTCCCCTCCCTCTTGACAATCTCCTCTGGAGTTTCTCCTCTGTGGACAATCTTAATTGCAACATTTTGGTTCTTATACCTGAAGAAAACCCGTTCAAACAAGGGTTAAAGGGGTCTCACCAACAATCTCAATCTACCAACTCAGTGGCCAAAGAAGCTTATATTCCATCAATATTCAATGGAATTTGCAAAGAAGACTAGCATTCCAATTCAGTGTTGAATTGTGATATCTCCATGGTTCCACAAACATGAGCAAATTCACAAGTACCAAGAATAAAAAGAAATTAGATTGCTACTAAACTAATTGAATACGTCCCACAATGGAGGGGTCAATTAGGACCACAGAATCGGAAATTTTCATAAATCCAGCAAGAAAAACTTCGTCCACATAACAATGGTATAAGAATAGTATCATTGAGAGAGACTATTTACAATAACTTACTTTCCTTCATAGACTTTAGCATGAGCTCCTTCCCCAATCTTTGGCCCAACGAAGAGCTGATTTGGATCAACCAACCATTTAGAATCCAATTGGAACTCATCAACTGAGTGAAACCTATTCCCAGATTCCATATTCCCTCAAAATTGAGCACCTTATCATCTAATACGTAAGCTCAAAATAGAATTTCGCCCATCAATCAATCAACTCACAGCAAGAAATCAGTGACAGCAACAACACACAAACACATCAAGGGACTTTCATACAGAAGCAATCAGACAAATGCAACAGAAACCCAGAAAATAGGACATGCCCTGATGCCCTGGCTCAGCTCTAGTACTTGGGGCAGCTTCCCAACACAAAATCCACGTCTCAAACATCAAAAACTAACAAAAATTGACGCCATCAATGTCCTTTCTAAGGACTATATCCGTGATGGGTAGAGCAAGAAAGAGAGACAGAGAGGTGGGGAGGATAGCCCAAGCTACAAAAGACAAAACCCAAGAAAAGGGGTTCTTGAAAAATCATTGGAATAAGAGCCCCAAATGCCAAAATCCCCCAGTTTGGGGGACAAAAGAGGGTGAGAAGAAGAAGAACCAAACCAATCACACACAACCAGCCCAATATTTCAAATCAAATCGAATCAAAAACTGAGGGGGAAAAACTGAATAAAGATCACAACTATATATAGAATTCAGCACAAAAGAAAAGACCCGCTACCCCAAACACAGTGTACGTTAATCTGTACTAGCTAATAGGCTGATTGATGATTAGAAAAATAATTGTTATGGGTACATAGGTACAGAACAAGAACCTCACTCGCGGATCTATGGAAGAGAGAGAGAAAGTAAAGAAGTCAAGAGAGAGAAAGAGAGCGAATAGTGTAGTAAAGACTGGTGGAGAAGGAACATAAAATAATGAAGGAAGCACATGGAAACGGATCTTTGAAACATGGGGGGCAGGCACTATGCACAGCACGCTATTTACACATACAGGACTTGGTTTTGACAGAGTTCCTACCGTGTAGGCTTTTGTACATGAGATGGGATTAGATAAGATTAGATTAGAGGAGAGAGAATTAGATGAAATGATAGTAATTCTAAGGTATATATATTTATGTATCATATTCAAATATATATTTACATAAGAGATATTATATAATTGGATTAAGTCTCTATTTCATTTCTTCAAATTCAACAAACATTTTTGTAATTCTTCCAACACAACCGATTAGAAAGAGATACATTGCAGAAAACAAAATGTACACTATAGAAAAGAAAAGACACAGTACAGATAAGAAAAGATATATTGTAAAAAATAAAAGGTACATTACAGGAAGGAAAAGGTACACTATAGCACAGGAAAGATACACTACTTCAGAAAAAAATAAAAAAATATACTGCAACATATTGAGAGCGCGTTTAATAAACGATTTCAAGGTGTGTACATGTCAGATATATACGTTTGTATCTAAGAATTTTCCATGAACTGAGCTTTCACCAAGTATGTCCTAAATCGATATTAACTAAGATAGGTTTTTTTCATTAGTAAGATTTTATTTATCTTTATAATCAAAACTTAAATGACTTTAAGAGTGTTTGAATTTGTCTAGAAAGAAAGAAGAGAAAAATAAGTCGAAAAATATAAAAATGTTAGCTCCTTTGATACTGCATTTGAATTAACTGGTTAAAATATAGACAAATATATTTCTTTTTTGTGTTGGTTATGGGAATGGGAAGAAACAAAAAGAATTAAGAATAACAATTGTTTGTTCTCTTCATTTTTATTTTTTTTTAAAGGGCGGAAGAAAATAATGAGTTTTGAAAGAATTAAAAAAGAATTTTCCTTCTTTTTTTTTCGATTTTTTAAATTTATATCTATCCATAGCTCAAAATGTGTATATGAATGTTTTTGTAAATTGTTTTTTGTATTTTTTCCTTCAAATTAAGTGTTATGAATCTCATAAAATTACAAACATCCATCATCAATTGAGTTAATGAATATTTTGTCATGAAAAGTAGGCCATACAATCACCCATGATGTTTGACTCTAACATGCTAGAATGTCAATCTAGCTAGAAAGATTAACTTTTTGTTGTTTTAGCATTTTAAAAAAAATGAATAATGTTAGTTCTATGTAATTGAAAATTTTCCATTTGGGAGTATGGTACCTTTTGGGTGCCATTTGCTTCTCATATTCTCCTTTAGGTATTATTAACACTAGCCTGGGTTTACAGATCTGAACATATTATTTAAGTTAACTTTAACTGCTCATTTGTACAATTTGTTATAACTTTTTACCGCTCCTTATTACCTATCGTTATATCTCATCGCTTCTTTCAACTTATCACGTAGTTTTAACCATCAAAGTGAGCAAACTCTCAATACAAACACACATATCTCTATTAATATGACAAGTATAACTAATGCATGTAATTAAATTGTACAGAAACAGCACTAGAAAAACATACCAATTGCAAAATATTATATCAGACAAGACTTACATAAATGCTAATTGCTGGCTAATGAAACTTATTTATAATGCGTGAGATTTTGTTTCCTATGCTGTCTCTATCTCATAAATGTGTGCACTTTGCCCAATAAAACCCTGTTAGTCTATTCATTTACCCCATGCTATGCACTGTGGTGATACTATTTACCTACAAGACAAGTTTGGATTTTTGGTTAAAAATTAGATAATTCATGGATTAGTCTAATTAAATGGTGGGTAATCTAGTCTAATTAAATAATGGGTGCACGTCCAAATTGGACAATAACAGAAGATGATAGACAGATGTGGTTTCATGTACCTCAAATCTTCCTCACCATCATTGTATCTTTAGGGTTGCAATTATTAGCTACAGTGGTATTAATGTTAATCTTCATGTAGTACTTCTGCCATGATAATCAAAAATTTGGAGCAAAATTAGTGGTGAGCCAATTTTTAAGCTCATCGGTAGGAGCCTACTATTGACACATCAATCATCTCTTTAATTTTTTGTCTCACAATCCTCACTCTCTTCAGTAAAAGGCTCACCACTTTGGCTTACAAAATAAAATAATTCCCATGAACCCACTTTTTAACATACAATTTTATTTTTAGAATTAAAAAAAAGAAAGGCTAATCAAAGAAATATTTTAAAAATAAAAAAACATCCACATGGCCCGTAAGAGCCAGCTCTCCTCCGTGATGCTCCCTGTGAGGCACTATGCGTGAGCTGCCCAATGGAGCACTTCACCTCGCCACTTCCCTCGCGCGCGTCTCTCTCTCCTCGGGCGAGCAAGGCGCTGCACTTACTCTTAGCCCTCCCCCCTTTTAGGCCATTTGCAATGGAGGCCTCGCAAGGCAGAGATGAGGAGAGAGAAGGGGGTGAGAGAGGCAATGAGCTGTAGCGGAAGCGTCGTGATGTGCACTTTTTGGGGAGACTCAACTGCAAGAGCCAATTCGTGAGAGTTGTTTTATTTTTTTAAATATTTTTTATTAGTTTTTCTTTTTTTTATTCGAAAAATAAAGTTGTGTATTATATAGTGGGTTCATGTATTATTTTATTTGATGAGGTAAAGTTGTGAGTCTTCCACTAGAGAGAGTAAGGATTGTGAGATAAAAAATTGAAGAGAAAGTTGATATGGTAGTGGTAGGCCCCCATCGGTGAGGCAGAAAATTGGCTCACCATTGGATTTGCTTTAAAGCACTCTCAATGGTGAACCCAATTTTTGGCTCACTAGTGGAGGCCTACCACTGCCACATCATTCATCTCTCCAACTTTTGGCTCATAATTCTCACTCCCTTCAATAAAAAGCTCACCACTTTGGTTCATCAAATAAACTAATACATATAGACCAACCACTAAGAGCAAACCCAATGGTGAACTAATTTTTTGACTCACTAGTAGGGCCTACCACTGCCACATCAATCATCTCTTCGATTTTTTATATCACAATCATCATTCTCTCCAGTGAAAGGCTCACCACTTTATCTCGCCAGATAAAATAATACATATAAATCCTACATTTAACAATAACAACGCCTCACAGTGTGGATTCACGGGATTTGGGGAGATCCGGATATAAGCAACCTTACCTCAACCGGCATATCTACCCGTAGAGAGGCTGATTTCAAGATACCCACAAAACAAGATTTTGTGAAAATATTTTGTAGGAGAATGATTTTGTGGCAAAATTTTATAGAAGAAGGATTTTGTGAACACATTTTATGGAGCAAAACTAAGGATAAGCATCACGGAATTAAACTAATGAGTACTAATAAATCAGGGGCAATAACTATGTAAACATTAGTACAACGAAGTAGAAGAAGATACCATACTTTAGCCAACAGACGTAGGCAAACAATATTTCTTCCCAGATACAAGTACTACTTGTATACAAACACAACATCCGAACAACAACAACTAAACCTGCCCTACCACAATCGAAAGACAACTACGAAGCCACCTCTTTGCAATCTAAGATCTTAATCCTATTCCGCCATAGTCTCCTATCCTGAGCCATGTCCTCTGTTAGCCCGACAACTTTCAAGTCCTCTGTAATCACCTGATCCAAACTGTTCTTTGGTCACCACCTCCCTCTTTTCTCTTCGGGGATGTTAATCCTCTCATATTTCCTCATTGGAGCGTCCACACTCCTTTTTACATGATCGAACAATCCAAGTCTTGTTTCTCTCATTTTATCTTCGATAGGAACTACTTTAACTAAGTCTCTAATAACTCTATTACTAATTTTATCCATTCTCGTATAACCACAAATCCATCTAATCATCCTTATCTCTGCTACCATTAACTTTTGGACTTGTGCCTTTTTACAGGCCAACACTCCACACCATATAATAAAGCATGTATAACTACCATATGGTAAACTTTGCCTTTTAACCCTATAGGCATTCTCTTATCACACAGCACACCTGAAGAGTACTTTTATTTAATCTAACCCGCTTTTATGCACTGGTTAATATATTTATCAATATTCTCGTTCTACTGAATGATCGAGCCTAAATATTTAAACTTCTTGACCTTTGAAATCGTCATCCCTTTAATGGTGACTACTCCCCTCTCATCTTCTCTACCACTGAAACAACAATATAGGTATTTCGTTTTCGATCTACTTACTCTAAAACTTTTAAGCTCCAGCGTACGTCTCCATCGCTCCAACTTGTCGTTAACTCCATCTCTGATCACATCAATAAGAACAATGTCATTTGCAAACAACATACACTATGGTAACCCATCTTGAATTAAAAAAAAGAAAAACTAATAAAAAATATTTTAAAAAAACAAAACAACCTCACAAGTGAGCTCGGGGACCCGAGGCTCCCCGTGAGGCGTGAGGCGCAAGTTGATTGATGCAATTCTTCCCTTGCCTCACCACACTCTCTTTCCTCCTTTTCCTCCTCGCGAGTCGGCCGTTGTTTATGCTCTAAACATTCTTATCTCCAACTGTTGGGCTCACAATTCTCACTCCCTTTGACTCAAGGCTCATTACCTTGACTCAGCAAATAAAATAATATCTATAGACCCACCACTAAACATATTTAATTAGTTTTATTCTTTGTATTATTGCTATGAATAAGTTATGAAAAATAATTTATAAATTTTGTAAATATTGGATAATTAATTTATAATGACAAAATTACAAAAAAATATTAATATAATAATAATAATAATTTAATTAATATCATTAAAAACATAACCACTCATCTGTCTTACTGTCTCCCCTTCCCTTGGATAAAATTTAAAACAAAATTTATTAAAATAATAATGACAATATATAATTAATGTTACCTTTCTCTATCATCATTTACGACCCACATCTCTATCTCCATCTCCATCTCCATCCCCATCTATGCTAGTTTTCTCGTCTTCTTCTTCTCCATCCCCATCAGATATGCTTCTTCTTCTTCTCCAAAAAAAAAGGAAACAAAAAGAAAGCAAAAAAAGGCAAAAGTAGGAAAAGATTAAAAAAAAGGGGGGTAGCCTGCTCACGGAGCCGAGCCGCCGGTGGGACATTGGCTCGCGGGCCTCCTATTTCGAGCTAGAGGGGGAGCCTGTGCACTCATCATGTCATAATTTTGGCTCATGGGACTACCACTGGCTATGCTTTTAGATGAAAGTTTTTTGCGGTGTACTATCTTAACAGAAGGCAATTTTTCAATGCTTATATTTATTGATACTAATAAATAGAGCTTAAAGATAAATATTTGACATTACTCTTAAAGTTGGATGAACTAAAATAATATTTAGAATTTAAAATTTTTCACTAATAAGAGTGAGTGAGTATCCAAAAGCGATCTCACTGTAAAGCTTTACTGTAACAACAACAATCTTCTACTTCTTTTGGGGGGGGGGGGGAATATTAGGAGCACTGTGCCTCCTAGCAAGGGTAAGTCTCAAAAGTATATATTAGCCAACAATCCTATTGCCTAATGATGTTTCAACCACTTTATATTCCTCCATATATATATATATATATATATATATATATATATATATATATAATTCACTTATACACGATTTTAAACATTGTGGAGAAAAGCAAATGAAGCTTACACTTTTCCATTAACGACTATATTAGATAGAGGTTTTATGTATAACTTTGCTCAATTTTAAAACGAATTGAAATCAAGTTAATCAAACCTAATCCATTACTTAATTTTTAGTGTTCAACCAATCTTTTTATTAATGAACTTAACATAATCTATATTAATACAATTTTACTAATTAATTGACTTTAATCCGACCCGACCTAAACCGCATCATGAGGTGGTGAAGCCACCGACGCCACGCCATGTTCTCTGGGAGAAAAGATAGGCGCCAAAATAGTCTTTAAAAAAAGAAAAAAGAAAAAAACCAAGACAAAGAATGAGACAACTACACAGTAGTAACGTCAATCCCCTCTCTCTCTCTCTCTCTCTCTTCCGTGTGTTGCATTTGTATTCGATTCGATTCGATTCGAAGCGTATTGTTGATTGGGTAGAATACAAACATTTGATTTCTCTCAGCAAAAACCCTAATTCTGGAAGGTCGATTCATGGCGTAAATTTTGTGCCCAGTTCCAATTCAATCGCCAGCAATCCAAATCGAAATTCAGAGGGTCAACTTGTAAAGGTTTAATTTAACCTTACTCGGTTAGTGATTTCTGTTCCCTTGATCTTTCTATTGACCTAGAAAGCGCATCTCGTTGTTGAATTTTTAGCATGATTGAACTGTTCGATATAAGGTTAAGGTGGGGATTTTGTAATGGGAAATTTTAGGATGTACTACTGAATTGATTGCTTGCTTTTGTGGAGGAATTAGCTTATGTGATTTGCATAATTCCAATTATGTTAATTTGTTCTGCTGATCCTCTATTGCTCAATAAATGTTTTCTAAAAGATTTTTATGTGCGTCTTTTGGAATCGGTTTCTGTACTTATATGAATGCTTGTAGGGTTAACACTGTTAGAGGATAAACCTATTCCTGAGCCTTTAACCATCGGATTAAGCTTTTGGTTGAGTTGTTCTTAAACATGGTATCAAAGTCTTTCTGAGTAAGAGGTCTCAAGTTCAAATCTCAGCTGCTCCCATATTGATTTATTGTGCAAGATACGGGGAGCCTTTGCAACATCCACGCTTCAAACCCAAAAGACATTCGCATGAGGGGGCGTGTTAGAGGATAAACCTATTCCTAGGCCTTCAACCATCAGCTTACGCCTTTGGTTGAGATGGTCTTTGAACAAACACTACATTTGGATCTTCTCACCCCGTGAAAGCGGGACGCACACTAGGAGGAGTAATTGTTGTTGTACGAATTGGGGTGCGGGGATAGACCTTTCAACATGTCATGTATGGGCAGGCTGAGTTTGAAGTAAAATCAGTTGGCTGCAAACAACTCAAGATATGCCAATCACAGCCTTGCAACCTAAAATATTCCCTCATCCAAGTTTGAAATAGCCATATGCAGCTATGTGTTTTTGTTTGGACTCCTTAAGGAGTCAGCCTTGACATTAAATTTTGGCCCCAGCCCCTTTTCTTTTAAAAAAAAAAATTGTGGACAAGGAACAGAACATTTTGGTTCGATAGCAAGGGGTCAAATTGCAACAAAATCACCAAGGCGTCCATATTCATGCGGTTCTTTTCACTAATCTGCATTTAAAGCTTTATACAAGTAGGAAATGCATCCATTTTGGGGAAAATAATATTAACTTGGACTCCTTCGAGGTCACTCTAGGATGCTTGACGAAACAAATGTGATGTTGGGAGTACTATTAACGATAACCTGCCCTAGAATATGAAGAATAGGTACCTCTCCTTGACTACAAATAATGATGAGTACATCAATCAGATTGTGATTAAAGTGGAGGTAGAAGATATAGACCAATTGTTTGCAACTTGTTTTGGTTGGATGCAATCAATCATAGAAAGCAAAAAGATTAGTAGTTATGTCTCTATTACCATGTTTAGTTGTATGACAGTCAAAGCTTAAGCGTCTTAATCACACACTGTACAATTAGTGTGGGTCTCTCCTTTATGCGATTTTGGCCACTTGAAGTACTGTTTTCTTTTGATACTGGTAGTCACCAATGAGTCCAACTAATGCATTTTAGTTCATGCATTTCATTAGCGGCAGAATGGGGATGGAGAATTTCCAAGAAGATGCAGAGAAGAACCCAAAAGGAGCTACACGATCATGTGGCCCTGCTGTTTCCAGTCAATCAGTATCAACTAGTGGCAGTTTGGGTTCCCCATCCAGCCATAGTGAAACAGGCATGGCAACGCCATCTGGTGAGAACGCTGTTCTTAGACTACGCCACCTCGAGATTCACGGTGATGATGCTGGGTCCCAGGGTGCAGTTGCGTAAGTCTTCTTTCTTCCATTTTGGGTTGCTTTTTAATCTTTTCTTTTTCATGTAACGGTAGGTTTATTGTTTCATTTGATTCCCTTTTCTTGCATCTGTTCCCTTTGTCAGAAAAGTTGCTCTATACAAAAGTGAATGGCGCCTTATGTTTTTGCACATCTCAGTGTTTCCTATTGTGACTTCGCTTGCTTAGCATGCCTGTTAGTCTTTTGTTCTAATATGACCTATTTTCAAGCCCTACCTTCCTATTTTGCTCTTTCTATTTGCTAATCTCGCAGTCATACTTACCTGTTATGAACCTCCGAACAGCGGCAAGAAGAAAAAAAGAGGTCAACATGCAACAGGAACTGATAAAAGTGGTCATGGACTTCGCCAGTTTAGTAGGAAAGGTGATAAGCTTACTTCATATGAAGTTTTAGTTTGCCTGCTGCAATCTAGCTGCTGCTATCATGTGTTTATTGTTCTCACAGTTGGCTATTTGATCAACATCTGTAGTCTGTGACAAAGTGGAAAGCAAGGGAAGGACAACTTATAACGAGGTCAGATGGTTCCTTGGAAGTTCGAAGTCATGCGCCATATTTTGTTTTTGACCTTTTGTTTTCTTTTTCTTAGTTTCAGCTCTTGGTTTTAAGAATTTCGTCTAGTTCCTATGAGCAGGCACTTGACCCATTATTTTTCTCCTGCCGTGGACTAAAGTAAACGAACAACTATCTTGTTGACTGGGGTTGGTCTACTTTCTGAAGGTTCTCTGCTTTTCATTTCCTGTGGGAGCCTTTGCATCATAATTTCATCTAGAATGTCCCATTATGCAAGCACCTGGGCCTTCTTTACGTGTTTTCGATAAACTTGGAGTTACATGCGTCATGTATGCTAAACACACTAACAGAAAGAGAAAAATCATGTTGGTGTCCACTCTCTCCCAAGCTGACTGACGTTGGTGTTCAAAATTCTCTGTCAAACCAGCTTGTATCGCAAGGATTAAGTTTACGTGGACATTCCCCATCACATGATCTCTGCAGCAACATTTTTCCTAGATGAGTCCAGGGATTAGAACTTCGATAATAGGGTTACATTCCATAAATGATTGCACGGCCTTGCATGTTGGCTTGTCCTAATGAATGCGTCTGCAAGCTGGAGAGCCTGAGGGTTCCTACTATTATGACTCATAGATGTTCAAAGGGAAACAGAAAGGTGAAAAGCTGTTGAAAAAGAGAGGATCCGTCACTAGTGCAAGATTACTGATTCTGAACTGATTACCCGTCTCTTGTTATATATTTCGCATTCAAAGGCTCTGTCTAAGGGGTGCCTAAAGTATGAAAATGTGCTCTTTACTGTCTTGGGTGATATTAGTATGGTAATTTTTTGTGGACTAATAGTTTGGCTGCAGAACTTCTGTGCTGTTAGCAATTCATCTTATCCTCATGTCCAAGGTTCTTTTATCATAAATTTTTGCTTCAAGAACTGATTATCGTTACAATGTCCAGGTTTCAGATGAACTAGTAGCTGAATATGCTGAGTTAAGTAATGCAGCTGGATCTAATGAGCATGTATGCATTTACGCTTTATAATTGGACCAAATCTAAATGTTAGTCTTCTATCATGGATGATTTTTAACTAATAGTATAATTATTACTTTCTTTCAGCAAGGACCAGGTTATGATGAGAAAAACATACGGCGAAGAGTGTATGATGCATTGAATGTTCTAATGGCAATGGACATCATATCCAAGGATAAAAAGGAAATACAATGGAGAGGTCTGCCTCGAACTACAGTGAATGATATCGAAGATTTAAAGGTATGAATTTATCTGCCTATAAGTCATGGCGTCTGAATTTTGATACCATACTGATGGTTATACCAGTTACATGCACCAATGATTTCAGTTTTGAAAATATAAAACTAAAGTCTTTCAAAATAATATTTAAATTTTTTTACAAGTATTGGACAATGCCAGATGGTATATACTTGCGCCAATTGTACTTGCCAGTATTCAGGGAGTATAAAGACCAGTACAATACTGTTTGACTAAGTTGTACTATTTTAAACTGGCATGATATGCACCAGCTGATATCCGGCGGAAAGTATGGTATTTGTAACTATATTTTGAATGCGATATGATGTAAAGTCCTTGCAAGTTTGATTGTTTCATAATAAGTGCAGACAGAGCGGAGAGGACTGAGAAATAGGGTAGAGAAAAAAGCTGCACACTTGAAGGAACTGCAGGAGCAAGTAAGCATTTCTTTGTTTTGTACCTAATACGTGACTTAAATTTGTCTTGCGGACATGTTTATTTAGGAGTTTGGAAAATTCCTGCCCTCCTGCTTCTATCTACATTGACTTAGAAATGACCATAATTTTACCAACTTTCTTTTGATGCCCATGCAGGTCATAGGATATCAAAGTCTTGTACGGAGGAATCAACAATTATATGGAAATGGAAGCACTCCTAGTGGGGGTGTGGCTTTGCCCTTTATTCTGGTTCAGGTAATACTGTGGCTCTGTCTGTGTTGCTTATCATAGTTCTCTTGTCTTTTGTCTTGTTCCATTATAAGAGGTACTTATTGGTTCTTTTCTGATCATAATTGCCAACTCAAAGTGACAAATTACTGAAGCTTAAGATGGAAAATTAAAGTTCTTATGAATGTGACGTAAGGAGAATTTTGAAGATTGAATTCATTTTGTCGCTCTCTGTAAATGTCGGATTTTAAAGCAAGGACTTGTTCCTTTCTGTAAACTTCATTTGAAATTCGTTGATAAGGAAATCTAGCCTCGGATGAGGTAGAATCTTATTGAGCTTCTACTTCAGTTGGAGCATGGAACTTAAGTGCCATCACTTTTCTCTTCCCTTTTTTCTCTTTATTCTTGTGGGGTAAGGTTGGATCATAAATAGAACTAAAATAATTTCATGAGTACTTCCTCTTTTCCATGATAGTATCATGTACACATTAAGTTGAAAGAAAGGACCAAAGCTAGCTTCGTTTTTGCTGATGCACCATGCAATATGTTTTTGGCTTGCTTGAACAGTTGAACATGGCTTGTATATGCTCGAGTTACTAATGCATCTGCCCCGTCATTGAGGCCTCACTTTGCCACAATTTGATTTGACCTGCCCATAAGTTGTGGAGTCAAATTAACTTCAATGTTTTTCTTGTTCCAGTGTTGGTCATTATGAAAGATTTTATGATGTATTAATAAGTGGAGCTATACTCATGAGATGTTCGTCTATGTGGTATAAAAACGTGCTGCATTTTGTTTTGGCTACAAGACTAACAATATTCGGTTGTTTCTATTTGGTTTAACTACAGACTAGGCCCAATGCGACTGTTGAAGTGGAGATATCAGAAGATATGCAACTTGTGCACTTTGATTTCAGTAGGTGAGTGGAGGCTTTTAAACTGTATTCCCAGCTATCTCTGATACGGTTTCTGATTCTTCTCTTTTCATGTTCTGCGAATCTGTCTTACAGCACTCCTTTTGAGCTGCATGATGACAACTATGTTCTCAAGCAAATGCAATTCTCCGGAAAACCTCAGCTTGATGGCGGGGCTGGGAATCCCCAACCAAATCCTGGTGAAGGTTCAAGCATGCCTACTGCATATCCCACTCAAATTTCTCAGCCATTGCCGCTACCAACAGGACATCAACCTGCAATCTCCACCACGTCGTCACCACTGGACACATTCCATCATCATATCCCACTGGGATCTTCATGGGCAAATACATCAGTGAGAAGTCCAACATCTCCTCCCCTCCCTGGGATTCTTAAAGCACGTGTCCAGCATGATCGTTAATCCAGAGCTTTTAGAGCTCTCTTCCATCCAATCTCATCTGTGTAATACCGTTTCTGCAAGGATACCACTAACTCCCCCAAGACCACAGTTTAGCGGTAGCGAGTTATCATCCAGGAAATTAGTCTTTAATTTAAGTGCATAATCACGACCAGTGAATCGATGTGTTTTCTGATTATTGCTTGTATTATACTGTCTTTCCAATTTCATCAAATCCTTTTGGAGATGGGATTGTTCTCTTACATTTTGTGGAATCAGTGGTTCTTTCTTCTTGTACAAAGATTTGGTGTAATGTCCTTTTTGGTGTTCTCAACCTCTTCTTTATGTATTTTAGTGTACGTAGGGGGTGTTTGGTAACAACAGCTGTTTGGGAAAAAATAGTTGTTTGGAAGGATTTTAGTTGTTTTTATCAAGTCAAACAGCTACAAGGTGTTTGGTAAAGCGCTGTTTGTAATAGCTGTTTGGTTCCAAAAAGCTCTTTTTGAAAAAGCTATTCCTATTAGCCTTTGGAGAAGAGCTATTTGTGGAAATGATATAATTGTTTATAAGTTTGAAAAAATTATAAATATCTCATTGAAAACTAATTCATAAATAAGGGCATAAATGAACATTTACCAACATGTTTTTTAGAAACAGTTCATTTTTACCAAATATTTTTTTTAAAAACAGCTCATTCAAACAGTTAACAACTAACATAAATAGCTAACAGCTATTTACCAAACAGGGTCATAGTGCTGCTCCCCCCGGGAACCATTAATGATTCATTTATCATCTTTAAAGAAGTTATAAAAAATAACCTGGCGGTAGGCTGAATAGATGACTGCATTGAGATTATGTCACTGCCTCCTTCAGTCCTACAGGAAAGATTTGGCGTTTCTCCCTTTCATCCCCATATCCCCTCTTTCAAACAACCGTAGTTTTTCCTGATAAATGTCAATGATAACCCAAGAAAGTGAAGAAACAGGGGAGAATAACTGAATAAGGTGCTAATATGTCAATGTATTTGTAGAATTGTTTAAATAATGCTTAGCAAGATGAGCAAATGCTTTAGCATATAAGTCATGAGATTTGGAAGTTACGAGACAGGACAAGATCAGTAAAAAGGCCTCACATGCCAAGGATTGAATCCTTGTTTAACACCTGACAAATGTTTGTTATGCACAAGGCACTTGCTCATCGCTAAAATAAAAATTACACTCCATAGTATCATCTAAATAACGCTTATAATCACAGCTACAGTATGTACTTATTCACTATATTAGTTTAATACAACAACAACAATAACTCCCAGTGTGGGTTCCGCTTTCGCAGGGTCTGGGGAGATCCAGCCGTAGGCAATCTTACCTCTACCGGTATTCCTACCCATAAGAAGTTGATTCCAAGAGACCCACAAAAAAGGGTTTTGTGAAAATATTTTCAGAAGAAAGATTTTGTGAAAACACTTAATGGGAAAACATTTTATAGAAGAAAGAAAGATTCTATAACAAGGGATGGTTAAGATAAAAGAGTAAGCAAACAGGAACTCTTCTCAGAAGACAGTATAACCTGCATACAAACTCAACAAACCTCTACCAGCACTATGCCACAGTAACCAAAAGATAACTACGAGGTCAACTCTCAGCGATCTAAGATCTTAATCCTATTCTGCCACAACTTCCTATCCTGAGCCAAATCATCCGTCAAACCGACAACTTTCAAATCCTCTCTAATCACCTCGTCCAAGCTCTTCTTTGGTCGTCCCCTCCCTCTTTTGCCTTCAGGGATGTTAATCCTCTCACATCTCCTCACTGAAGCGTCCACGCTCCTCCTCTTCACATGACCGAACCATCGGAATCTTGTTTCTCTCATCTTATCTCCGATGGGAGCTAATTTAACTAAATTCCTGATAACTTCATTCGTAATTCTGTCTATCCTCGTATAACCACACATCCACCTTATCATCCTCGTATAACCACACATTTACTATATTAGTTTAATGTTCATTAATAAAAACTAATGGAAAAATCACTTATTTTCTATAACCAAATCCGAAATTGTAAATTTGATTCATGATAGAGAAAATTTGTACGGAAGTATACGAAGTAACTTGATTTTGATAAAACAGAAAGAGTTCTATCCTTTGTATACGAAGTAACTTGATTTTGATAAAACAGAAAGAGTTATGTAGCCTTCACTCTTCACTCTTCACAACGTTATGTAGCCTTCACTCTTCACAAACGATCATACATTTATAATCCATCCAAACCCATCACAGATAACCAAACACACAGTGCATAGAATAATCCAAGAGCACATAAATCACGACTGCTGAACGCAAGCCATATTCAATGTTCTCACCTACTGCGATAACTAATTATTTATACATGTACTAGAAAGTTTGCTAGATACATAATTTTTATATATACTGCAGGTAGTAACGGCAGAAGTTTAGGACTCTCCATTAAGCTTTCTCCCCAGCAACCAAATCCATGACGACGCGCATTATACTTCCATTATTCTTCACCAGCAGCTTCCTGTTCGTCTCCTTGTCATGAAAGCCCTGCATCCAAAGCAAATGAAAAATTTAAGACTAATTGAAGCATCAAACCAGCCGGAGAGCCTAATGTGCAATACTGGCTTACCATCTCTTGTAGCTCCTCCAGGATGGGATCCCACTCGGAAACACCACAGAGTTCGTCCACAGACCGCTCCAAGTCATACCCGTTCATCCGCAGAACCTCTTTGTTCAGCTCGGCTTGCTTAAAACCCATCTCATCAAGCTCCTTCAGCAAATTCTCTTCCACATCTTTTACCCCACTGACTTGATCACTGTTTGTCTTGTCACCATCATTGTTAGCAGCACTGGATGAGGCAGAAGATGATTTTTCAGACACATCAACGATAGGGTATGAGATCGATGGAGTAGCACTTGCCGGTTTGGGCTGCACATTAGTATCCACTACAGGATACGAGAATAGCAATGTTTCTCGTAATGGCATAGGATACATCGGCTGAGCAGACGGCATTGAGGATGAAGTTGCGAGAGAAGACGAAGCTGCGAGGGCTGATGACACATCTTTAGCTTGCTCATGTTGGAAATTAGGAACCATCTCAGGATAGGAGACTTGAGGAGTTGCCACAGAAAATGTTTGGCTATCACCATTGTCACTGACAGAAGATGGGTTTGACGACGAAGCTGTAGTAATGGGAGATGATCCAACACCACTGGCAACCAGTAAGTCATCATTGATTGGAAAATTCATGTCCACTATCTCAATCTTCTCTTTCTGCGCAATCGCTGACAGTTTACCTCCCTCTGGAGCAGAACTGAGGTCGCCTGCTTCAATATCTCCAGTCGGCTCAGCATTCACATCAAGATTCAAGTTCACGACAAGTGAGCTTTCATGACCCGAGAAGCCTCCATTTCCTGGGGGCAGATTCAAGTCCACAACAGGGGAGCTTTCATGGTTCATGGAGCCTACTTTTCCAGATGGCAGACTTGGCTTCAAGACAGGTGAGCTTTCACTCACTGAGTCCTTTAGCGGAACATCAACCTGATTATAATTAAGAACAAATTAACCTAACATGAATGCCTTTCTTATGCTAGGAAGCAGGCAATGGAGGCAGTAGAACTAACCTGGATTAGAACCCATACACGCTGCCCAAACTTGTGCCCAGTTGCGTCTGCCATCCTCCAATACGAAATATAACGCCCAGGCAATTCAGGAGCAATGAAATCAACAGCCACATCAATTTCATCACTGACATTCACACCTTCCACAGGAATCTGAAGTTCCCAGTGCAAAAGAGAAAATCAACATCGCAACAAGAACAAATTCACAACTCAATAATCAAATCCAGTTAAGGTACCTCTATCTCAAATGAATCAGATGCACTAAACCGGTCTCCACCAATCCAGAGAAGCTGCAATCCACGAACCCAAGGAAGTGTTCCATTGTTGCGCATCCGCCATATCTTGGTAAAAGGGGTTGACGGGGCCATCAATGTCCCATCCATAACATTAACATCCATGATGAAACGACTATCAAGTCTAGAACGAAGATGCTTTACTCCATATGGTCTCATCACAGATGGGATTTGCATGGTAGGGAGATGAGTAACCATCTATGAAAGTAAAAGAAAATGTAAGTACGAGAAATAAGGACTAGCAAAGAAGCTAACTGAAACATACATACAGGATCATAGAAACGCTTGAATGAAGGATGCGTATCTGGCAAAGGAAAATCAATCCTGGCATAATCTGCGTCATTTCCTGTTCGTGAAAAGCAGATGCTGCACAAATCATAGTCATGTCTTCTGCAAAAAGAATGTAATGTAGTCAGCCCCCAACTAGTGTCAATGATAGAAAAGAACTTAATGTAGCCCCAGGTACAGTGTAAAGTACAAACACCAAAATTACAGAGTCTTTACACTTTAGACTTGAACCGTGGACCAGTTATTGGAAGGACCCCACAACCATCACAGCGAACACCTTTGTGGAATATAAAGCCAACGCCATAAGCAGAATCGTTGTAATGACTTTTGAAAGGTTGGATAGGAGGAGGCATATAAGGTGCATGGCCGAGAGTAGACTGCAAAGGGACCCCTGAAAAGGCACTCTCACCCATAGGATACGAATCAAATGCTGATTTACCGGAGCTCCCACTCCAGTTAAATCCATTGTTTTCACTAGAGTTTGCCTCATTTGTTTTCTGTTTAGGGGAAACATGCTTCTCCAATTGGGCTTCAAGCCCTTCGAAAACATTGACCTGAGATACTCCAGCAGAATCTCCTTTAATTTCCTTATCCTTATTCCAACTGTCACCAGTAGGAAGCTTGGTGGAATCTGTATTGGCTTTGCATTTTCCAGCAGAATCTCCAATTATCTCCTTCTCCTTCTTAATAACATCACCCACAGGCATGCAATGAAAATGTCTGGAGTGCGCCTTTTTGCATTTACGGAGTAAACAAGGAAGACGCTGGGGAGGCTTGACAGTTTCTGCTTGTCTTGAACCTTTTACAGCATGTGGCCCAGACACTTCACTGCTTGTAGGAGCTGATTGCTCAGAGGCAGATCCTTGAACTCCATCATGCTTCATTCCTTCATCGACAGAAGCAACACGCTTCTCTGTAGCTGATGTATTTTGATTGCCACCATGCACTTCATGACTGCGCACAGTTGCAGTACCAGACACATTCAAATAAGCCTGCCCCACTTGTGACAGATTACTAATAAGATCCGCAAGAACAGGAGAGGTAGTCACAGCTTTAGACGCCAATTCATGAGACAGCTTGGACAAGACATCACATAGAGGCCCTGGCACAGACTTCAAGATTTCAGCAACACAAGGGTTTTTGGCTTGTGAATTTTGTGAGGTCGACCTCTTCGGGGTTGAACTTCCAGTTGATTTAGCAGAGGATTGACCACTCTTATCTACATTCAAACGAACAGTAATCCTAACTGGATTTAAACCTTGCTTCATAACATCATACAAATCTTCATCATCTGCAAGGGTCACCTGATCATCATCCTCATCTACATATGTCAGGGTAAAGTCAGCATCTGGGGTAAAGTCAAAAAGAGAACAAATCTTTGCTCTCAATCTCTCCATATCAAGATCCAGAAGACCATCTTCATTAACAAGAGCACTAAAGCGCCTTAGTGTCTTCCCATATTTAACCTAAATCAATATAATCACACCGATTAGAGAAATAATATTAGCCAAGCAAATTATATGATATTTACAAAACAGATTATATCAAATAAAGTATGAAGCCAATGGCAATCACACATACAAAAGCTTTAAACAAACAAAACAAAATAACCCACACAACATGATGTGAAGTGAATTGCACTGTGAAATACAAGAGATATTATCATGTCCCACACACTGAACATAACAGGCAAATTCTAGGCATAACATGAGGTAGTTCTTCAACATGGGAGTTGGGACCTCCAGTAATTTCAACCTACACACCAGGCCGTGCTGAGCAACGCTAGCTACTTGGTTAACTAATGGGTGTTTCAATAGTGGATAGTTGTCACACTTCGACTAACAGCAAACAATTGTTTAGCCAAGCAATTCAGGAGCACAGGGACGTCGATAATTTAGTTATTGGGTTAGCTAATTTATACCAATTGCCATAGAAGGATATAAATAAATGAAGAGTATCCGAACTAAAAAACATGAAAGGTTACTTTTTAAAGGTCAAAATCTAGTTTTGACTTTCTAGAAGCACTAACAGAATTGCTAGTTGAGACACAACTGAAAATTAAGTGATCAAAACACTAAATCCTACACAAAATGTTGTTGCCAAACACAGCCTTAAGCAATTGCCAGTGGGCTCTTCACACGCTATCCAGTTATGTTGGGCCTTTAGACCTTGTCTCAAGCACCAAATGTCAAGGAGGTAGCATCCAGGAAAGAACTCTGGAACACAAAATGTATCTGCATAATTTAAAATCGACACTCCCTGATCCCCGGTGGCAAGGCTATTGCATCAAAGAGACAATTAAAAACCCTAACCTTACCTTTTCTCCGGCCCCCCCCCCCCCCAAATGGTAAGTAATACAACAATTAGGTAGCCCTTCTCTCAATCTCTCAAGGATTCTACCCATGTAGTTCTCAATGAAGATAGGAAGAAAGGAACAAACCAAACTTAAATGTATTCTAATGATAAACAATATATTCTAGTAACACAAGGAATTCGGTAAGAGTCGCTGCAGCACCATATAATAATCCTCCAATTGGGTGACATGCGAAGGTATAATTCTGCCTAAAATCTATATATTTATATGCTTATGATGATTGTCTCACCTAACAGTCTTGAAATAAGATTATAACAAGACTTACAAATATAAAGCCCAAATTCAATATCACAACAATAACAAACCAAGCCAACTCATCACCACAATCCCATAATCCCCAGGTAGATGTAATAGTAGTTCTTCCATATCAGGCAGCTACCCAAACAGGGTCATATTTATCACATCTAATGCATACAAAGAATTGAATAACAACATAAAGGGGAACCCATGACAGTTGAATGGTATATAACAAGCCATGCTTTTTTGAAGTTAAGTTTGATCAACTCAGTCTGCTTAATTATCTTACGCGTAACAAACTATGCAGATATCACACGTCAAGTTCACCCGTTCAAAAAATACTCGCAATAAAGGGCTCCAGCAGTCTCTAAGATAACACCTTTACTAACCCATCAAAAATAATGAACAGCAGAGCAAAATCGATTTCATTAACCTGGAGTTTTCATCTAAATTTGTACTCTTGAGAGGAGAGAACGAACAGTTCAAGTCGGTTTTTTAAACTAACAACAAATAATTTTAGTTAACAGACAAGCAAAAGCAAAAATCACGTTCAGAAACCAATAAGAATGCGCAAATACGTAGAAAAGAGAAGGAACAAAATTTTTCAATTTTCACCGGCTCAAAATCTGAACTTTAATCACAATTGAGCAACAGAGAGAAATTGCAGCAACGATCAAATAACAAACAAAAAGGCATGATTAACCCTAATTCAAGATCGAAATCAGAACAAATCGACAATCGATAAAGCTACAAGAACTGTTACGATAATCAACACAAAAATCCGCTAGTAGCTGGAGAGAAACAAAATTCGATCAACTAATTCACGACAAATTTCACTTCAACCTATGATATCCAGTATTCATCCTATCCAACAATCAAAACAAATTCACTCAATAAACCATAACAAATTAGGGAAAATCAGGAGAAACAACAAAGAAATTCAACAAATTTCGGATCAAAGATAAGAACAAGTAATCCGAACCGAACCTTGATGACAACCGACGAGGAAGCCATGATGATGAGTGAGAATCACAGTCCAAAAGCGTACCAGCGGGCCGCTTGATAACGATCTATGAGATGAATGAAACCCTAAATCGAAATCGGAAGAGATATTTATGAGAGAAAGGGGGTGGGACTGAGAGACAAACCCACGCGTACCGTAATCCGCGACTCTCTCTCTCTTCGGTATACCAAATGGAATACTTGGAGGACTCTCACTCATATATCTGTTCAGGACTCTCGCATTTATAGCTCAGCAGTTACCACCGGCTACTAGTCCTCTTCTTCATTGTCTATCTTGTCTCCCAAGAAAAACCACTATGCTAAGGAAACAAGTTTCAACTTTCAACAAAAATCAATTTTCTTTTCAATTGATATCAAAATAATTTAAAAAAATTCTTATCAATTAACGCAGGTAGTTGTACTTACGACCCACCCAAAAAAAAAAAAATACTAAAACTTTTCTTCTCGAAAAAAAATTATTGTAGACATTATGAATTTTTTCGCCATATTTCATTAGAAGTATTTTTTTTTATAAAAAAAGGGCCGAAAAGGTCACTTTGGATGATGTTCAAATTCAATTTTTTTGTAATTGTTTACATAAGTTATATCAAATTACCAATTGATTTTAATGATAATCTAATATCTAAAAATCGTGCTACTTTGGTTTTTGAACCTATGTTTTATCATAATTAAATTACTTTTAACTAATAGAGTAGACTTATTCCATCACTAATTTTCACCAATCACAAAACTTGAACCCTAAATCTTACTTAAGAGGAACAAGCGTCAATCATTTAAATATGTGTTCCGTCCCTGTAGCACAGGATTGTTTGTTCTAGTTAGAATTAGGCCCTTCGGTTACCATTGACTTTAGGTCACTTGATTTTGATACAATTAACTTTATTGTAAAGAAAAACAACGTTAACAGAAAAATTATGAATGGATTTTCTTGAGTTCGGTCAATCTAGATATGAGTTTTAAATTAGATTAGTCTATTCGTCTACGGATCCGTGTCATTTGCTTCAACCCTCTTATCATGGATAAGCCTTGGCCAGGAGCTGTGTACTGCAGTTGCTGAAAAACAGATAGGCAATACCAAAAATCAAACCACTCAAAACAATTTTATTTCTTCCTTTGTTTGTAATAAGCACACAATTTCGATCAAATTGCGTTACAAAATAAAATAAACATACAGAAATGGGATGAACAGCCACGGAAAACATCAGTAGACAGCACCTTATTCCGGAGAAGCTCTGGACTCTGGAGATGTTTCGGCTTTTGCAACCTGCTACATGGTTCCTTCTATCTTCAACCAAGACAGCTTTACGAACCTTCTTGTGACTTTGTAGTTGAAAAATTGCAGTATTTCTTGCAGATTTATTCCAACATCCGCCATAGCCAAAGCCCAATATTTTGAAAATGAAGTAT
Organism: Selenicereus undatus; assembly: GCA_017589665.1. Lineage (NCBI taxonomy): Eukaryota > Viridiplantae > Streptophyta > Magnoliopsida > Caryophyllales > Cactaceae > Selenicereus > Selenicereus undatus. Next base: position 126,286,102 of record JACYFF010031957.1, on the reverse strand, counting down.
CAACACTGCAAAACCCTCAAGTGTCGTGAAATTGGAGCAAAACTAAATGTGCAGCCAGTTTGATCCACATTCTTCCCATGTTTTCATCTAGTACATGAGAACCGTTAGTTTAACTAGTCCAAATGTGGTCATATTTGGAATAAAACTGGTGCACAAGCATAATTGACACATCCCACAAACCGAAACCAGATACTCAGAAGGCTGTGCAATAAAAAATGTCCTTGATGCTCATCGAGCTGAAAAGAGGGAAGAAAAAGTGTGCGTCAGTGAATGCATACTGATTATAGTTGCTGATCAAGGCAAGGGTCATGGGGAGTTCGAGGGGATCCCAGGTATTCAGATACGCTTGAAACAACTCCGCCTAGCTTAGAAACGCTTCTCTTCAACCATCCAGTCTCTTGCTCTACTTGTGCTGCTTGCCTGCTCTTTTCCTCCTCCTCAATAAGGAGATCAACCCATCTCTTGGCCATAAAAACTTTCACGGCTTCAACTCCAGCTTTCACAACTTCAAGGGGAGGAATAACAACAGGGTTTTGCTCTAAGTTGAGTCTCTTCAACTTCTCTAGCCTACCAAATGAATTTGGAAGTGCATGAATCTGGTTGTTGCTCAGGTCTAGTTCTTCGAGATTTATCAGGTCACCAAGTGTCTCAGGTAGTTCCTTCAGATCACTAAAATTGCCACTCAGATTAAGGGTCACGAGATTTGTCAACTTGCCAATTGTTAGGGGAAGTCCATGAAGCTCGTTGAAGTGCACGTCCAGATGCTGCAGGGATATCATCTCTCCAACAGACGTGGGAAGAGAGCGGATCTTGTTATAATGAACTAGAAGCTTTCTCAGGTTCACCAACTCGTAGCCTATGCTGGTTGGTAAATAGCCAAGGTTATTGAAACTTGCATCCAACTCAACCAGCGACCTGCAAGGTTAAAGTCCTTTGAATTCCCGAGAATAATGCCTGAAAACTTGGGCTCCATGAATGATGAATCAAATGTAGAGAAATTACCTGCAGTGGCAGATACTGTCAGGAAGGGCAGTTAACTTATTTCCAGAAACATTGAGGATCTTCAATTTAAGCAAGAGACCAATGGAGTCTGGCAGTGACAGCAAAGAGTTGGAGGACAGATTTAACTCTTCAAGATTTTCCAAGCCAGCTACAGAATCAGGAATAGCCTGCAACAAAAAGGCTACAAATGTCAGGGGCCTAGAACAGTCCTTGTTCCATTCCCATAGTCAATGCAGTAGAAGTTGAGGATAGATACTAAAGCAAGAATGTAGACTTCCATTACATGCCACACCCTCCAAAAGGCAAAAGAAAAGGAGACAAGAATTTCTTCCCTGCTAATGCCAAAAGGAAGATATCTTTCTCAAAGGATAACTAATGGCACCCCGATGGGCATAAGTTGTTCGAATAGATTATGGATTGCCATGTTGAAACTTTGCAAAGAAAGGAAAAGTTAAGGACTAGGGGTGGGCAAAGGGCAAAGGGCCAAGTACCCATTGGGTCAATGGATTGGCCCATTTAAAATAGGGTCAATAGTGGACTGGCCCATTAAAACATATTTATGGGTCGGACCAGATCGGCCCATTAACGGCTCGTTTAGCGATCCATTACTTTTTCAACCTACTTATCGCACTAACATACATGCTACAATTAGTTAAATTTATTCCCAATGCTTTACTCATAATAATAATTATTATACACAGTTTTTTTTTGTGCAAGTTTATCCAATTTTAAAACGGGCCAAAAGCCAGTCGCCCATGGCCCTATCCAACCCGACTCATTTATTTACATAAAGGCCCGACCCGGCCTAAATCATCAATGGACCGGCCATGACCTAACTGGTCTACTTTCTAATCAGGCCGATCCTAACCCGGCCATTGCACACCCCTATTAAGGGCACTAGTCGAGCCCCCCCCCCCCCAAAAAAAACACTCAAAGAAGAGCTTTGCCGCTCTGGTTGATAAATTTCACACAATCTGCATCATATAGCCGGTTTAGTGCCATTGTGCCATTACCGCTGGACATATGAAGGTCATATAGAACTAGTCTCACCGCTTTAAACTAATGCATACAAACACTATTTATAGGCATCATATGCACCTCAAGACAAACATGAACAACCAATCAATCCACAGATTCAAAAACCAATGTTGACTATCAAAATACTTGCACCAAAAGTTGCCTGCACCTTGTGTTTCAATATCATAAGCACAAGTTCACTTCCTAAGAAATCTGAAAAACATAAGTTCTTCCACACTAGAAGATTTGACTATTTATTCTAAACCCAAACAATAAGGAAAAGAAAAAAAAGATCCAGCTTTTGGGACCTGCAAAGAAACTTCCAGCTACTAATCCGCGAAATTAGCAGCCAAAGTTGTACTTAATAAAAATGCAATCATTGGAAACTCAGTTTTAAGTTTGTCAATGCCACCAAGAGACTAAAAAGGGATTTATGCCAGTAAGAATCGTTGGTTCTTTATAGTCATTTCCTAAACCTAAGTCCTGAGAACTTACTTTGGCTTCATCAAGATTACCATTGACTCATACTTGTAGTTCAATCTACCATTCAAAGGGAACACCGATAAGAGTCCACCCATAAGCCATCAATTCACCATGCTATTCTTCTTTCATGAAACCTGATGTCAGAATCATAACTGATCTGTGAACTATAGATAGTCCATCCAAGCTATAGCCAATAGGCCAACGCCCAGAGATACAAAAACAGCTAGGAGCTAACTGCATAATCAGTAAACTGATCAGCTAAATGGAATCCAAATACACCAAAATCTTCCCAAATTTTCCGACTTTCAGGTTGCATTTCATAGTTCAGGATCCAATTCTATCAAACTAGAGTCAAAAAATGCAAAATCTTTGCATCATCAAAGCACTTGGTCAACCCACACAGATAGAAAGGATCACAATTCATAAGCCATGCAACATAGGCCTTTTTTTTTTTTCAACTTATCATCAACATTCAGAATTGAACAGCCCCTACTCATAGTTCATAGTTGTAATTTCCCGATATTCAGCACTGATCAACGCTTCTCAGCAGCGATCAGCAATAATTAGTTATGATAAGTTGAAAAAAGAGAGAAACTCAAACCTGAAGCTGATTACTTGACAAATTAACAGCAACAAGAGAACGAAGCTTCCCAAAGGCATCAGGAAGAATCCTCAACTTCCTCCCTGACAAATCCACCTTCTCAATAGTCTCCATCCTCAGAACCTCCGCCACCTCCTCATTCACCTCCTCTTCTACCTCCTCCACAACCTCCCCCTTCTCACTAACCGCGGAATCATAAATCCTCATGAGCTTCTCCTCAGCACCTCTTAACAACTTCTCATACGCATCATGCATCTCATCAAGTTGAATTATAGCCTTGAACATCGCCTTTTCTCTCTCCGCCGCCTCCCTCTTCACCTTCTCAGGATCATCGGAAGAGCTAGAAGATTCTAGCGAAATCTCATCGAGCTGGTGAGACCATTGGTCCTTGATCTCGGCGAGCCTGACCTTGGCGAAGTCGATGGTCTCGTGGTCGGGCCGCTCGCCTAGGGTTTGGAGGATGGACCGAGTTTGGGCGATTTCGGCGACGGCCTCGGACATGGCGGCCATGACCGTGGGGTCCTTCAGATGCGGCATCCGCTCGATTAGGGTGTCGGTGAAGGCGACCTCGGGCTTAGGCCGTGGCGGTGGTTGCTCGATGTCGTCGCCGGAGTTGGGCTGCGGCGATGGGCGCAAGGGGCCGATTGATGGGAGGCGGGACATGACGTAGGAGAGGACTGGGAAGTTCTTCAGGTTGGCATCCATGGCTGCTGCTCGTTACACGCACAGCGATAGAGAGAGAGAGAGAGAGAGAGGAATTGTAGAGTTGAAATGGAGATGGCGATGCAAGGAGAGAGAATCTTTGGCTGTCAGTTGAGAGCTCAAATTTCACGCAGTAATCTGCCGGGGATCAAAGTAGTTGGATCGTGCAAAAATTCTATAGTAGATACCTACTACGTACGTACTTGACCAGGTATGCACGTATATAAAAAGGTGTGTATCATATTCAAATACGTACATTGATCTGTCATGGATTAAAATTATATGGACTATGATTTTGCAATTTTTAAAATATTATTGTTCTATTTGTACTTACAATTTAGGTACCAAAACCAATGTTATGTCACAATTTTTTAATTTTAAGAAAAAAAAAGACAGTCCGGTGTACAAGTATCCCGCGTTCACGCAGGGTCTGAGAAAGAGTCGCACTCCAAGGGGTGAATTATAGGCAATCTAACCTGACTTTGTCAGTAACTGATTCCACGGCTTGAACTCGTAACCTTTTATTTTTTAATTTTAAGAAAATAGAATGAAAATACTATTGTACAATTTTTTTGAACCTAATTGGTGGACGTCATGGGGTTCAGGCTATTGTAGGAGAACCTCAATACCCTTTCTTCCTGCAAGGATACCTTGTTTGCAACATTTATTTTCTTGTATGTGATCTCGAGGTGGTGAATCTCAAAATAAGCACTATAGGATTTGGTATGTGGGTGTCAAATCCTAATTAGAGTTAGTCAACTAATGATGAACCTAGTGGTGGTCGTTCTAATCTCTTTTTGATTGAATCTTTCACTACATAGCATGTATTTACATAGCAAAATCCAAAAATCATATGACTTTTAACAGCCGAGTAATTATTTAGTGACAAAGCCGTATGAATCAAACGAAAAACCCTAGGAAAGGGAGAGAAAAGAAAGGTAGGGCCGATATTTCCTAGCGAGAGCATGAACATTTTGAATTGTGTCAATTTTTCAACAAATATAAATGGGAGGAAGTACGGTAGTGACAATTGATTTTGGTCCCTGAAATCCTTATCAATTGGAATCAAATTATCATCAAAGTTTCTATCCACTAGATTCTTCTCGTGGGCACCGACAAGTATTCATGAACCCTTGACGCTCTGTGTTTGATCATTGGTGGTGGGGTGGAGTTTTTAGGGCAGATGGGGGAGGGGAGAGAATGAAACACTCCAATAATTCAATATCAATTTGTTTTGTGTGGAGAAAAAAAAATCACACGCCACATATACCAGTGCGCACTCGGTATTCTAACCATTGGTATGATTAGAAAATTTCTTCGACACAATATAGCTGCTCCATTTATCATGTTATGATGGATTGAAATTAGGGATGAGACTATTACTTGAACATAAAAAAATCCTACTAAAATCCGCCCCATTTAGTACTTGAATGGATAATAACAAAGGATTTTAGATGAATATGGGTTCAAATACATTGTATTTGGAAATAAGCATGAGCATAAGTATAATTTTCGGGAAATGGATATAATCGTGGATACAACTCAACCTACCCTGAACCCACCCACACCCATCCCTAATTGAAATCACACTTCTCCCTATACTTCAGGTTACCTACAAGTTACAAAATCACTTCTTATATATCTTGCACAAAATCGATCTAAATAACCTCCCGTTGTGTTATTTTATCATGGGTCAAAAAGAGAGTATATTGAGCAATAAATAGATGAAAGCTTTGACAGGCACACCACTGCCCCACAAGCAATCTTGGGCTTTATTTAAAACTAACCCTTGTCCAAATCACGCTCATAAACAATCAATCTCACAGACGGGACAAGAGGTTTTGTTTATCCAAATCTTAAGAATCTTTTACACATAAAATATAATATGATCAGATCCAAGTTTAAAGCTCAAAATCATGCTTGCCTCTCGGGCATGTGAAAAGCTAGCTAATAAAATGTGACAAGGACACAAACAAATCAAGAATTGGAAAAAAAAAAACCCCCATTTTTTTGGTTTGGAATTGCCAAATTGTCAAATATGCATCTTTTGAGCAAAAACGAACTTTACAGAGGAAAATCCAGGCTCGGTGTAGCATATCAGATGGATACTAGTGACACTATTGAAAAGAGTGATCGTTTTCCGACAAGGTCTCTTTCTTTGCTAACTCAAAAATGTTCTTCAACCGATGAGCAAACTTTTCGTTTATGTTCTTTGCGATCCTCTGTTGGAATTTGCAATCTTTTAGCCATAAAATTCCCAAGCAAACATCACATCTACATGCTTCACTCGTTAGACTTTGGAGATGATATCTCAAATGCACCTGTGTTTGTGTCAAAATGGTTATAGGGTAAGGAAGCATCGTAAATAAAAACAACCATATAAATCAAAACTCAGCAGTCAGAACGGATCACAGCAAAGTAAGATCTGGGTGCCTGATATGATATAATGAAGATGATAGAAAAAGAATGAAAATGTAACTTACGCGGAAGTGGTCGCTAAATGGTATGTCTTGGAGCGCCATGACTTCATTGACGACCCATCCTTGATCACCTTCGAGGGGCGATTTTTGCTGTGTGGATCTAACTTCTCCTCCGAAGATGGATACATCGTGATTGAATTTATATGAAAGCTGCCTCTCATATACATCGGGCTTCAATTCTTCCCATTGTGTAGTAATGAAGCTGAGACAGCCAGATTTGGCCATGACTTTGCGTTCTAGGTGCCCCCCTTCAAACATTTTCATCAAAGAGTTGATCTGCAAAAGGGCTAACACTGCCTCATTCCTCATTCAAGAGGTGAAAACATAAATATTGTGTGCTGCCATGATCCATGATAGAAGGGAAATTGAACATGCAGGCCAAATTCTTCGACATCCACACAAAGTACTGTATTGGACTCCAAATGCACCAAAACAAACCTACACCATGGAATCACACATAAGGCACCTCATTCCCCTTGTGGTTGAGAGTTGAGACACACTAATGGGACACTTCGCTCCAAGTATTAATAATCCAAAGCACCACAGCCGAATGAATTGTTCGATAGTCACGCTATTAGTTACATAGAAAGGTCCAACCTACAGCCTCCGAAGAAGGGAAAGGCAAATCAAGTAATCAACCACTTACATCAACGGTAAGATTAGCGGAATAAATCTGCAACATATTTGCATCACCAATGTGGAAAGAAGAGCCGATATCATGGGGAAGCAACTGGTTTTCTTGATCCAGCTGCTCTTCAGTTATCAGGGCCGCCTTCTCTGGGGAAAGGGTTCTTGCTCTCCACAAGGCAATAATTGTCCTACCAAAGAATCAGAATGATGAGCATGTCCGTTCTGTCATGAACAACGGTGAAGAGTTATCTTATGTCTCACGTAGAGGACAGAGTCTCACCTGCTAGCAACATCAAATGGAATGAATGATTGGAAATAAAACCGAAGCCTGCCATCTTCATCCATCGTCTTAGCACCATGACTTGCATCAACCCCTTTGCCTTTCTGCAAAATTATGACAAGAGTAGGGCTACCAACCGATGCTAAGGACGGGGAATGTACCTCAATATCTTTGATATCTTCCCATAAGAAGAAGAATTTGGTTTTATGTCCAAAGAAATTAGCATAGAATCCAACTATCCTAGCTGATAAGAAGAGACGACCCTGCATTGAACAAGCAAATTGATGAAAGGAGGTCAGTAAATACCAAGATTGCCAAGATTAACACCGCAATTATAAGTTGTTCCATCCGTCTATTATTAACTCCCATTAAAAACCTTGTCAGTTTAAGTTATTTAGAGATACCTGCAAAGGCAGCTTTCTTCTTAAAGAGCATGAGTAATCTTTGATCAAAAACTCTTCAGGTGGCAATCCAAAAAGCTTCTGAAATGCCGAGTTTTTGTGTGGAGACCGAATATTCAACTGTGAAGTACACAAACCATCTCCTTTAAATCAAAAAGGTTAAACTCTATGCAGTCATGAAGTGCAAAACAATAAAAATAAACAGAACAATAGGTCAATAGCCATATGTTGTTCTGTTACCTTCTTTCCAACTTCCTTCTCCATTTTCGTTAAGTAGTCTTTGATTGTTTCAACTCCGTTTTTGTTCTCCACAAAGATTCTCAGATGCACTTTTGCTTGAGTAGACACAGCATGTTTTCCTTGAAGAGGAACCCACAAATCAGCCAACTCTGAGGCAGTGTGCTTCAGAAAATTTATCTCAGCATGCCCAAGTGAGGCCGCCTGATCAAAAGGGCCATCGAAATCAAAAACTTCTACATCAAGGACTGATGGTAGCTCTTCTAAAGTGTCGAACTCGAGTATCTCTGCACATTTTATCAGTCAGTTGGTCAAGATAAGGTGATAAGAGAGAGGAAAAATGCAAGCATTGAGTACATCAAGTGCGGAGTGAAGACCAAACCATTCCATTGTGGATCACATGTTTGAAGCTGGACAGAACTGGTCCTTGTTTTGCCATTACACATTAAAACTACAAAGGGATCTGAAAACCCTCTTGTATCCAAAGGCGGTAAATCGACAGCTTCAACTAAAGCTACAGTAACAAGCCACCCATCGCTTTGCGATTTAATCCCATGATCACTTCCTGCACATGAAGAATGAGAATAAAGGTAATATAAGTGACCATACAGACTTTGCACTTTAAAGAGTATTAAGGCATGTGACAGATGATTACCCATGTATAATCTAGCCTGTATGAAGTGCAAAGCCATGTTATATACACGCTCTAACAGAACTACTAGAATCCCACAGGTAATAAGCTGTCCAAAACTGTCAGGTAAATGAAGACTGTTAATCTCCAGGCCTTGAGGCTCGTGTGGTTTACAAAGAAGAATATGTGCAACTACATAGAAAGTAAGAAAGACGGCGGAAGCTACTGTGAGGTTCCCAAAATACTCAGTAGCCAACTCCCAGTCTGATTGGTGTTCCCTTTGAAGAGCAGCCAAAACATGATCCTTTCCCATTGAATCTGCAGTATCCAACACTTTAAAACTCTGAGCAAGTAAGCTACCAAAAAAGTCAAAGCTCTCCTTCAGACCTTGGTGTGCTCCTCCCTCAATCATGCCTCTCATCATGGTGCTCTGAGAAAAGTTAATGCCCCAAGAAATAACCAGGCGGGATGATTCTTCACCTGAAGATAATTCAGGGCCCGGCATTATCTTGTACAGCAACTCAACCCTGAATGTATTTCCATAAGGCACATCTGGTGTATCTACGCTTACCAAGACAGCAAACTCCCCATTGTCTGCCTTCAAATAGGTCTGTTCCTCGGTGGCTTTAACAGCCTTAATCAGCTTGGTTGCATGTTTTGTGTAGGTGACAACCCGTGTTAGACTTGTTGGATCCCCTTTCCACATCCAAGGGCCCTCTTGCATATCATTTATTCCCTGCATCTTTGCAAAATCTCTCCTAAACTGTGAATCGGGAGTGAAAAGAAAGATATTCAGATCTTTTGAGTCGACTACATATGTCTGATCAAGAAGAACTCCCCCTTGTAGATTATCTGGCATTTCTTGCTCTCCGTCTCTAGATTGCATCATATCCATAGCATCTTCAAAGCTACAGGATGATGGTGATCCTACCTCCATGCAATTTTCATACTCAGAAGGAGAAACACTCAAATCAGAAGATTCATCACTTCTGGAGGTTTCTCCGCTCTTATGTAAAAGCTTTTCCAAGCGATTAGCAACAGCCTTCACTAATTTTTTCCCTTGAGGGATTTTCCCCGAAGAAGTTTTTGGAGAAGAATTATTCACAGATTCATGGTCTGGGCTTTTTTGAAGCTTACTGTCACAGGTCCTGATACTTGGGAGAGCAGACCAGGGCTGATCTATAGCAGCATCATCTCTTCTTCCATGAAGAGAGAGAGTCAAAAGAATTTTTCCTGCAGGCGTTCAGTTAAACTATCATGGCCGAAACATATCCATCCCATACATTGGACAACCAAGACACATCAAATCAAACAACTGCAACTTATAGATTTGCTAAAGTGTTCGCAAATCCGTTTATGCATATAAGTTCATGTAGGCACTAAAGGCAATTACTATTACCAAGCAGTTAGGTGGCAAAGGCCAGGACAAAGGCCAGGACAAAGGCCAGTTTGGAAACAATGAAAATGACTCACAACCAAGCATTCATTATACAATGTGTGCAGTGTGTCACAGAATTAGTATCGGCAAGGATATTTGATTGCATTTTACCTTTAATGCCAAATCCAAAGCGAACAAAAACCCTGCTTTTCAACCTGCATTACTTGCCAAACACTTGATGCTTGAACATGGATACTAGAATGTGCATAAAATACAAAAACTTGACATCTTAGTTCAGACCAAAACAACACAAAATTTACTGAAAACACATGAGACTAACACTTGGACACATACCCATGTCTGAACACTCCCATCCGAGTCCAAGTAACTTAGGTTTCACACTTGCAGCAATTTCCTTCCAACATAATGTCATTAGAAGAACTATCAAATCCCAATATATGCCAAACTAAAATTCAAATGAGGCTGAAAATAAACATATCTACAGTATGATGCATGGCGCCACATTTCACAATCAAACATCAAAATGGCCAACATTCTAACAAAAAACCAACTAAGCAAATTACCTTACAAACTACATAACAGACCAAAATGATCATTCACACAAATAATAGAGGAGTTCAGCAAGGGCATATAATCAACAAGAACAACTACTGCAAAAAGTTTAGCAAGACACAGGACACTCCATTAGTCCATTCATATATGTGACCTCAAAAAAAGGGAAATTAGTGTAAAGATGATCCAGACAAAACAAACCCGAATTTCTTTTGGAATATTTTCCAGTCTTGGGCTTGGGTAGCGCAAACCAAGTTGGGGGTAGACAGTGGTTCTCTTCACCAGCGACGGTCCAAACCGGTATCCGAACCCGATCCACCAAGCCACCCGAAACATTAAACAAGCCAGTATCATCATCATGATCATAAATTGAGACAACCAACTCATCTTCCACATCATGCACCCGGAAAACAAACTCCTCATTCCAAACCGGGTCGGACCCATTTCTGACTATTGTTTTGAACTTGAATTTTCCGACCTGGAGCTTCACATAGCTGCTACTCTTAACCGGCAAATCCTTTGCTTCTAATACATATACATACAATCTCATAGTATGTACTGTATTTTCTCAAGAAAGATCAGATTTTTGGTGTGCTTTTGATCTGAAATTGGAAATGGGTTTTTGAATTGGGGCAAAGGAAGGTGGGTTTCGCATGGAATATAAGGGGAGAGAGAGAGAATTGAAGCGGACACCATGACAAAACGTGGAGGGTGAAGTAAAGTGACACGAAGAAGGGTATGGGTCTAATGAGAATAGCACAAAAAATATTCAGAGAAAAGAAACTTTTTATTTGTTCAACGATTTCTGAGTTTGCTTCCAATCCAATTCCAAACACGGTGTTCTTTGGTCTACATTTTTTTAATGCCCTTTTCCCCCTTTTTGTGGAGGGGAATCCAGGATGTTGGAAACTGTGGAAAATCGGCATGAAAATCTGGGTTTATCCACTTTGCTTCTGTTGGCAAATTGTGACTGTTATTTGGAGCTCGACCAAGAAAATCAACATTGCAACAATGTCAGAAAATGTAGCATCAGAACTCAGGAACAAATTTGTGGGTAAACGAAAGGAATTGATGCTGCCCTTCCCTTCCCAAGCCCTCATAGCAAGCTAAAAGAGGTAGTTAAAAACCTTTAAAAATTATACATAATTGCGTTAGATTCATTAAAACAGAGCGACGTAAGAGCATTTTCATTGTTAAATTGTTCGTAAGTCAGCAAAAATGGGAGTTACAAAAAGTTAACACGATATAATAATAGGACATGAAATCACTAATAGAGATATAAATGTGACACAATACAATTCAATTTTAATAAAGAAGATGACAAATTCTGTGTGAAAAATATGCAATTGATGTTTTTAAATAGATTTTAGTTGTCAATAATTCGAATTTGAATGGTATTTATTTTTAATATTTCATTATTGAATTATGGTGGATTTGACTTCTTCCAACCATGACGTAACATTAAATTTATCCATGTCATTAACCTGAATTTGGATTACTTAATGTTGTATCAATCCTACATTTGAAAGTTGGATCAAAAAAAAAATCCTACATTTGAAAAAAAAAAAAGAAAGAAAGAGAGAACAACTAGAAGCAAAGAATTGGGCTTGAAATTGTGGGCGGCCATAACCTAAAATAGATTAAAGTGGGCACACTCAGAATCGATTGATTCATTAAGAGGAGAGAGAAGATGTTGCAGTTTCCGACGTTCATGCCGCAATTTCCGTCGTCGGAGCGGACGATTCCGGCGTCGCTTCTGCTCCAACACCAGCTCACTAATGCCCAAAACGACGAAGAGCTTCTAGCCATTGAAGAATCCGACTTCTTACAAAAGGTAATTACTTTTGCGAGCATTTAGGTTATTTATTCTTGGATTTTCGTTCATTTCTGCGCGAAATTGATTCTCGATTTGTGCAATTTCGTGCTCATCTACCTGCTTGTTTGAATTACTATGCTTGAAAGGCCTCAATTTGTTCAGATGGTGTAATTGTTTTGTTATCAACGAGAGGAATTTGCAAGGGGGGTCGAAACTAGTGAACATTGTGGATTGTTAATGCGTTGTGGGATATTTTAGGGTTTTCAATTCTCTAGCTCGATTTGGATTTTATTGGTAAACCTCGAGTCATGGGGTTTCAGTGATTTTATCACTGACATAGACATCTTTTTGGTTAAGCAATAGTTGAACATTGTACAAGATAGCACTTTTATTGAACAAATTGTGGATTGCTAAGCAATAGTTGCTTCTGAGATTGTATGTATATCTGATAAAACCATTTGCTCCGTTTAACAGCAATCGTTAGTTCTACTTGTATCGTATGCCTTTCTAAACTCATTAGATTGGGATGGTGGTCTTGTAAGGAACTGATTTGAACCCTTTTATGAGGAAAGCAAACTAGTTTGAGGTTTAGACAGCGTGAACTCAATCTAGTACACCAAAGGTTTAATATTGGATCGCAGGGTAACAGAAGTGATCAACTGCGTAGTTTTGTGTCATCTGATTTATGAACTTTGGCAAATGTGTGTGCCTCTTTTATGCTAGGTGCTATCTTGTATGAATTGTAATCGAGAACTGATGAGCTCTCTGAAGGCAAAGTGATTGAAGCTTTAATGCGACACAGAACATTTGCTATATTCTGAGTTCATCACTAACGGTTTACTTTGTAACTAAATGAAATGTCTTGACAGTGATGAACTTACTCTAAGAATATTGTATGGTAACTCATGCTCAAGAATCTCAGAACCGTTCTCTGTCTCTCTGATGATTGCTTGGAGTGGGTAAAGCTACCTACATTTTGGATCTCCCCAAAACCTGCAAAGGCTTGTTATTTTCGTTGGTAAATGAAGTTTTCCATCTATTCCCATTCTCTCACATGCCGTCCCATTCTTTCCCATTTCTTCCCAGTTATTCAAGAAAAATTTCATTCCTCTCATTCCATCCCATTCCTTCCCATTCCTTATTATCTTTTCACCCCCCCCCCCACCAAAAAAAATTTCCCACTCTTCCCATTCCTTCCTACTCCTTCAAAAAAAGTACCATTCCTTCTCATTCTTTTCCATTCTTTTCCAATCCTTCTTATTCCTTCCCATTCTCTACCCATTCTTTCCCAACGAAAAGAATAGGCCAGGGAACCCACACAAGGTGGTGTTTTGTAATTCATGCTCAAGAATATTGTAGAAGAATGGTAATTGACTTTTAATGATTAATTTTCCTTGTCTCTTCAAGTGTAGGTAAACTGCCGAGAACTTTAGTATTGAAGTAGCGTGGATGAGAGTAAATGGAAGGTGGACTGCACATATCTTGTCTTGATTGGTTATCATGTGAAAGAAACTGACTTTAAGAATATGAACCTTCTTTGAGAGGCTGCAGCATGCTGTTTACCTTCTTTATCTGCCTTTTTTTTCATGCGATGAATTGGTAACACATGGCCTCTTTTGAAATTGCTGAAATTTTCTTGTTAACAATCTACCAATTTTCTGTGCCTTTGTCTCATATGGCACGACGATTGAATTGTGGATTCTTCTCAAACTCTGAATGATAGGTTCACTTTGAATTCTGAAATGGCACATGATTAGAGAGTTCTTCTATTTTCATGATTAGATGTTTCTTAGGGAGAGTACTTTATTGAGAAATTGAAGTATATACTGTGACATTAGGAAGAAAGCAGACATATATTTTCAGCTCCTGTATGTTATCTTGTAATGAAGGGACATGCATGTTGTATCTTCAAACTAGAGATTGAATGTACCGATTGTGCTGTGGAGATCCTTTTAGAAGAATATCACCCTACTTTCAATCTCCCATGAGGTTGCTTCAGCTTTATCAATCCAGGAAAAGGGTGATCATTGGGATTTGGGAGTAACTATATGCTGTATGCATCTTCTTAGGCTACATTTGTTTCAACATAATGAAGCATGTTGAGGAATCCCGAAAAGTTTGGCTATTGATGAAATGGATACATTTTACTTCTGTTTTTTTGCAGCTCAATGAAATCAAAAATCTGAATAGCAACATAACGGTGATTGGGAAAACAAAAGTGGACAACGATAAAGAAGACATTGACAATGAGGCAGAGGACGACGATGAAGCCGACAATGCTGAAGAATCAGAAGGTGAATTCGAACAGGAAACTGCGTAGTTTCTTGGTGGTACTTGCATACAAATTTCTGGTAGATGGATTGAATTTAACGTCTACATGCCAAGTAACCCCCTTGATTTTATTGTATGAAAGCAGTTCTCATATGGCCGAAATACGAGGACCAAAAAAAGGGAAAAAGACAGCAGTGGGAGAGAACAAAACTTATCTTGCGTGATGGCTGCTTAATTTCCTTGTAAGACGTGATCATATATATATATATATATATATATATATATATATATATATATATATATATATTGTTAGATTTGAGAGCACACAACACAAGAAGGGGGGTGAATTGGGTTGTGACAGATTTTCGGAATTTTCACCAAACAGGCTCAGGAACTGTTTGGAGAAGGTGTTTGGAACTGTATGCGAAGCACTGTGCAGCAAGTAATCACTGAAAATAAATAGAATCGACACAGTATTTTTCCGTGGAAAATCTCTAGTCCATCTGAGGTAAAAAACCACGACCTACCTTGTAGGATTTTCGCGCAATTTCACTATACGGGCTGAAAATCGTTACAAAGTAACCTAGCTGTTACACTTGCAACACACCGTGACTTGTCTTCCCAAGACTTTGTCACCCCACGTCTGAGTCACCCTTGACTCAAACACACTCAATCACTCTCAGAATGAATGAAGAAAAGAAACTCTCACTTGAATTGCTTCTAAGTAAGCTAATGTGAGATACAATATTCCCTATTGTGCCAATTTTGGAAAGCTTGATCTTTTTGCTCACTAGGCTCGGTTTTCTTTCAAAAATCACTGCACTTAATTCTGAAAATTCTCTGCTTGAAAACCGATAATGAACTCTATGTTCACGTTTTGAATAAATAGATAAAAAGAATGATTTTAGTAGAGAAAAAGGAGGAGAATTTTTAGGCATACTCTCAGTACATAACGGCTAGTGGGGCATGATTTTTAGGTCAGCCACAATTTTCTTTCTCAGCCAATCTTGCTGCTCCAGTAGCTCCAACCATTTACTAAAAATAGAGGTTGGTTATTTCAATTTGAAAAACAAGTAAAGAAAATCTAGGTTAGTCAATACCCAAGCTAAAAATAGCTTAGCTGACTAACTGCTAGATGAAAATCATTTTTTAACAAAGGCCCCTGAAAATACTGATTCAAAATTTGGGAGATTAAATTTTGGAAAAACGTTTTTTACTGGCCCAACACCAAACAGTCTGGACACCCTGTTTGCAGTCCTACTCTAAGATAGTGTTGGGGTCTTTTTGCAAAATCAAAAACCTTTGACAAAGTGAGTGTTAAATCAAAGATTTCCTAGTTGGCACATTAACAAGAATCTAAGAATAAAAAATCAATACTACCCAAAAGATTCTTGATGACTCAATTGCAAAGATGTTCCGCTGCTCCAATCACTGCATCACCCTGTTTGGACATCTGTTCTTGTGCTTTGACTTTTCATTTCATTTGCTGCTCTGAGGACCTGATCACCAACCTGTTTGGAGACCTGTTTTGTGCAACACTCAAGTATGTGCATTACGTTGTCATTTATGTTTGTTATCATCAAAACTCCTTACATATTATAAGGAAGGGTTCAACATATATATATATATATATATATATATATATATATATATATATATATAAAATACTAATTTTGGACCTAACAAGTGTGAACGTTCAACATCCATCAAATCACCCTTAGCATTAATCTTGAGCATTAATCTTGCCGCTTACCATTGTTAAGGGAACCGTGCCCAGTGGCCCAATATGAGACAACCCCACAACTTGGACCATTTGATGATGATACTGCGACCCACACATCTAAATTCAATTCCAATGACCAAAGGAATTGTTTTCCGGGTTTTCAACTATTACATGATTGCTCTACTAATAAGTTTTTCGTTTAATAACGGATCTAGATATTTCGTTTAGGGTGTGTTTAGTAGGGAAAAAATTATTTTTTTGAAAAATAATTTTCTCATTTTACGTCGTTTGGTAAAATAAAGAGGGAGAAATTATTTTTAGGGAAAAATAATTTTACACCATTTGAAGGAAATTATTTTCCCTTGAAAAAGTAGGGAAAATGATTTTCCAAGTTCAATTTTCGTTGCTCAATTTTGTCTCTCGTTCTATTTTCTTTTAATTGTACCTAGAATCACTCTATTTTTATTCTCATTTTGTCTCTCATTCTTCCCCTCTTCTTCATGTTCATCGATGATTTTCATCGTTAATATCTGTAATTATTTCTTGAGTTCTCTGATCTTGTTACAGTTGCCCTTATGAAGAACTTCGCAATCTGAGACACCAATCGTCTCTCCGTTCGTTATTTTTTTAAATTTGGATTTAATATCACTCAAAGTCAATTGGGTAATCTTTGAGAATAGTGAAAAAATTGAGATTCATTAATGTTGACTCTCTCTTTTGTTGGGCTTGTTACTGGGTATATTTCTTATTGATGTTTTAGGTTTGATTTTGAAGATGAGAGAAAAACAGAATTCGCTGGTTGAGTCCGGTTAGAGTAGTGAGCAGGGAAGGAGGTTGATGGTACAACGAAATGAAGTGAGGATGGGGGGTTCATTCTATCAAATAGCAAAAAATGAAGTGGAAAGAAAATAATTTTTTATTCTACCAAACAGCTGAAAACGTAAGTGGAAAATCATTTTTCTTCAAAAAATATTTTTCATGGAAAATGATTTTCTGAAAAAATGATTTTTTCCCCTACCAAACACACCCTTAATGGCAGTTCTATATGTATAGGATGAGTGTTTTGGGTACACAATTTTAGAAAAATTACTTAAAACTTAAAATGAGAAGTGTGAAATTAATAAGAATTTTTCAAATTTCAAAAAACTTAAAAATAGGACAATCTTATACAATAAATTTTTTGAATCCTGTATTAAACTGCTACCTTTTGAAGTAGGTTCTAATTTCATTAAGAACATGTGGGAGTTTTTCTCCATCACTTTCGTCCATGACTAACTCCTATTATTTCAAAATAATAATAATAATAATAAATGAAACAACTATCCTAAGGTCACCTCAAAAATTTATTACCATTTGATTGAAGATTATGCGCTTATCTGCAAATCTTAAGGTCCACACGTGTCGGCCCAACCCACTTGGCCAACTGCCTGTGTTTATTCAAATTGTCTTTCATTAGAATTTGTCCGTTTGTCAATCCATTTCAAAGGTGTTGTCAAGAAAGGAATTTAAAAAAAAAGGGGGAGAAAAAAACTATTGTTTTTCAAAATCTTTGCCGAAGCCCATAGTGCAGTTCACCAACATTTTCTTTTTTTCATTTCTTTTTCTTTTTTATTACAACTCGTACCTGAAGAGGGGGGTTGGGGATGAAAGATTTATTCATAATCATTCTTCTTCAAACGGAGGCCCACTGTCAACCAGTGTTGTTCATTAATCATTCATCACGGTAAGTTGTATGATTAGAATTAGTAATACGCAAAATTATTGTAATTGAATGGAAATTCATTGCACATACAAGGCAATAAAATCACTACTTGGAGATATTTATATTTTACCTTTTATATGCTTTATGATAGAGGGAAAATTTTGAACTTGAATATCAGGGGCAAAAATATCAAAAGATATCAGCAACTGAAGGCTAAGGACTAAAATGCCCCTGGCCCAAAATAACAGCAGTTGAACAATCCCAAAAAAGAGGGAATGAGTTGAGCAATCTAAAAATTCCACATATCACTCCAATTTCTATGGAGTATTTACAAGATTTTACAAGCTACTGCTTAACAAAGCCTCTGAATAATAAACGAGACTTTTCTGAAACTAATTTCGCCTAATCTTAACCTGTATTTGTATTTGAAACCAAACGTACTGCATGCTTTTGAGTTTAAACCCGTTCATGTATTCGAAGAACAAAAAATTGTCCTCGCTTCGCAGAGGATGAATTCATGAATCAATGCCAGTAGTAGGCATGTTGAGGGAAATACGATGAGGAAACAGGCTTATGATGAGAACTCACTTGTTGACGGCAAGCATAGTAGTTGTAGTTGTGACAATACGGAACGGCATTGAATTGAGCTTTTTTCTCCGGAAATCGGCGAATCGACGCCATCGTCGGCTGTCTGAACCGATTGGCTCTGAGATCGGCGCCGGAAGAGGATGAAGAGGAAGTGTATGGCGGCGACGGCGAAGGAGAGGAGGTCGGAGGGGAGAGAATCGCTCTGATCTTCAATTCTTTGCCGGCGATTGACGATGCATTACGATACTCCTCGATCACATTCGACAAATCCTCATCGGACTTGATCGATACGAGAACGTCCAGATCTTCGCTCGGCAATTGGCATCGGAGTCTGACAGAGTAACCGCAGAGTTCGCCGAGCTTCACCATTAGATCTGTCAAAAAAAACATCGCAAAAAATCAATCGACGAATTATACCTCAAAATCGCTTCTCGAAACTTCGAATTTGAGAAAATTGAAAGAAGCAAGAGAGACAGAAATAAAAAGTAGAGAGAGAAAGAGGATCGCCGGAGGCTTACCGGAAAAGGAGGTGGATTCCGGCACCGAGACGACGCGAGTGACGCCACCGACGTATCGAAGACAGCCGTCGGAGCGGCGAGGGAGGATTTTTCCGCCATAGCTGCACAGGAACTTGACGTTGTTTAGGGTTTTCGGCGATGACACGGCCATGGTTGGTCTCTGTTCTAGAGAGAGAGAGAGAGCGACGAGAGAAATAATGTTGGAGAGGTTTTGATTTCGGAGCAGTCAAAGTGGTTACTACAAACCGAGATTGCTGCTGTATTTATAGAGCCCAAGACTGACTTGACCAAACGCCAGGTAAGCAGCCGATTAGTTTTCTTTTTTGTCCTTTTTTTTTCAGGAGAGAGAGGTTTAGTTTTTTTTTTTGGGGGTAAAAATGAGAAAAGGAGGCGATTTATAGGGAGGTAAAAAGGCGGTATTAATTGGGGATAATTCTCCCTTTGGAGATGCTTGGATTAATCGAAGTAGTACTGGCTTAATTATATGATCTATTTTAAGCTATAATTAGTCCATTTTTGTTCTTTCCGTGTGTTAAACGTATTTAGTTAAATTAATAACTTACATACATTTGACTATCTGTTAGTTTTTTTGTTAAACGCATACAACACGCATTAGTTAAATTTGATACTTGATACATTATTTTTCTCTTCTTGATTTATTTTGACCTGATATTTGACATGAACTTATTAGTAATACACGTAATTTTTTGATTATTATGATTTATGAAATTACATTTTACCATTTTTCTTGAAGGATTGTGATATATATGTGTGTAGAGCACCCCAAATTTTTTTTGCTATAATACATATGTGCTTATGTTCTTTCTTTCTTCTTTTTTTTTATCATATATGTGCTTATGTTCTAATACTCAATGTAATTCAAAATTTTAGATTCACCAATAAAAATGTATTAATAGTAAGTTATAAAGCAAAGCCTTAATGATGATGAGACTCGATTGCTACCAAGTTTTTTTGTTTTTTTTTTTTTGTCAGATTGGTTGCATGATCTATTTCCACACATCTAAATATATCTTTTTTCTTACCTTTTTTTTTGTGTACAGAAAGATATAAATGATAATACTATTGACATGTGAATCCTTTTTTTCTAATAACCTTTTCTTATGGGACGATCATATCCTAAACAAGCAACAATATATCAACTACAATGTCTTCCTTTCCAATCAAAATTTCTTTGAAATCAGTCTCCCTTCATTCACATGCTTACAGAAGTAAAATTATCTACATCTGAATATCTCCAAATACTACAAAAACCGAACTCACATTGAAAATTGCTGTATCCAATTAAATATCCTACATCAAGGATAACTAAAATATCAACAAACTATGCCACCTTAATTGAATTGATTGACAACGGTAGTCACTAGCGAAGCAAAAGGAATATCCACAATACAAAGTAGATAGTTATACGCTCCTAAGCCTTAACAAGACCCCACATGCATTCGGGTGTTGAAAGGAAAAGGTCCATCGCACACACGGTACGCGGGGTCTATGGCCCCTCCCCCCCGGGACAAACCGCCCAATTGTGGTGTTGTTGGGACTAGGCTGAATTCTTGTGGAATTCTCTAGGCCCAAAGATGTCAATTGTGTTCATACTTCATGGTGTACAAGTTTGATTTGATTTTCACTAGTTCTTGGAAATTATTGGAAATACTTAATATCTACTTTAGATTATGATGTATCATTTATGTGTGTTTCGATCATATGATGAGCAGGTGATATGACATAGACAACATGACATGTAACTCCATCGAGATCACTCAATGTTCTCCTTACTGTTATCTTATTTTCAACTTGACGTGTGTATGTTGGTTGATGGTCATTGGTCACCGAAGTTGCATTGTTTTGTAGGTGTATTGTAGTTGCCTTTTTTGTGCTCTTGTGCTTTGATTATGTTGATTTTGTATTTGGCAACTAATTAATAACAAAAAAAAAACAGCCAACATTTTTGGTACCAGTATTGTCAATTAATTTAATTACTATTAAACCTGAAAATACATTGTAATACATATTAGTCCTCCTAACTTACTCCATTTATCGGATATAAAAATGAGGATAATTATAATAAAAATTGTAATGTAGCTAAATTTTAAATGTACCAAATCAACCAGGGACGGAGCCAGAAAATCTCGTCAGGAGGTCCGGTTCATATTAGGGTTGATGATATGCTATTTTTATTTTCACCACTAAATTTACTTTAAAAAAAAAACCTTCTATGTTGTACAAAAATCCATCCCTAAATTCATTCTCGAGGCTCAATATTTTGGTGGATGTCCTAATTGTCCCTAATTTCGTCATTATTATGTACCCACAACAATTTTATCAGATCGTCTAATTTCATTTGTGATAGATACAAGTAAACTCATGTGGCAATTTCATTTCCGGAAAAATGATTTTCCAACCTTCCAAACACACCCTTAATTTTTGGTTCAAGATTGACGGTTAATTGGCTAATTGTTGCTAGGTCAATGTTACAAAAAATCTAGTTTCGGGCTAGAGTGAGTAAAAGGCCCAATGATCCATGGGATGCTCAAATGGTCCTCTAGCTAGGAAGTTAATAGTAGGTGCGGTGCAGATGTTGGGGTACATGGGAAGAAATCAAAAAGATATGAACATGGTAGCCTTGACATCATCCTTCAAGTGAGGCCAATAGTAGGAATCTTCCATAAGGGCAAGCGTGCAGTGGACACCTGGATGACCCATCCACTTGCTATCATGACACTCCTTCATGGTGTCCCACCTGAGGTTATCATATGAAGCAAAATAGATGTTCTTGCCCTTAATAAGGATCAAGCCATCTTCTTCCCAAAAGCGCCTTATTTCGCCCTCCTTGACAAGCTGGATGATAGTGTGAGCAAGATAATCATGTTGGAGCCCCTCCTTAATTTGGTCTTGTAGGTTGCTTTGAGGTAGGCTAATATCCGCAAGTTTACCCTTGCGACTCAAAGCCTCGGCCACTAAGTTGGAACGTCCCAGCTTATACTCCATAATATAATCAAACTCCGTTAGGAAGTCCTACCACCGAGCTTGCTTAGCAGTAAGTTTATTTTGAGTTTGGAAGTAACTTGTGGAGACGTTATCGGTCTCGATCACGAACTTGTTCCCGAGCAAGTAATGTCTCCAAGTACAAAGATAATGTATCATCGCGATCATCTCCTTTTCTTAGACCGTGTACCGCCTCTCGGTGTCATTGAGCTTTCGGTTCTCAAAAGCAATGGGGTGACCCTCTTGCATCTCCTGCAATGGCAAAGTCGGAAGCATTGGTGTATAGTTCAAATGGCTTGTTGAGGTCGGGGAGAGAGAGAATGAGCTCCTCAGTGATGGACTTCTTATGTTGGCACTCTTGGCTCCATAATCATCATCTTCTTTTCTTCAACAAGTCGGTGAAAGGGGCGGCTATCGTGGAATAGCCCTTGATGAACTGTCGGCAGTAGCTCACCAAGTCAAGAAAAGACCTTAACTCGGTGACTTTCGTTGGTGGCTCACATCCAAGCATGGCCTTGATCTTTGTCGGGTCTATGTGTAATTTGCCCTTGCCAATAATGTGACCCAAGAAAGGTACCTTTTCTTGTGCAAATGACTACTTTTGTTTCTTCACATAAAGTTGGTTTTCCCTCAAGGTTCGGAACATCTCACGCAAGTGTCTCACATGCTCCTCCAAAGTCTTGCTATAGATGACAATGCTATCAAGGTAGACAGCCACAAAGCAGTCAAGGAAAGGAGCAAGTACCTTCCTTATTCATAAGAGTGCAAAATATAGCCGGTGCATTCGCGAGGCCAAAGGACATGACTAGAAGCTCATATGAGCCATAATGCATCACACATTCTGTCTTTGGCTCATCTCCTTCGACTATGTAGACTTCATAGTACTTGCTCCTCTGGTCAAACTTGGTAAAGTACCTTGCATCTCCAAGTTGATCAAACAAGTCATCAATACGAGGGATGAGATCTTTGTTCTTGATAATGATCTTGTTGAGTGCTCGATAGTCAATGCATAGTCGAAGGGAACCACCATGCTTCTTTTAGAACAACACTGGTGCACAATAAGGGGATTTAAATGGACGTATGTAGCCAGCATCAAGTAGCTCCTCTAATTGTCTCCTCAACTCCTTAAGCTCCGGAGGTGCCATACGATAAGGAGAAAATGCGGGTGGCTTAGCCCCCGACTCCAACTCAATAATATGATCGACTTCCCTTCTTGGAGGAAGTCTCTTAGGCAACTTGGCGGACGTAACAATTTTGAACTCATCAAACACATTTTGGATGACCTTGGGTGCTTCAACTTTTTTGGGTTTCTCATCCACCTTGCCAGGGAGTTACAGTAGCAACAGCTAACTTGGGAGAATGCATTTTGAGGGAAGGGAAGGATTTCCAAACCATTGGTGAAAGCACCATCTTCTTCTTCTTGAAATGAGAGAAAAAAAATTTAAACATAGATAAATTTTAGGGGCTTCTGAACTGTTGCATTGTAATTGTAATGGTTGGGTACCGCTTTTGTAGTATGCCTGCAATATACTACAAGAAGTTCCATTTGTTTAATCAATTTTCCTCTATCTTTTTTTTTCCAGCTTGTCCATTACTTTTACTTTAAATCTATTTGATAATATATTATATAATATAAAGTATATTATATTGTAATGGCCCGACCCCTCTCGGTCGCAGGTCTTAACAATAATAGCTTCAAGGATCGTCAACTGACCCCACAAATCACCACAAGTCTTTCCGGCGTGCTTCGTCATCGCTCACACGCTGCCTGGGAAACTTCCTAGAAGGTTACCCATCCCAACATTGCTCCCCAACAATTACACTTACTTGTGGAGTTCTTAATAGTGAACTTTCTGAAAAAAAAGATATATTAGGATGTGACAGTTACGTGGGTTTTTGAATTGGATTAATCAGAGTTAAAATGAAGGAGTTATGACCGCAATACCGAGCACTGTCAAAACCAGGGCTGCATGTATAGTCTGTGGTTTTTGAATTTTTGGACCTAACTTCGAATTTGTAAAAACTCTAAACATAAAAGTTTTAGCAGAAAAAATTATCTTTCTAAGTTGGGCAATAAGTTGATTTTTGGAGGTCGGGAGAAAAAGTTATGAGGTCGGGAATTTAGGCTAAAAATCCGGACAGAATCTGGAATGCAGGGTTTGGAGCTGCTTCATCCTCGACTTTGGAAAAATCCCTAGGTTAAAGTTGGTTGTCAAAAATCGTGAAATTTATTGCGTGGGAACCCTTGGATGTACTGAACAACCACGTTTTTGAATCCGGTCATTTGGAGTAGTGTAGTCCGGGTTGTAATAAATTTTTCCGGGACTGTCACGGGGGAAGACAGTTACTAACACTTCAGAAAGAAACGAAAATACGTCCTAGTTAGGGACAAAACCAGGGCAAACCCTGAACATAGAAATGGTAACACCCCGATTGTGGATTAAAATGATCGAAGTGACTACTTATACCACCAAAGGTGCACCTTTTTTTTCGGGAAGTCCACTCTTAAGAACTCCACAATTAAGCGTGCTTGCTGGGGAGCAATGTTGGGATGAGT
The DNA here is from genome assembly GCA_017589665.1 of Selenicereus undatus. Lineage (NCBI taxonomy): Eukaryota > Viridiplantae > Streptophyta > Magnoliopsida > Caryophyllales > Cactaceae > Selenicereus > Selenicereus undatus. The sequence continues at coordinate 126,261,509 of JACYFF010031957.1, read as the reverse complement.
GACCTCCTGGGAAGTTTCCTAAGCAACTTGTGAACAAGGACGAAACACGTCAGAAAGACTTGTGGTGATCTGTGGAGCCATTCGACGATCCTTGAAGCTGTTATTGGTAGGACTTGCGACCGAGAGGAATCGGTGCATTACAGATGGTATCAGAGCCGACCCGAGACCATGAGTTGCGCAAGTGGATGGAGAGCCCATGGACAGTCACCTAGCGGGATGAAGATGCTGGGTGTGGACAGTCGATCAAGAGGACTCGTAAGTCAGTCGGTCAATGAGACACAACGAGGACATTGTGCGCTTCAAGTAGGGGTGATCGTAACACCCCGAGTGTGGCTTAAAATGATCAAAGTGACTACTTATACTACCAAAGGTGGGGCATTACATTGTGTTATATAAAGTATGATTGTGCCTGCAATGTACCGCAACGGTTACTTCCCCTTGCAATTAGCTAAAGAAGGAAACCACATACCATTGTGTTAATCTCAAGCAAAAATATGACAATCTCAATTTTTAAGAAAACGATAATAAGTTAAGATGGTTAAAGAGGATTCAGTTAAAAATAAAAAGCAACCACCATTTTGAATGCTAGGACCATTTGGTCGATCAGGTTAAAGAAGTCCACCACCAATTTAAGTGAGATCGAAATTGCCATCATTATCATTATAAAATGACGAGTGGTGTTCTAAAGACTGTTCACAATGCCTTGTAATTTCTTAAGACCATTCCCTGTGCCTTTAATAACTCAATATTATCCTAAACCACGTCCTTTAGTTCCTCCATATCCTCCCTATCCTCCACCATGCCTTTCAATTTCTCAATTTTAGGTAACATAGCTTTCACCCTAATTTTCATTTTATCGTCCTTGGTTTTCAATTCCTGAATACCAGCTAATGTGGTTTTAAACATATATTTCATTCCTTAAGGGCTAAGGCCCATTATTATGGCAAGCACTGACATGTCCCAAAAGAGTCTCATACTTTTAATTTGGGTTGAATGCATATGCTTTTGGGTTGAATACACTTCTTAGACCTCAGTATGGTCGACGAGTCATGACCTTTGTTGCAACTAGCGCAATATTTTGAACAGTTGAAGCAAGTTTGACAAATAAGGCTACCGTATATGTGCACCAAACAAAGCCATTACAAGAAACATTGTTGTAGTAGTTCTACACAATCACAATTGCAATTCAACTTATGTCTCCTCTAATTCCTTTTCTTCCAAAAAAAAAAAAAAACTCTCCAAATCCAACAAATTTGCAAACTAGTTTAGGAAGCAAACAATCATAACCAAAACTCACAAATTCATAACCTAGCTAAGCTTCAGTCATCATTCAATCCATAAACAATAAGAAGCACAGAACACATTCTCTTCCACATAAACAATCGATACAATGAATCACGCACGAATAGACAGAAATTTAGTATTTGATCAAAGATCTTACCAGCTTGAGGGAATTCAAATGCTGGATTAGTGGACATGGACAGTGCGCACAAGAAATCGTCAATGGACGAAGAATCAAGTGGTGTGTTGAGAATTAGCCGGCATATGTGTTCACCGTTAAACTACTAATTTAGATTCGGCCTAACCAGTCGAAGTGCATTCATTAGGCCTAGCCCAATGCTCAACCCAACACGGTCTAAAGTTTCCCCCTGTGTTACTTTGTTATTTAGTGTTTCATTATTATAATGAATATATAGTATATAAAAATTCACTATTCACTTTTCAATTTTATAAGGTAAATAGTATGTTTCCCTTGTGCAATGCACTAGACAATTTTTGAGTTTTTGACCTCAATAAATACGTTTATTATGTGTCTTAGACAACAATATAATATTGGAAACATTGTTTTATAATGGATGATATGTTTTGGTTAAAAGTTACAATGCATGATTTTTAGTATAATTGATTATTAAAATTAGCGTTAACAAAAAAATTTCCGACTCGAATATGCGAATTTGTGTAAGAATGACGTGTCACAAAATTAGTAGGTTTTATTTATTTTTCTACACCCATTCAATGCATGGAAAAACTTGAGTTTTCTGATTGTAATAACTATATGTAAAAAACATAGTATGCTATATTTGTAATTCATGTAATTTGTGGAAAAAAATTCTTTGAGCCTCTATAAATAAATTATAATAATTTTTAAAAATTTAAGTGGAAAACCCCCTTTGTAACGCCCTGACCCTTCCCGGGTGGCGGATAGTTACCAGGAACAACTTCAAGGATCGTAGATTGACCCCACAAGTCTTTCTGACTTATTTCGTCTTCGCTAACATGCTGTCTAGGAAACTTCACAGGAGGTTACCCAACCCAAGATTGTTTCCTAGCAAACACGCTTAACTGTGGAGTTCTTAAGTGTAACGCCCCGAAATTTTTGTTACTTATTTTTTTGAATTATGGGCAATATGTAAATTATGTGTATGTTGTGCACATTTTATTTTAGGCACATATGTGTTTTATGTTATTATGATTATTATATTTTGCGGAGTAGTTTTTAATTCTGTATTACTTAGTAGGGTTTGAAAAAAAAAAGCAAAAAGAAAAAAAGAAAAGAAAATGGGAAGACAAGTCAGAGAAGGGGGCTTGAAAAAAAGGGGGGGAAAGAAAAAGAAAAGGGGATAGGGATATTTTTCCTTATCACGTGAATGGGGGATGGTTTCACTGCTTTCCCATTCCTCTTCTTTCCCTAACCCACACAAATACAAACACATACACACACCACGCATAGAGGAGTCAAAGAAGAAGAAGAACAGAAGACGAAGGAGAAGAAGTTTGGGGTTTTGATTTTTTATTGTAAATTTAAGGTGAGTAATTTTTACATTTTCTATCCTTAAAATTGATTAGGGCAAGATGAATTTGGTTATTTATGTTTGAAATTGAGAAATTAATTGAAAATTGAAGCTTTGAATTAGATATTATAGGGTTTGATAGATTAACCATAATTCCACCCCTAGAAACTCACCTCTATAAGTTGTATGATTAATTGTGATCTTTGGAATAATTGAATGTTATGAATGATGTTTATGTTCTGAATTCAGCCAAATACATGTTATAATTAGGATTTTTGGGTTGATTGATTGTATTCAAAGAACAAAATGGAAGAAAACTACATTGAATTTTCGAATTTGTGCAGATCTCGTGTACTCTCTGATTTTCTGGGAATTATTGGCTAGTTTAAAAATTCTAAAATTTTTACTGTAGGTTACCCAAGATATTAGGCAACTTCTGGAAAAGTTTCAGTAATTTTAGATCTTTAATTTTCATGAATTTTGGATGTGTATTTTAGAAGTTATGAATTTTCGATTGGGACTGTCCTGTTTTGGATGCATGGTTTTCGGTTAATGTTTTAATTATTTTGAAGGATTTGTTTGGATAAAAATTATCAAATTATTACTGTATCTTCCTCATGATATGGGGTGATTGCTTGTAAAATTTTGTGAATTTTGGTTGTGTATGCTAAAAGTTATGACTGAGTTATGCATTCTTTTGAGTTAAAGTACCTTGTTTAGTATAATTACGGATTATTTGTATATTTAATCCGTAAATTCGATATGGAAAGGCCATTTTTGAGCCTCCTAAATATTATGATTGTGTGAAGTAGTATGAGTAACTTGTGGAAGTTATTTTGGATGGGACTATGTTTCTCTTTGACTATGTTTTGTTTGTGAAATCAAGCTTCTTTGAGAAACAAGAATGTAATTATATGGGTTATACGATTTCCTTAAGTTATGTTTTTGGGGAAAAAGATTCGTGTCTTGACTGAGGCTATTACACGACGTTCTAGAGCTATGGTAATAGAAGTAGTTGTCTTTGTGTTTGGAGATGTGTGGGTCGTTGGTTGGTACCTTGAGTGGGCAATGCCCGATCCGTCAATTGACTCATCAGTTTGTGTTATTTGGGAGCTGTGTGGGTCCCTGGTTCTCCAGGATGTGAATATGACTCAGTTTGTGATTTGAAGGCATCTACGTACTTTAGAGCGTTGGGTCCCTGGTTGGTACCTTGAGTGGGCATCGCCCGGTCCACCAGGTTGTGTTTGTGATGGCTCTTTATGTGAGTCATGAGTTGATTTTTCCTAAACTAAAAGTTTTGTATTCAGTTAAGAATGTGTGATGTATTGTGAAATTAGTTTTGGCTTGGATTTTTGGACTTTGGATATGATATAGAATTGGGTTTTGTTTGGATTTGGTTTTGATCTTAGTTTTGGATTTTGGATTTGGTTTTGGATTTGAAGGTTCATTCAAAACATTTATGAACTTGTGATTGATTTTAAGATACATATTATGTGTTTATGTGAACTTTTGTGATAAAGTTGATTTGATGTATATGCCAATTATGGTTATAGGCGGGCCGTTAGGTTGCTTAGCAGATTTTGCTTTCTTTTGGACTCTAGTGAGGACTATGAGCCTAAAGGACACAATTGGTATGAGACAATCATGGTTAGTTTAACGAATAAACTAACAGCGGAGTTTGTTTAGGGATTTAAGTGAAAACGAGAGACCTTGAATCGTACCTGGTATGAGACAAGTACGACTAAGCTACTCTAATTGCCCGTTTTATGTCCTAATTGCTCGTTCCATGACATAAATGTGTTGTGCGTATTTGTCACATTTGTGAACCTATTAGATATGGAAGGTATGAATTTATTTTGGTTCTTGAAGCATATGAATGTTCTTATTGTCACCTTGTACATGCCATAGGATATGTTCTGTCCATATGTCATGAGTTACTTGTACTGTGTGATTATGTGTTAACCGGTTAATGCTCAAAGTGTAACAATGGGGAAGGTAAGGGTTATTCACTGGGCTCGGGGAGCTCATGACCTCACCATTTTTCAGGTTTTGAAAGCTAAATGAAGCCTCGGGAGCAGCACGGGGTTAGGAGTAGCTGGATTCTGTTTTTGAGAACAAAGCTGGGAACGCCTACCTTGTTTATGTATGTTGTGGATTAGGCGACATAAGTACAAGTGTGGATGTACATTTGGGATGAGACACATGTAGGAATATTATGGATATGGTTTAGGTATGTATATAATGTATGTTTTAGATTGACCTTCTCGAACTTCAGTTATATTTCTATAAGAGCTTCCGCTGCTATCACTTATGATCAGGTTTATGAAGGTTAAGAAGTTTAGAGAGCCTTGTGAATGTTCTTAATCGAACATTCACGGTGGTGACGCGCCTGCCCCCTTTTGGGCGGGGCGTTACATTAAGAGTGTGCTCTTTGAAAAGAAAGGTGCATCTTTTGGTGCTATAAGTAGTCACTTCGATCTTTTTAGGCCACACTCGGTGTATTGCAATTGATCACCCCCACTTAAAGCGTACAACGTCCCTGTTGTGCTTCACTAACCGACCGATTTACGCATCCTCTTGACCGGCGGTATAGGCTCTCTATACATTGGCACAGCTCACGGTCGTGGGTCGGCTCTGATACCATCTGCAACGCACTGATCCTTCACGGGTCGCGGATAGTTACTAGGAACGGCTTCAAGGATCGTTGACTGACCGCATAAATCACCAACAAATCTTTCCAATGTGTTTCACTTCGCTCACACGCTGCATGGGAAACTTCCCAGGTGGTCACCCATCCCAGGATTGCTTCGTACATGCTTAACTATGGAGTTCTTAAGTGTGTGCTTCCCGAAAAAAAAGGTGCATCTTTTGGTGATATAAGTAGTCACCTCAATCCTTTCAAGCCACACTCGGAGTATTACACCATCTCATAATTATTTTTGAATAGAAAAAAAAAGAAAAATAATTTTATGTAATTCATTAAGTATTCACTATTCATATAGTAAATTATTTGCAATGAGGTCTTATGGGTATAATAATAATAATAATAATATTAATAATCCCTAAGGGTAGCGTGATCATAAAATAAACCATATGTTAACACATAGGGGCAAGGGGGCATAAATATACAAACTGGCTAACCCTATACATAGTGGAACCATCTTTAAAAGCGACGTCCTCATGAAATAATTCAAATTTCAACACATAATAAGGGGAAGAGGGCATAATAAATATACAAATATAGATAAGCGAGGCAATTTTGGTCATACTGACACAAATATAGGGCGGGCGCAGAAAAAAATCTTCTGCTCGTAATTTCACAGGTAGAAATTGTTAAAGCACAGAAAAAATCTAGTATACGTTCATGTAAACACATACTTCTCGTCATCGATTCCTAATGATATTAGAAATTTCTTAATCTGATTGCAGCCACCCAATTCGTCCGAGTCAACCCTGGTCTTGAAATCGTCCCATACGTTGTAAAAAGCAGTAGAATCTGCACAATATAAAACTGTGAAAGAGCTGGATATGGATTTCTAGATATTGAAAAAGTACCCCTTATGTAAAATCAAAATGGGGTATCTTTTTTTTTTTTTTGAGAAGGAAATGAGGGAAATTATTTCAAACATTAAGCCAAAAAATATATTTTTCCCAAGATTATGAGCTTCAAATTTGTTAGAAAAATTTCACTTCAGCTCAAATCGTAAACAATCTGTCTGATTATGTTAAAAAATACTTGATATCTAAGTCTAAAGGTCCACGTGTATATGTACAATCAAATGTCAACATTCAAACGAGTGACTGACTTAATATTTTCCATGTCCCTATATGTATAGGCATATGTATACACATACCAATACATAAAAAAATAAAAAACGTATACACATATAGAAATAAAACATTTCAAATACAGAAATAAAAAAATTAAATTATCAAAAGGTCACCTCAATGATTTGTTTCCATTTGATTGGAGATAATGTCCACGTGTATATACCCCAAAAAATTAGTTATAACATATGCTCATGTTCTAATACTCAATATAATTCAAAATTTTACATTCACCAATTAAGACACATTGATGGTAAGTTATAAAGTCATAGCCTTAATGATCACGAGACTTAATTGCTACCAAGTTTTTTCTTTCTTTTTCCTCTTGTCACATTGGTTTTATGATCTATTTTTATACATCTAAGTACGATCTTTTTTTTCTTGCTTTTTTTTTTGTACAAAAAGATACAAATGCTGATGCTATCGACAGTGGAATCCTTTTTTTTTTTTTAAATAACTTTTAAAGAGTTCACCAACTAAAATAATTAAGATTCACTTTATTAACAATCAAGTGTGATTTTGTTTGGATAATTATTCAACACAATCATATGGGATGATCATATCCTATACGAGCAACAGTATATCAAGTATAATAACTTCGTTTCCAATCAAAAATTCATATTGAAAATAAAATTTCTCCAAATCCCATGAAAATAAAATTCAGATTGAAAATTGTTGTATCTAGTTAAATATTTCAGATCAAGGACAACTGAAATATCAGCAAACTATGCCACCTTACTTGAATCAATTGACAAGGGTCAAGGGTCAGGGGTCATCACTCGCAAAGTAATATCAACCTTAATTGAATTTGGGTGTCCATCACACTCATTACGCGGAACCCCCTTGCCAAACCGACTTGTTCTGTTGTCTGGACTAGGCCTAGTTCTTGTGGAGTTCTCTAGGTCCAATGATGTCAATTGTGCTAATAGTGTGTAATTATGATTTGATTTTCACTAGTTCTTGGAAAATCTTTGAAATACCTAATATCTATTTTCGATTACGATGTATCCTTTACGCATGTTTTAGTCGTATGATGAACAGGGGATATATGACATAGACAATATGACATACAGATCACTCGATATTTTCAGATTTTTATGTTTATTATTGCCTTATTTTCAATTTGACCTTGTATATATCAACTGATTTTCACCAAAGTTACAGTGCTTTGTTGGTGCCATTGTAGTTGGCTTTTTGTGCTTTCATGCTTTGATTATGTTGATTTTGTACCCTTTGCCTACTTTGACAACTAATTAATAAAAAAAAAAAAATGACAAACAACATTTTTAGTAGTAGTAATTTCGACTACTTTAATTACTAGTAAGCCTAAAATCATTGTAACACATACTAGTCCTCCTAACTTACTCCATTTATCAAATATAAAAATGAGGATAATTATAAATAAAAAACTTAATATAGCTTAAATTTAAATGCGCCAAATCAACTGATATTTAACTTAGACACTTATTAAATCGTTACAAACCCAAATTGTTCCCTAGGAACCTAACCATATGGCTACATCCTACATCTATCTTTGTAGTATGAAGTGGGTGTTGTCCAACATTAATAAATAATCTTAACACAATATAAAAGATATCCAACAAAAGTGCAGGCAAAGGTAGGGTTTCCCTTACGTATATACATAACAGATACACATAATTAAGGTGCTACATATTCCCACACATAATTAATACTGGATAGCAAAGCAAGGTCTGACATAAGGGAAGGCATTATTAACTGCATGTAAGCATGTTTGCCACTGGTGAGTTACTGATTCTGAGTTGAAACCTGTAAAAAGCTGACGTCCTAGAAAGTGAAGTTGAGGGCGCGGAAAACCAAAAATGGCTGCTGCTTCTTTGCACCCAACTTGAGAGCTTGACATTTTTGGTGGTAAGCCAAAGCCACTGACTCCTTCATTGATTCTGGTCCACACACCACAACTCCCACGTTTGATAAGCCTTCGAATTCTGTTTCCAACCTGGACAGTAGATCTGTTGAAGCCATCCAAGGGGAAAAGATGACCATATTGTCAATGTTTAATACTTCAATTTCATTGGATTATTGGAGCACAACTACTTGTACTCTAGAGACAGTAACCAACAGTAGCCATCCAATATGGCTCTCGAGTCTCGCCTATGATAGGCCATGGGTAGTTTTGCGTGTATGCAATCTTATTCCTAGAAAGACACCTTCTAGTTTGGTCCCACACAAGCAAGTAGGGAAATCCAAATGTGGGCAATCTAATCCTCATTAGCGGAGAGATTGATTCCGAGAAACCCAAGAAAAAATTTGCAAAAGAAATCTAAGAAATGAGCAAAAGTTGCACAATAGGGTATGTTGTTGTAGCTGGAAATGAGTTGGTACCTTGGAAGTTCGGCCTAGCTCCATAATGGATTTCATGTTCATCTGGGCTAGTTATTTGTTCCATTGACCCTTCCTTCTGTAGGTCTCCTTTGTCCCCGGTTGATGGTGTTGCTTCTCTTGAATTTCTCCATCTTAACACTATTGCCACAATGGCAGCACATCCTAAAGCTATCAGGAAGGAGCACAAAAGAAAGAGATCGACAACCATTGAGGGCACTGTCTGTCTGGATGATTTCTTTCCGGGTGGAAAAAGAAAATGGTTGAAGAAACACAAACAAGCAAGGAAAACAACAGAGGTGAACCCTATGATGGCAGCCATCCAGAGGGGATTTTCGGGTCCAAGGATATAACTTGGCCCCTTAAGTTCAAAAACAATTGTTTGCACTGTTGAGAACTGGTGCAACAGTTCTGCCACACATGCACTGCCTTTTGTCTCTTGGGTCACAAACACTCTCAGCTTCAAATTGCAGAATTTAGAGGGTTGACCTAGGACAAGATTTGACACTGAGCTCAAAAAGGAAATGTCTTGGGACTTTTTCGTGACATATATGAGTCGTATTTCTGAGGCAAATGTTGTTTTGAGACCACCTCTACTAGCAGATGCAACTTCCTGCAATATGCTGAGAATAGGTGTTATCCCAATTCCTCCCCCAATTAACAGCAAACCATCATATCTGCATCAGAAGTTTGAAGATTTTACTGAAAAATGATAAAATAAATAAATGAACAATAAATAAGAAAAGCTTCAATAAGGTGGAATGATTGAGGAAACGAATAAGACCTAACAAAATCAAACGAAACAGGTCCATAAGGGCCTTCCACTGCAACATCAATGCATTTTGTTTGGTGGGGTGAATCAATCTCCTGATGCAACAAGTCATACACAGAATTGGTCCACCGCCCTTCACATTTGATCATTACCGAAATAGTCCGATCATTGACACTGGAGCTAGAAGTAATGCTGAAAGGGTGCCAGTGAAATTTGGAAATAGTTTGTATCTTTATGAATAGTATGCTTGTTGGTGTATATTTCAACCCTGCATAATAAATAAGGGAAAAGCCAAATAAAACTTGTTTTCAACTGTTCTTTTTCTGATTTCTAATCAAGTGAAGGAATGTTTTCATGGCTTAATGCGATGTTTCAAGTTTCACTACTTACTTGAGTCTTTTGGAAGAGTGAGCTCTATGACCTTGCCAGGAAAGATACTCGCGGAGAGAATTTGAGTTAATGGCCTTGATTGGGTTAGCTGGAGCAACTTGTCTAAGCCAAACAGGAAAACTCCCGGAAATACCATATAGAAGTGCCGGTCCCCAGCATGAAGCAAGAAGAACACTAAAAAGACTATGTACAAATGGTGCATATAGTAGAATACGTCAAACCTTTTCCTCCTTACAACAGGAAGTGATGATATCCAAATAACGAGCCCTGTAATTAGAGTGATCTCCCCAGCCAAGTATATCCGCCCTTGTCTCTGCCACCTCCACATCTGCCATTAAATTGAAGTCAAAAGCATGATTTTCAACTTAAATAAAGTAGTGCGCTTATATCCTAAAAATCAAATTAAATGAGGACCTCGTGTTGAATATAATGACTGGTGGCCCAAATGAAAAGAGTCCCTGCACCATGTAGAGTGGCAAAGAAAACCAATGATGTCCCGAGCCAGATATGATACCGTACAGAAGCTTCAAATTGGATGCCAAGAAACCTTAATATGGAGAGCCCTCTTAGGATAGGGAACAGAAGAAGGGCAAGGACAATTTCGGCCAACAGACCGCACCTGGTCGCAATCTTCAAGAACTTAAGCTGCCATCTGAAATATAATGCACGTAATTACTGTTGCAATCAGAACCATTGGATTCTAAGCAAATCAAACCAATGCATTACAATGAAGCCCTACTAGTAGGGTATGGGGAAGGTTTCCCTTGACCTGAGATTTGAAAAGTATTGGATTCTAGTCATATGTAGAGTAGAGTACTCACGTATCTAGTTTTAATGACTTGAACGGTAACAGCTTCTTGTAGTCATTTGAAATTCTAGAGTAGAAAGTCCAAACCAGAAGAGTTAGGAGTAAGCAAATTACTAAAACTTCAATCCCAGACAAAATACCCAGAGGGGTCCTGATTATGAGTGGATTAGACAGAGCTGTAGCATATCTTCCCACTCTTCTGCAATGCAAACCCAAGATTAAGATAAGTAGCTAATTAACAATCGTTTTCACATTTTTTCAACATCAAAGACAACCCAATATGGATCCCAATGCAACAAGATATAAGGTTGTTTAGTATATCAGTAGTAGTAGTATGACAAGTAGCAGTGTACATAAGAATACAAGTATGGAGAGATGGGATATTGGAGTGGCCATGTAAGTTTTCAGCAAACATATGACAGTTCACCTTCGACTTGATCTCCTGGGCTGCAAATTTACGTATACTAATCCAAGCATAGCAAGTGCAATGATTGGAAATGTAAATACCACAAAATCGGTACCTACAAATCAGACAACAGAATTTGAAAGAAAAAATTACAGATCTAAGATGTTTATGTCAATGAATTATATCAACAAATATTTAGCTAGGCAAAGTTCATGATATCATACCATTATATCTGAAAATGGTTCTCTGCATATTGTCTTCAACTTCTTTCCATTTCCTTGTCCAGCTATTCGTGGGTTTCAGAAACCACAGAACAATCCACGCAGAAAATGTAATAATCATCAATATCCTAAAAAGGACGAACATGGTACTGGCCATTTCTCCTCCAAGTCTTTTGGGAGGGGTTGGGAAAGTCAAAGAATATGGTACAAATAAAAAGATTTCTAGGATAGATGCCTGAATGATGCAGAAATTGAGATAAATTGAAGACAGATGACATGTGTCCCCAATTCCCACTAGCTCTCTGGAAAAGGCCTAATCCACTTCTTGGAGTGGGAAAATGATATGATTTCTTTCAGGATCATATGCTCTTTGTTGTGCGTGGAATTTGCAAAATCTCTCTCTCCCTAACACTCTCTTACTGTCAGAACTACAATTAAGCAGCTGATTTCACACATTATCTCATGATTAGACTGAGACAGTGAAGAAAATAGCTCCCTTTTTGCAGTGCAACGGTAAAGCTGCTGCATCTAACCCTTCCTCCCCGAAAAACCATGCCTTGGAAGAACCCTTGGAGTGTGGATTAGAATTTAGAATGAGACAATCACTCACTAGGACCCTTCTGAGAGGGCAGCTGGTAGAATTTTGCGCCTCTTTCTTGAGATAATACAGATGATGCAGTTCTATACTTTGCAAAGTGGTCTACTGGTCTTTCAGCTCCAGTAAATCAGAGCACAGCCGGACGTGGATGGAATAGTAGGAGGTCTTGGTGGGTGCACCATCTGCAAATTCTACAAGTGGTGAGTGGGCCACTCAGACATGTCATTGCTCACATGCAATTAGAACAGATAATATGGCAAGGGAAAGGTCACAATTTTAAAGCCCAACCCTATGAGTGAAGGAATCATTGAAACGAAAAGCATTGGAGGGAGCCCAAAATTTGAGGACTTGGAGAATGCAACCCTAAACATCACCAAAGTAGCTAATTGTAGCAAGGAAGACATCAATCCAGTTAACATGTCAGAAATGAGTGGTCATGGATACAGCAACAGAGAACACTTAGAATAGTAACTAGATACAGTGATATACTCTAGTTCACTAGTGAGGCATTTGACCAACATCCCACGGAGGCATTTCACCGAACACATGGCGCGCATAACAACCCAATGACACACCAACCCCAGAGAAATGAAAAACAGGGACAGAAATGTCCAGCAGAAATTGCATTACTCAACAGACCAACAGGGGAAAAAAAATGTCTAGCAGAAGTAATTGCTAAAGAAAGACCAGTCAAATGATTAAAAGGCAGCAACAAAGGGAGAATGTCTAAGCTCACTTTCACAACTGCGAATTATGATTGATGAGCATTGGCCACTGGTGCTTGATGTGCATTGGTTTCTGGGCAAAGCCTATATCATACTCATAGTCATAAGAGTACATACGCCTACAAACCACGTCAGCGTCACATCACATATTAAAAGTTATTTATATGACAAATACACGCTGGAAAAATATATATATATGACAAGTGAGAGTACACACTTCTAGGTGTGATATATATTACCGTATCTGGGCTGCGGATTCTTTATTCCCCAACAATTAGTTATCATACTGTTTGAATCACTATAATAATATGCACTATCGGATTTTTGTATTGTTGTATCATTACATGTCTTTTTAATTCTAAAAGAAAACTATTAAAAATTAAACTCTCTTTGTCAATATGGCCAGAATTTATTTTTTTTTTTTTGATCAAAGTATGGGAAGATATTGAGCCAAAACAAATTGATACATATTAATACCGGTACATCCTAGTATTTCACTGGCACAAGCTCGGATATTGGTTTGTATTTATTTTGAATTGTATAATATGACCCATATAGATTGATATGATAAATATTTATTACTTTTGACCACATTCAAAATTTGTGTAACCAACTTTAAATTGAAAACATACACATTCTTTTGGACTTTTTACACACAAAATTGATCTATTTTGGCATGTAGATTAGTAGGTGTCTCTTTACAACATATGCATGTATGCATAAAATGCAATGGATCTTTGAACTCATCTCAACACAGAAAATTGTTGCCCTCAAGCCTATAGCTATCAACTTCTGCATCCCACTATCAAAGTCTAAGGGCCAAGATGCATGCCTTGATGGTCCATGCAATATTCATGTTTGATGTATTCATTTTCCAATGAATTGTGTGGATGTCTTCATTGTTCCATTTGAACAAAGTGCTCCTTTCTTGCTTTCAAAAGTGAGATAACAAAGGCCTCTTTTCTTTTGCTTCTGCAAGAGAGGCAAATGGACCACATAAAATGGACAGAATATTAATCATCCAAGTCATATATACTTAAAAGATTGGTGAAACACTTGAGAAAATTGTCACCACTCGTTGCATTCTAAAGAAAGTAGGCATCCCTAAACATTAGTCTAAGGTGCTCAATGTGGTCAGCATGGGCCTCAACATCACATTCATGGAAAGTGACCATTGAAAATTCCACTCTTCAAAAAAAGACAATGACACACTTACAAATGAGTGTTCTAACTGAATTTCCTCATGTATTTTCTCATGTCACTTCCAAGTGAAATTTTGGTATTATTCTATGATATAAGCTGTCAAATTTACCATGCATTTCTTCCTTAGTTTTACATATTCGAATCATGTAATTGAGATAAATCATCTATTTTGTGTAACCATTCCAGCTCAAAAATTTTCTATTATTATAAAGATAACCTCTTTTTTATTTCTAAATAGGGATATCATATTGATTAATCCATACTGATCTAGAAAATACGGGATTCCAAGTGGGCCCCACGCAAGCGTCTATAGACCGAGCTAAGCTGATTGCACCCAGCTTTTATGAGGTCCTAAAATCCCTACCTAGAGGCCCAATGAGGAAAACGATCCAACGGCTCATAAGGGAATTGTTCTACATGAAATTACTATTTTGCCCCTGGCTATAGGGATTATAAATACCCCCTACCTACCTTGGAAAAGGAGATTGCTTTTTGGTACATTTTCTGATATATCATAAATTCTCTTTCCTGCTCTGCCTTTTCTTGAGACCCCCTGCTGACTTGATTATCGGAGAGGCGTTCCCCGGTTCTTAACCTGGGGTTGCCTTTTTTGCAGGTTCAACGTTCGAGGAAATAATCGTCAGGCGTCCCTCACATGCTCTCACGTTAGCCCGTTCTCATCCAACGTCATCCTCAACAAAACCAGATAAGTCCTAAAACACATACATAGACCACTCTATAATATTTTACATGTAGTCTTTTTTAACACAACTTCTTCAATTTGTTTTTCTTTAAAATCTTCCTCATCCCAAAACTCACATAATAAAACACACATATATGTGCCCCCTAAGAACATGAGGCAAATAATAAAATTTGTGTGGGGTCCAAATCAAAATGAGGCGTATTAGCAACCTCAATCCTGCTCACTTTCCTCCATGTATAAACGTACCAAGTGAAGAAAACAAACTAAAGATAACAAACTATAAAAATGGAGGAACAAGTGCATGACCATATTCATGATAATTATTTGGTAGAATCTGAGCCAACATACACTGGGATGATCAAAGCCGCTGTCAAAACACCGGAGATCGAAGAGGTCGTCGGAGAAGAAGGCGGTGGCGGTAGTGGTGGGGCAAAAGATATGTGTATGTAGCAGTGGGTAAAGATGACTTGGAAGTATTAAAATGGGCTCTTCATCATGCTATTTTCCCTGGAGCTCGTGTTAATCTTATCCATGTTTTTCCTCCTCTCTCCTCTGTTTCTACTCCTGGTGAGTTTTCTAGCAGTCCTGGGAGCATATAAGAAACTGCCCTTTCTATAATCTAATTTTTGTTTCTTGCCAATATTTTGGGATTTTGACTGAAATGCAAAGGAATAAATGCCATACTTCAACAGTTAATCAACCTAAAACGCATGGAAAAGAAAATGATAGAGCTCAATATTTGATTACCTTGCTATATAGTGTTGCCATGCATGGACAATAATATTTTAAGTGCAATTTTTAAAAACATTGAAGAGCATATTACTTGTAATTAATGGATAACTGTAGTGGCATTTTCAGTTGGAAGGTTGTGGGTAAACCAGCTTGGTCCTGAACAAGTGAAAGTTTATGCAAATGAAGAGCATAATAAGAGGAGAAGTATGCTGCACAAGTACATTAGACTCTGTCTTGATTGCAAGGTACATGCATCTATCATTTGTTAAATTATAATTAATTAGCATAAATTATGCAATAATTAAAATTTTCATCCAAATTTAACTCGCATGTTACTTTGTTTCAATGAAATATCATACCTTTTAGTTTCAAGCTCAATACGTATTTTCATTGCTTGTTTTTCTCCGATTCTTTGATCTCTTAGTTGTCAAAGATGGTATGTATTTTGATCAACAAGTCTACACATTCATATTTCACGCGTAGATATTGAACACTATGTTCATAACTATTTGGTTAAAATTTTGTTCGAACATGATAGATCGAATGTGCGAACTAAAATTGTATAGTACGATAAACATAGACATATACATACTGATCAACATTCAGTTAACTTCTTGTGATTATTGACCTGTGATCAGTTAGATATGACTACGGTGTGGTGATTAATTATAAATGATTATAATACTTACTATGAGATGATTGACACATGCATGGATACTACATAAAAGTTCATATTATACATATTTGGTTTGCTTCTTCAAATGGTGATCATTAAAGCTGAACGAATAATTTTTCTCAAATGAAATGGGTAGCACATACATCTACTTAATTAATTTGCTAAGTTTTATCGATCCGATTACTTAATTGATAGCGACCAAATTCTCTTTTTTCTAGTCAGTTACTTATTTCAGGTTGATGTGGACACCATACTAATTGAATCCACTGAAACAACAAGAGCAATTCTGGATCTCATTCCAGTTCTCAGGCCCTATTCTTTTTGTAGGTCATTTTATATTTACCAATCTCAATCCATTTCAACCCACTTCAACCTACCTGGAAAAAAAAATACTAACCTCAACCCACTTCAACTAACTTCAACCAACATCAACCCACTTCAACCAGTTTCAACCAACCCCTTCATAAATTTAATAATTTGTAACCCAAATTGTTAAAAATAATTGAGAAGTTGTACCGGCCTCCAACTTTCAGAAAAATAGTTACAAAACTGTAAAATTACCATTCAGCGAAAAAATGCACTAAAAATTACAATGACTTAATAAATTATCACACATTCTCATTATTTTAACCACTTCAACCCACCACAAAAAAATATACCAACTTCAACATATTTCAACCCACCTCAAAAAAAATACCAACTTCAACCCACTTCAACTAACCTCAACTCATTTCAACCTTTTACCCACCCTTATTTACCCATGAAAAGAACAGGTCAATATAACTTCCCTTGTCATGGGTGACAAACATACATCAAGGTTTATTCAAACTCTTCATCTTTTTCTTCTACTATTAATTGGCTCCCTTCCTCTAATTATATCTTTAATAGTTTGGATCCTTAGACCCTACTTGATGGGGACCATCCTTCAAAAGAGCAACCTATTGGAGACCATCTTGACTACTCTTCTACGATCCCTACTCAGCTCAAAGAAGTAAAAGAGTTTGCCCTTTTATGCTGACAAGCCGTGAACTTGCCTTGTGAGTTCACACTTAATTCATCCTTTTCACATCCGGTATTTGTTACACTTTTGTGTCAAAATGTAATGGACCTAACTTCTGATGGTCCTTACATTCTTCAAGCTTAAGAAGAGAGCTTTCCAACAAGACCAACCACGCTTAATTTGGAGTTCATTTGGTTGGTCAAGTTCAGCCCACAACTTCGAATATCAAAATACAGGCCAGTTTTGGACAGTCTCCACTCTTTGGCCCATAACTTTTGAACGGATGATCCAAATGCAATGAAACCATATTCCCTGAAAACTAGACATCCTAAGCTTTCCAATGAATCAATAATCATCGAAGTTGGATCAAAAACCAGAGAGTTATGCATGTTTGAAGTTGGGGTTGCTGCAGATGTGAATGCATCTAATGCAAAACGCGTGAAGGTGTGTGAAAGCTTATGATTTCGGCTCTTGCTGCTTATACCTCCTCATAAAGCGTGTCCTCCCTCTTCAAATAAGGCTTGGATGTGTGATAATGGTGGGGTACATGCATCCTTTTTGCTGCCACATTCATTTCACACCAACAACACCAAAAGACACCCCTCTTCGGCTTTGTTCATCCGAATGTAGTATGCTGTTTTTATTCACATCTTTTCATTTGTTTTATATGTCTTTTCATTGTGTAAGGCCTCTACTATATAAAGGCCATAGTATTAGAATCATTTCAATTCAATCAACTTTCGAGATATATGAAATTTTGTGAGTTAGAAAACTCTCTCCCTTGAAATTCCTAGTGTTGTATCTTGAGTTTGGCAACTCAAGTGGGTCTCTAGGTTCTTTTTATTTCAACTAGATAGTGATTAAATTCAGTCACTAGTTGATCTAAAGAGGATTGCCCAAGTGTTCTCCAAGGATGGCTCCTAGGATTATCCCTTGTAAGGTCACTTGACTATCCAAGTTTGCATTCTTCTACCTTTTGTTTCTCTTCTTCTATCAAAAACCAAACACTTTCTCTAGCATGTTTGTGAGGTTGGATTCTCTCCTACTCATTATACATCAAATTGGTATTAGAGCTTAGGCTACATTCTTGGCCAAGCTTCCCTTCTCATCCCAACTCACAAAAAAAAAAAAACACAAAAGCCTCACAAAAATTTCAGTCGTGCCAAATCAGAAGAGTAGCACGGCCATACCGTGCCATCACGCACGACCGTGCCACATCCTGCCCTTATCAACTCCTACATTTTTTTTATCTTAAAACCATCACCATGTCTTCTAGCCTCACCGCCGAAGAAGTGGCTGAACAAGCCCTTAGAGAGAAGGCCGAACTTGAGGCACAAGTCAAGTTTTTGCAAAAGTAACTTGGCCAACTCATGGAAGAGAAAAGAAGGAATCCACGGAGTTCAAGAAGCTCAAGCAAGCAACACCACTCGGATGACTTAGAGAGAAGCAATCCGGTTAGCAACTCTAGTGAAGAGGAGTTTGAAAGGAGGCCTAGACGACCTCAAGGACAAAGGGAAAGGAGCTTTGGTGACTTCAAAGTCGACCTTCCCGAGTTTGAAGGCCAACTTGACCCGGACATCTTCCTAGATTGGTTGCAAACGGTGGAAAGAGTCTTTGACTACAAAGACATCCCGGAAGGCAAAAAGGTAAAGCTTATTGCTTTGAAACTTAGGAAGTATGCATCAATCTGGTGGTCTAATGTTATGACCAAGAGGGTGAGAAAGGGGAAAAGTAAGATCAAAATTTGGAAACAAATGAAAGCCAAACTTAAGGACAAGTTCTTACCCCCACATTACCTTCAAAATAACTTCCTTAAACTTCACCATCTCAAACAAGGTTCTAAGAGTGTAGAGGGGTACACTAGGGACTTTGAACAATTACTCTTGAAATGTGATTTGAGAGAGAATGATTCCCAAACTTTGATTCGTTATTTGAGTGGCCTTGATGAACAAATTGCTAATGTTGTGGAATTACATCCCTATACCTCCCTTGATGAGTTAAGTGCTTTAGCCCACACGGTTGAAATGCAAAAGAAACTCAAAGGCAATAACCCCATTCCTAAGCCTACCCCACGGCCTTACGGCTTCCAAAAGCCCCCATACACCCCTCAAAATCCTTTCACCATCTCAAACCCGAAACCCCCTCAAAACACAAGCCCACAAACGCCATCAAAGCCTCCACCAAAACCCCTAAAACAGGTTCGGTGTTTTCGATGTCAAGGCCTTGGACATTATGCTTCCGAATGTCCAAACAAAAAGATGGTCACTTTGACCGAATATCAAGCTTCCCTAGAGGAGCTAGAAGGTGAAGAGGAAAGGGAGGAGGAGGAAAAAGGAGTGTACATGGCTGAAACCCTAGAAGAAGTAGAGGAAGGGCCGGATGAAGGAGAATTGCTCGTGATTAGAAGAGCCTAGAGCGGAATTACCTCCCAAGAAGACTTGGAACAAAGGGAGAACATTTTCCACACTAGGTGCACCGTGGGTAGGAAAGTGTGTTCCCTCATTATTGATAGAGGAAGTTGTGCAAACGTGGCTTCCAAAACTATGGTGGACAAGCTTAAGCTCTCGATTTCACCACATCCAAGCCCCTACACAATTCAATGGCTCAACCAAGGTAAGGGCTTACCAATCACTACTCGCTGTCTACTTTCTTTATCTATTGGGAAAAATTACAAGGATGATATATGGTGTGATATTGTGCCCATGGACGCCTGCCATTTCCTTTTGGGCCGACCATGGCTCTTTGATCGAAGTGTTATGCATAATGGTCGATTGAATACCTACACTTTTACCAAAGACCTCAAGAAAATCACCCTTACTCCCCTTAAGCCTAGCTTACAAAAGAACCCCCAAGACAATCCCAAATTGGATGTTTTCCTTACTACCTTACTCCACTCACAACTCCATGAGTTTGATGCTTTCAAGGAGTGGATTCTTTTAGGCCAAGAACCGGCCAAAGTAAGGGATTCTTCCCATCCCTTGCTTGCTCCCCTCTTAAAAACCTTCTCCCATGTCTTTCCACCCGAAATTCCCCACGGCCTACCTCCTCAAAGATCAATCCAACACAAGATTGACCTCTTTCCCGGAGCCACACTTCCAAACAAGCCGACCTATCGCATGAACCCTCAAGAGACACAAGAGATTCAAAGGCAAGTGGATGACCTCTTATCCAAGGGCTTAATCCGAGAGAGCCTTAGTCCTTGTGCTGTTCCGGCTTTGCTTGTGCCTAAGAAGGATGGGTTCATGAGGATGTGTGTGGATAGTCGGGCTATCAATAAAATCACCATCAAGTACCGCTATCCCATTCTAAGATTGGAGGACCTTCTTGATGAGCTCCATGGGGCCACTATCTTCTCCAAAATTGACCTTAGAAGTGGGTATTATCAAATCCGCATCTATGAGGGAGATGAGTGGAAAACGGCTTTCAAAACCAAGGGTGGGCTCTTTGAGTGGCTTGTCATGCCCTTTGGTTTGACCAATGCACCTAGCACATTCATGAGGCTTATGAACCAAGTTCTCAAGCCATTCATTGGAAAGTATGTTGTCGTGTATTTTGATGACATTTTGGTGTATAGCCGTGGAGAGGAAGAGCATTATGAGCATTTGCATGAGGTCTTGAATGTCTTGGCTCAAAAGCAACTATTTGGCAATCTAGAGAAGTGTCATTTCTTCTCTTCCCAAGTGAAGTTTTTGGGATACACGGTTTCGGCCAAGGGTATCCAAGTTGATGAAGAGAAGATCAAGGCCATTCGAGAGTGGCCCACTCCTATGTCCATCCAACAAGTCCGAAGCTTCCATGGTTTGGCATACTTTTATAGAAGATTTGTGAGCAATTTTAGCTCAATCATGGCTCCCATGACCGAGGTCCTAAAGGCCAAACATTTCGAATGGAGCACACAAGCTCAACTTGCTTTTGAAGAAATCAAAGAAAGGCTAACTAGTGCTCCCATTCTAGCACTTCCTAGCTTTTCTAAAATCTTTGAAGTTGAGTGTGACGCTTCCGGAGTTGGAATAGGGGCCGTGCTAACACAAGAAAAGAGGCCCATTGCTTATTTTAGTGAGAAGCTAAATGATGCCAAGAAGAAGTATTCAACATATGACAAGGAATTTTATGCCATTGTGAGGGCATTAGAGCATTGGCGGCACTATTTGGTGGGAGGTGAGTTCATCCTCCACACGGATCACCAAGCATTGAAGTATATCCAAGGTCAACATAAACTCAACCCCCGGCATGCTAAGTGGGTAGAGTTCATGCAATCCTTCCACTTTGTGATCCACCACAAGGCCGGCCAATTGAACAAAGGGGCTGATGCACTTTCAAGAAGGTATTTGTTACTCTCTACTCTTGAATCCAAGGTGCTTGGGTTTAAGTGTATCAAAGACTTGTATACATAAGATGAAGACTTCAAGGCCATCCTTGAAGATTGTTCTAACCATGCCCACGGGTCTTTTCACCTTGAAAATGGTTTCCTCTTCAAAGGGAACCGATTGTGTATTCCTAAATGTGGATTTAGGGAGCTTTTGATTCAAGAGCTTCATGGAGGGGCTCTAGCCGGCCATTTTGGAATTGAGAAGACATGTTCCATGCTCAAGGAACATTACTTTTGGCCGAGGATGTCAAGGGATGTGGAGCATTTCATTAAAAGATGCTATACTTGCCAACTTGCCAAAGACCACATTCGGCCTCAAGGCCTCTACACTCCCTTGCCGGTTCCTCAAGGGCATTGGGAAGATGTTAGCTTGGATTTCATCACGGGACTACCACGGACTCAAAGGCATCAAGACTCCATCATGGTGGTAGTGGATAGATTTTCGAAGATGGCTCATTTCTTGGCATGTCACACTACCTTTGATGCTTCACAAGTGGCTAATCTCTACTTCAAGGAGGTAGTAAGGCTCCATGGCATTCCTAGAAGTATGGTGTCCGACCGTGACACTAAGTTCCTTAGTCACTTTTGGCTAACACTATGGAGAAAGCTTGGTACCCTACTCAAGTTTAGCACATCTTGCCACCCTCAAACAGATGGCCAAACCGAGGTTACAAACCGAACCTTAGGCACTCTTCTTCGAGTCTTGGTGAAGAAGAACATTAAAGGATGGGATGAGCTACTTTGCCATGCAGAGTTTGCCTTCAATCGAACTCCAAGTAAAGCCACGGGTCTCTCCCCTTTTCAAGTTGTGTATGGATACAACCCACGGACTCCCCTTGATCTTGTACCCATCTCCAATCCCACAAAATTCAGTTGGGAAGCCAACAAGAGAGCAAAAGAGATTCAAGATCTCCATGCCAAGGTACGAGAAAGAATTGAAAAATCAAATGAGCAAGCCAAATCTTATGCCAACAAGAAGAGAAGAGAAGCTCATTTCCAGCCCGGGGACTTAGTATGGATTCACTTGCGAAAAGAGAGGTTCCCAAGCAAACGCAAGTCAAAGTTAATGCCAAGGTCGGATGAACCTTTTGAGATCCTTGAGAGAATTGGTCCAAACGCTTACAAGGTGGACCTTCATGGTGAGTATGGGGTATCCGCTACCTTCAATGTAGCTGATTTAAGCCCTTACTATTATGAAGAAGAGGAGATGCCGAGTTTGAGGTCAAACTCAAATCAAGCCGAGGAGAATGATGGGGACCATCCTTAAAAAGAGCAACCTATTGGAGACCATCTTGACTACTCTTCTACTATCCCTACTTAGCTCAAAGAAGTCAAAGAGTTTGCCCTTTTATGCCGACAAGCCGTGAACTTGCCTTGTGAGTTCACACCTAATTCATCCTTTTCACATCCGGTATTTGTTACACTTTTGTGTCAAAATGTAATGGACCTAACTTCTGATGGTCCTTACATTCTTCAAGCTTAATAAGAGAGCTTTCCAACATGACCAACCACGCTTAATTTGGAGTTCATTTGGTTGGTCAAGTTCAGCCCACAAATTCGGATATCAAAATGCAAGCCAGTTTTGGACAGTCTCCACTCTTTGGCCCATAACTTTTGAACGACTGATCCAAATGCAATGAAACCATATTCTCTGGAAACTATACATCCTAATCTTTCCAATGAATCAAGAATCATCGAATTTGGATCAAAAACCAGAGAGTTATGTCTGTTTGAAGTTGGGGTTGCTGCAGATGTGAATGCATTTAATGCAAAACGCGTGAAGGTGTGTGAAAGCTTATGATTTTGGCTCTTGCTGCTTATACCTCCTCATAAAGCGTGTCCTCCCTCTTCAAATAAGGCTTGGATGTGTGATAATGGTGGGGTACATGCATCCTTTTTGCTGCCACATTCATTTCACACCAACAACACCAAAAGACACCCCTCTTCGGCTTTGTTCATCCGAATGTAGTATGCTGTTTTTATTCACATCTTTTCATTTGTTTTATATGTTTTTTCATTGTGTAAGGCCTCTACTATATAAAGGCCATAGTATTAGAATCATTTCAATTCAATCAACTTTCGAGATATATGAAATTTTGTGAGTTAGAAAACTCTCTCCCTTGAAATTCCTAGTGTTGTATCTTGAGTTTGGCAACTCAAGTGGGTCTCTAGGTTCTTTTTATTTCAACTAGATAGTGACTAAATTCAGTCACTAGTTGATCTAAAGAGGATTGCCCAAGTGTTCTCCAAGGGTGGCTCCTAGGATTATCCCTTGTAAGGTCACTTGACTATCCAAGTTTGCATTCTTCTACCTTTTGTTTCTCTTCTTCTATCAAAAACCAAACACTTTCTCTAGCATGTTTGTGAGGTTGGATTCTCTCCTACTCATTATACATCACTACTATAGTATGGCATCCTCCCTCAATCTTTTTTATTCACTAAATTAATTCAATTTCAGCCTCAATTTATATACCCGAAAATACCACTTATATGGTCAAGTTTAACGCGTTATATACTATGAACCTTGAGAATTTTTTTTTTACCTTCTTTTAATTTTGATCGAGTTTGATTATAATTGACTAATTTTGTAGGAGGTTGACAAGAGGAGTTGGAAAAGGAGCACTAGTTCAAAGGAGTGCACCAGAATATAGCAAAGTTAGCCTTGTTTATCATGGGAAGAAGCATTTGGATAACAAAAAACTAATGATCCCTACATGCATCTCCAATGTTGTCTCTATTTTGAAGCTCCAATAATCAGAAAAGGGCTGAGATCACTCAGCCAAAATATGACCAGGATTTCACAATAAATTTGTCCACATTTCCTCATAGTAAATTGTTGGTACTAGTAGGAGTATACGTACATAATCTTGCTTATGTGTTTATCATATCATCATATAACATTTATCGAAGAATTGATTTATATAGAAGAGCTTTTAAAAAGGTCAGAGAATTATCGTCCTAATCGGTTAGGTTTTTATTTGATGATTTTAACACAGTGTCTGGATATTGTAATTATGGGGATTTTAACACAGTATCTGGATATTGTATTATTAGTGTTATCCACCACAATACTTGGGTAATTCAAGTCATCACATAACCCTTGTTTGTCAACAATCCTCACATAAGCCATACCAACCAACCCCTAAAAGAGTTCTATATAGTTTGAAGGTCAAGAATTCTTTTTAGTTAATATTATTATATTTATTAGTTTTGAATAACTATGTCTATGGATGATCAATGAATTGTTCATTTTTCAAAAAATCAAATAAAATAAACATTCCCCTAAAAAAAATATAAAAAACGAAACATCAACTAAAAATTACTATTGTGAAGGCAACAAAATGTTCATGGACAGCACAAATTGTTGGAATAACTTGTCCAAGTCCCATGCAATTTAGGAACACAATTTGGACATATCTCAATCTCTATATTTAAAAAACGGTAAATATCTTATCATAACATATATATATATATATATATATATATGTTATGATAA
>JACYFF010031957.1:126203807-126236329 GCA_017589665.1 Selenicereus undatus | reverse complement strand
ATATATATATATATATATATATAGGGATGACAAAAGGTTGGAGAAAATCCGTCCCCATCGGGGGCCTGCTCCAAAGTGGGAAAAAATCCCCGTCTCCAACAGGGACGGGGACGGGGCAAAAAATTAATCCCTGCACATGGATGGGGACGGGAACGGGGACATAATCCACCCTGTCCCCGTCCCCATTTCTCCATCGGGAATTTATCGCCGTCCCCGATACCCCGATTGGGAAAAAATGTCTATTCCCATCCCCACTTTTAACTAAAATTATGGATGTTATTGTATTTCGTGGTGAAGGATTATTGAACTTTGGTTGTGTTTTAAGCTTTTAGTTTTTGAATTATAGTTATGTTTGACTTACTTACACTTTGGTTGAATTATTTTGTATAATTTGTGCATTGTTAGACTTATGTTGCATAACTTGTTAAACTTTAATTTGGTTTGGAATTTAGATTGTAAAATTTGATGAATTTTGTTATACTTGTGTTGCATAGAGTTTAGAAGAGCTTGTTGTACAATTAATTGGGTTAGGGAGTAGGGTATAGGAATGATAAATTGAGTTTTCATCTAAGACTTGTAGTATAGCTATTACAAGGGAGAGAGAAAAACAGCGGAGAAAAATCCTCATTGGAGCCCCATTGGGTATTAAATCCCCGCTGGGGATGGGGATAGGGATAGGGGGAATTTTTCCCCCGCTACGGGGAACGGGGATGGGGAATATGCCCCCGTCCCCAACCTGCCCCGTTGTCATCCCTAAATATATATCTTATCATCACATATATATATATATATATATATATATATATATTTATATATATATATTGGTGCAAACAGTAATATATTGGTACAAACACCTTTTGGGATGGGATCCTTTTCCGAATACTATGTGAATGCAGGATGCTTGTACACTGGGCTGCTCTTTTATATATATGGATGCAAACAGTAAAGTATTGCTTGAGGCGCCTTATATTCGCTTAAAAATCAGATTATGATGACATTGAAAAAAAAAATTAAGATGATTAAATTTTTGGACTACAAATGATACCCAAAAAAAAGAAAAGAAAAAGTGAAGCTATCTGTTTTTGGGCTCACCTTTATTGGGTCGACTAGTAGCTCAGTTACTTTCCGAGAAGCCCACATACAGCACAAGAAACGACGACGTTTGTTCTTTCAATCAATATCTAACCAAGAGAGAAGCTTTTGGCATAAAGGCGCACGTTCATCTTCTTCCTCCCCAGATATTTTCTCTCTCTCTCTCTCTCTCTCTCTCTCTCTGCAATTGAATTTGGAATTCTGTATCTTTGATCCTCATATCCATAAACCCTAGAAATCTTCTCAGAAACCATGAACCACCACCATTACGACAATCGCTATGCCGACGTCTCATCCTACCGTGATCGCCGCAGGTAGCCTTCTCTCTCTCTCTCTCTTTCTTCGAGATCTTTGCAGTTTGTATGGTGATGATTTCAGTAAGTTTGAATTTTGTGATTTGATTTTGGGTTACTGATTAATTTAATTTAATTCTATTTAATTTCAGTGACCTAATGGGTCCGCCCTCGATGGGTGGTCCAATGGGCGGCGCCGCCCCTCCTTATGCACCCTATGGCGGTGCTGCTCCTCCCGTGGGTGGGCCCCACTATCCAGGATCTGTGCCTCATAATAATGGGTACGCGCCTTTTGAGCCCCCGGTTAACCGGGGCTTTGATGTTGGTAGAACTGGAGGTGGGATTAGAAATGGTGATTTGGGGTTAGGGGGTAGGAGGAGTGACTCTCATGGCGGCGTTAGAGGTGGTTTCGATGCTCGAAGAGGCGGTAGAATGGGCGGAGGAGGTGGTGCAAGAGGGTTTGATGGGGGGCGAGGCGGCGGTGGGAGAGGTTTTGGTCATGGTGGTGGTAGGGGAGGTTTTGGTCATGGTGGGGGTAGAGGAGGTAGGAGAGGTGATGATTTAGATTCACTTTCACTACCCAAACAAGAGTTTAGGAACTTGGTACCCTTCAAGAAGGATTTCTATGTTGAAGGCCCATCAGTTCAGGCTATGTCGGATCAAGAGGTCGCCATGTATCGTGTGAGGCGTGAGATTAGTGTTGAAGGACATGATGTTCCTAGGCCTGTTCGAATGTTTCATGAAGTTGGGTTTCCAGGTATAACTGTTGCTTTCTTTTTCCTATGGGTTGCATAAGTCCTTTGTTTTTTTTTTTTTTTTGGCGGTTAGGATTGTTTATGAATTGCTCTTGTTTCATTTGGTTGTGTAGCTTATTGCCTTGAAGTTATCGGTAAATTGGGTTTTCTTGAGCCAACACCGATTCAGTCTCAAGGCTGGCCAATGGCTTTAAAGGGTAGAGACCTGATTGGCATTGCTGAGACTGGCTCTGGGAAAACTTTGGCTTATTTGCTGCCGGCTCTGGTCCACGTTAGTGCTCAGCCAAAATTGGGTGAGTACTTGTACTCTTTAAGCTCAAGATTCTGCTGTTTTCCTACCATTTCTCTTAACTGAGCAGTAGCTTATTATTATTGTTGTTGTTCAGAGCAAGGGGAAGGTCCAATTGTCTTAATATTAGCTCCTACCCGAGAATTAGCTGTGCAAATACAAGGGGAAACTCTGAAGTTTGGGGCTCGTGCTAATGTTAGGAGTACTTGTATTTATGGAGGTGCCCCCAAAGGACCACAAATCCGTGATCTCAAACGAGGTAAACATGCCTCCTGACTGATTTTGTCATCCTCATGTTGTGGATTTTTCTAGTAGGAAAGCGGTCACAGAATTCATGAATTAACTTGAATTTTGTAGGTGTTGAGATTGTGATTGCTACTCCTGGTCGACTGATAGATATGTTGGAAGCCCAGCACACAAACTTGAGAAGAGTCACATATTTAGTATTGGATGAGGCTGATCGGATGTTAGATATGGGATTCGAACCTCAAATCAGAAATATAGTCTCCCAGGTACTGCTTGTTGCCAACTTTTGTAGCCTGCTGTTTCCTTTCTTAGTAATTGTGTTAACATTGTGATCCATACAATGTGAGAACTGTGTTCTCGCCATTGGTTTATCTAGTAGTTTATTAAACCATTGATCAGATTAAGTTATTTTATTTGCAAGAAATGTGAAGTGAAGTTTCCTTTGTATGTATTATTGATTGTTTGATTTCTAATTATCCATTGGGATAAGGAATATTGATTACCATGGTTTTATCGCTAAATAATGCAGTGTAGTTATTTTTTGTTTTTTTGGGGGGTTTGGGGGAGGTGGTTACCTAACTTGTGAGTTGTGACAAGGGTGCCATTCAATGTCTGATGTGGATTATTATGCTGTGTCAACTGCACTCTGTGAAGGCCTGCATCTCCTCATGAGCTTTTTCTTTGGTTCTGGTCAATATTGATATCTATTGAAAAGGGCTCCTGCGACACATTGGCATCTAATATGAACTTTTACCATTTATAGATCCGTCCTGATAGACAGACTTTATACTGGAGTGCTACATGGCCGAAGGAGGTTGAGTCCCTGGCAAGACAATTCTTACGCAATCCTTATAAGGTTTGTGTGTAATTCTTTCCTATCATGAATAAGTTCTTTTTGATTGTTGGTTGACATGTTTAGTGCTTGTGTAATTACTTCTCTGACATTAATGCTTGCATGATCTTGTATCATGTACTATTCTCACTTAAATGTTGTTGTATAATATTCAGGTCACTATTGGATCTTCAGATCTCAAGGCTAATCATTCTATATGCCAAGTCATAGAAGTGATGACGGATTTGGAGAAGTATAACAGGTTTGTCTCTTGTGTCCAATTTTAACCTTTCAAACTAGTTCTGTGGGTTTTTCCTCCCCTAACTCTTTCTTGCATGCTCAGGTTGATTAGACTGCTGAAAGAAATAATGGATGGAAGTCGGATCCTTATATTTGTTGAAACAAAAAAAGGATGTGATCAGGTCACAAGACAGTTGAGGATGGATGGATGGCCTGCTTTAGCCATTCATGGTGATAAAGACCAGTCTGAAAGGGATTGGGTCCTGTCAGAATTTAAAACTGGCAGAAGTCCAATAATGATTGCCACTGATGTTGCTGCTCGTGGTCTCGGTAGGATCATTGTGTGTTAGGGGTGTTAATTGTTTTCATCTGGGTCTTAGTTTCTTATCTTCGGAAATTTAGGCTTGTGGCCGGCTACTGTCCAGTTCCTGTCAAACATTTGTGGTTTGGGTGGGAGGTGAGAGTGCAGTGTTGCAGGTGATTTATTCTTCAGGGTTTGTGCCTCGTATTGCAGCACATGATCATTGCTTAGAAGGCAGGTGCTATCTGGATTTCATCTGTGTAGGATGCCCTGAATCCCATTGAATGATGTTTGGGCTGCTTATTATTTACGCTTCTTGGGTTATCCATCAGATGCATCTCAGATTATCTTTCTGTTTGTGTTTTATCCCAGTGTGTCGTGCTGGCCAATTTAGGGGTAGGCATGTTGCAAAATCTTTTTTGTTTACCTAGGGAATGGAGAACATATGTGCCTGCAATCCTGCATGGGCTTTGCTCCTCTCACCAAAGTGTCTAAGTCACATAGTTGGAGACATTGCCGCCCATCCACGTTTATGGAGCTGGTAGTTGTTGTAGCCCGGCTTACTGAGACAAGCTTATTCATTGATTGGATTTGAGGGACATATTTGATGCTGCTGCTCCTTATCCCTGTTAGGTAAAGGTGGGCACACTTTTATGATGAATGTGATATCTTAATTGTGATGTCTAAGATCGACTAGGTGCAGGGATAAGGGGCAACTTCCTATTCATTGCAGTGAGTTGATCTAACATTTGCTTTTCTTCGTTCTTGTTGTAGATGTGAAGGACATAAAATGTGTGATTAATTATGATTTCCCATCAAGTCTTGAGGATTACATCCACAGGATAGGACGAACTGGTCGTGCTGGGGCCAAAGGAACTGCATACACGTTTTTCACTCAATCAAATGCGAAGTTTGCTAGAGCTCTCATTAAGATACTTAGAGAAGCAGCGCAGGTGGTCCCACCTGCATTATCTGCTATGGCGCAGTCTGCTGGCTTCAGTTCTGGAGGTAACTCTCTCTGCCTTTCCCATTTGGCTCGAAGTGTTGTTGGATAGTTATGTAACCTTGGTTAATTATGGACTGAAAGTAAAAATATGTCATTAAACTGTCTCATTGTTTTGTTAATAGTCGGTCAACCTTTTCTCCATTTCATATGTTTAGACCTAAAGAGTTTTTCAAAAACAGCTTCTTTGTGATTCTATTGTAGGGGTGCTACTTGCATTTGCCCCCTCATGGACCACTCCTGGGACTCAACTGCTATGATCTGGTTTGGTTACGTTAACACCTCCCCCCCCCCCCCCCCAAAAAAAAATCAAACCTGGTCTGAAGCACTCCTTTTTTTTTGGAGAGAGAGTGTGTGTGTGTGCAAGTGCTTTGGGGGGGGGGGGGTTGTAGCCGTAATCCCCAGTGGACCTAGGGTTGGTTGGTGGTATCATGAGGTGGCCTGGCCCAGGGAGAGGGGGATACTGGGGCCAACGGGTCCATTGGAAGTCCAGAAGACAGGAGAAATGTTGCTGCCCACGTTTGATCCCAGGTGTTACACTTAGCCGATCTTCACGGCAGCCAACTGTTCTTCTGCAGTAAATTCACCTCCAGTCTAATACTCTTTCTTTCTGTTGCTTTATTTAAAGGCTACCTTCAAAAGGATCTAGTTTGCATGTCCCTTAAGGCACACATTAAAAGGATCTAGTTTGCATGTCCCTTAAGGCACACATTCAAGAAGATACCCTCGAAATGCAGAGTGTTAGGCGCACAAGCCAGCTCGAATGACAAAGGATGTTAATGTTGCCCTAAGCAGTTTTGATTAGTAGGAGGGCTCTTCACTTAGTGCTTTCATGTTGGGTATATCTTCCTTTAAAAACAAAAAAGAGCTATTCTGAATGTTGATCTTCTGGCCACGGAACTAAGGAATAAGGTCATCCTATGGTGGGTGTTTTTTTTTTTTTAGATCAAAAGTTCCTGTTTTTATGGGCAGAGGTATAGCTCAAAAGTTGAACATTTTCGCTGTGACTAAGGATAGACAGGACTCTCGGTTCGTTTGAGCCTGAGTTGAAGACTTCAGATCCTGCATCTGCTTCAGTTAATTAGGTTAAAATGTGCCTTAAATGGTGTTTCGATCGTTATCCTAGCTATTCATCATCTGAAGTTGAGAAATTTAACAACTTTCTGAGACATCATTCTTTCCATAGGTGAGGGCCGGCCTGTTCACTTAGAGGCCTGTATAACTATGTATTTAGTTACCGATGCTTTATAATAAAATATGCTGTTGGGCTACCCCTTGTTTCTTCCCTTTCATGAAAATGATGAGGGACAATTATCACGCCCAAGGTCTCTGCTGCAAGTACCTGGCAATACGAGTATGTTTAGAATTGATCTTGTTATTTGTCTCTCAGGCTCTGGAGGCAATTTTCGATCAAGAGGTCGGGGAGGCTTTGGCAACAGGTCCCAGATATCTGGATCAAATGCTATACCTATTGCCAGAAGACCTTGGTAAATTCAAGCAATTAACCATTTGCACGCCAGTGTTTTGTGACCTATGAAAGACCACAGTCACCATCCAGCAGAACATCCACTTTGTGTGGCATCCTTGCTTACCCGCTGCTGCTGTATCCCCAATTACCTTTGTGAGTTGCAACTGTTTCTCAGGCACCAATTGCAGCTGCCATTCGTGGAGCATACCCATTGAAGCAGGTTGCCACGGAATGGGAGCATATCGTCTTTGTATGTGTAGTATACACTTTAGTGATGGAAATCATGATCATTTATTGGCTTTCGAGTTAGCAATGTAGCACTAATGTTAATTTGTCACTTCCTAATCTGTCTTCAGGTGGTTTAAGTAACGGTAGAGGGTTGGTGGCAATATCTGGTAGTACTTGAGTAGAAGCCTAATGTAATACACTGCTTGATTTTGATCAATCAAAACTGAATGATACTGTCTCCAGCTCAATGAGTTCATGTTAAATTCCTGCTTGGTCGTGTGTTCCAGTCATATTAATGAGGTCATAAAAGTCAGACTGATGGTCGAACGGAAATTTGTGGTGTGATTGTGTGAATATGAACCCGTCAAATTTGCCCGGAGTGATGGCAATGTTGGTGGACTTTAAAGAAAAGTCAGTGTCATTTTCTCGTACGTGAACAAATGGGGGGCCAAAGAAGCGTGATGCATGCCCTTTGCCATGCATTTACCTGTGCATTTCATGCACCGCGTCTTCTTTTCCGTGTGACCATTTCCATTTTTCGGTCAACAGGGTTACAGTCTAAATTATTAAGAAATGGTAAGGTGGGGGAAGGGATTTCTAATCTAATTTAGACTGGAATTATTAAATTTTGAATAAATAAAAGATTGAAATATGTGGTAATGCTGTAACAAAATCTAAGCCGTGTCCTCTGTCTGGATCTCCTGTACTGTATTATATTATCTAATTAATACAGGCAAAATAAATTCATAAATTATTAGGTAAATATCTTGCCCATATATCAAAGCTTATATCATATTCTTAGCAGTTTATACTTCTACAAGCTACGTTAACGCCACATATTAAAAATTGTTTATATGACAAATTACGCTAAGAAAATATATATATATAGCAAGTGAAAGTACACACTCCTAGGTGTTTGATATACATTACCCCCGTATTACTATTAGCCAACATTTTCCTTACTAGAGAAGCATCTTAGTGATCCCCTTTTTTCTTAGGTTTCCCACAACTTTACATTAGGAACCAAGACAAAAAAAAAAAAATTAATAAAAAAGAATTTTTTTTAAAAAAAACTCCAACCACCAATCATGAAATTTAAGTCAAAGAAAAGTACGAAAGATGCAAATTCAAACCTGATGGAGGCTTTAAAGGGAAATACAATAAATGCCCCGTCAAACACCATTTCATCAAATAATATCTTTTATTTTGGTTTTGTTGGTCAGAAAATTAGTCAATTTGTTAATACTATATATCAGCATACTTTGAAATTGACAAATACGTATTATGGAAGAATTTTGGTGGCAAAAATTTCCACGAGAGAAATTCTATGAAGCCACTATTTAACTAATGATGAGACTTTTCATATGACAAATTGCTTTCTTTTCTTTTCTCCTTTTGTTTTATAAGTAGATAAATCAATTAGAGAAAATACGATGAGGTTTAGGTTATATCTTGAATTTTAAATTTAGTAGAAATAACGAATTAAGAATTATGACCACTAACTGGTCTAAGAATATTTATTTGGAATAGCTATGAGGATCAATGTCTAATCATAACACTTATTACAAATCAAATTTACTGATTTAGAAAACTTTTCCAAAAATCATCAATTTTAAGAGTATGTTAAAGCAAACATGCTCAATAGTAGAGTTGGAAATGGCTGACTCGACACGATAACACGACACGAACCCGACCTGAAGTTACTGAGAGAAACCCGAACCCGACCTGAACCGAACCGAT
The DNA here is from genome assembly GCA_017589665.1 of Selenicereus undatus. Lineage (NCBI taxonomy): Eukaryota > Viridiplantae > Streptophyta > Magnoliopsida > Caryophyllales > Cactaceae > Selenicereus > Selenicereus undatus. Next base: position 126,227,842 of record JACYFF010031957.1, on the reverse strand, counting down.
TTCGACTCGAATTCGACACGATTAAACCGTTTAGCATGAAAATATGTTATTTTCAATTTAAGGCAAATATAGGCTATTTTTAACACCGACACAAAATTGACCTGTTTATTAAATAGATTAACCCAACCCAACCCGTTTTCCAACTCTACTAAATAATGTATTCATATCAAATCTTCTAAAATTAACTTCGGACAATGCTTGAATTATTATAAATAAAATATTAAATATCATAAAAATTATAATATAGACAAATACTTGATCGAATTTAAGTTTCATTATAGGTATTCCTAATTATCACTGCCAGTTATGCGAAATTTTGAGGTAGCTTTTTTTTTTCAAGTCAACCTTTGAAGTATGCTAAAATAAAACTTCCTCGCCAAATACCTAATATTTTATTGCAATTTATTAATTTCTGCTCTCTATTGCAGACAACCTAATTTTTTTTCCTAAATTAATAATACCAATAAAAGAAAAAACATTCCAATCTGAGAATCGTTCCAATTTCCAAACACCCGGCATTATTTGCGCTCTCTCTCTCTCTGTCTCTCTCTCTCTGTGTTTCTCTCTCCTCTCAAATCCCAAAAAAAATGGCGGCTGCTGCTGCCGCTGCTGCCGTGGCTGCCATGGAGAGAGAGAAGACTCTGCAAGAAGAACTCGCACTCCCCATTCTCCTCACTGACCGATTCCTCAAATCGGCCGAGGAGGCCGAGTCGAATCGTTCCGAGTGCGCCGAGATCGTTCGCCAGGTCGACAAAATCTCTCAGATGCTCCGCGCCGCAGTCCGATTGACCGCGTCCACGTCGCCGGCGATCTACGACCGTCCGATCCGACGTATCGCCGGCGACGTCTCTAAAAATCTCGAGCGTGCCCTAACCCTAGTTCGGAAGTGCAAGCACACTGGAATTCTACGCCATGTCTTCTTAACCATCACTTCTTCCGCTGCGGACTTCAAGAAGCTCTCGAACCTTCTGGAATCTTCCATTGCCGACCTCAAATGGCTGCTCTCAATCTACGACAGTGACGAAGATGGCGCGAAACTGAGTATCCCTCCGATTGCTAGCAACGATCCGATTTTGGCGTGGGTGTGGTCGTCCATAGCTTCGCTTCAGACGAATCGGCTGGCGAAGGACCGAGTTGAATCGGCAAATTGTCTTGCCTCACTCGCTTGCGATAATCAGCGGTATCGGAAGGTGATTGTGGAGGAAGGAGCAGTTCCGCCATTGTTGAGGCTTCTCAAGGATGGAGGAGGTTCAGCGGAGGGACAGATTGCAGCTGCAAATGCACTGTCTTGCTTGGCGGATGATGTAGATAGAACTAGGGTTATAGCTGCTGAGCTTGGAATTGGTATCATTGTTCAAGTTCTTGGAGATTCTGCGATGAAGGTGCAGATGTCGGTGGCGGATTTGGTGGCGAAGGTTGCGGAGGTTGATCCTATGGCTAGGGAAGAGTTTGGGAGGGAGAATGTGCTCAAACCCTTGGTTTCTTGCTTGATTATGGATCTTGATTTGGAGGATTACAAGCGTGTTCACAGCAGTGGAGGTAAGGCCAGTATTCACTCCATTGTTCAGAAGGAATTAGCTGCTAAGAATCATCATAATCACATTTATGGTAATAGTTATCATAAGGTACGCTCAAGTGCGTCTTTTTCTTCCATGGATGGACGGGGTAGTGGGCATAATAGTAAAAAGGAGAGAGAGAATGCTTCTCCTGAGGTTAAGCTTAAGCTTAAGACCAATTGTGCTTTGGCCTTGTGGAGATTATGCAAGGGGAGTCTTCGAAATAGCCAGAAGATTGCTGAGCCTAAAGGGTTGTTTTGCTTGTCGAAAATTATTGAGACTGAGAGAGGGGATTTGCAGTATAATTGTTTGATGACAATTGTGGAGGTTGCTGAAGTTGCGGAGGATAATGCTGACCTTAGGAAAGTGGCTTGGAAGCCGAGTTCACCACCTGCTAAGGCGGTTCTAGACCAGCTTTTGAGAGTGATTAAGGAGGAGAGTAATCCGGATTTTCAAATTCCGGCTATTAAAGCAATTGGGTGTTTGTCAAGGATCTTCTCTGCTAAAGAAACAGGAATTATCAGTGCATTGGTTGCTCATCTTGGAGATGCAAATACAGATGTGGCCACTGAAGCAGCTATGGCCTTGGCGAAATTTACCCGCCCTGAGAATCATAATTGCGCGGCTCATTCGAAGACAATAATTGAGTGTAATGGGGTCCCTCTTTTAACGAAAATGTTGAGTGCTAGTGATCGTGCTAAGAAGAATGGGCTTATTTTGCTCTGCTACCTATCTATGCATGTCGGGAACAGCAAGGCACTGGCGGAAGCCAGAGCTTTGAGAACTCTTGACAGCGCAATCCGTTCTGGGGTTGCCCAAAGTCCTGAATCAAAGGAGATATTTTCTAGAGCTGTGCATCAACTTATGTTGTACCAAGATGGTGATCATCCACATAGTCACTCATATGCCATTGTTTGAAGGCCAAACAGTTCATTCCTGGGTTCTTGTCTGTAGCAGACAGGTGCTTTGATTTGTACATCGTAGCTGTAACAAACTTGGTGGTAAAATTGTAGTCATTTGTCCGATCCTAGTTTGGTGAATTTGTGACATTGTTGTGTAGTGGAAGGACTCAGATTCTCTAGAGATCTTGTTCGGTCTGCCGTTGGTGGCACAATTGTAGATTAGAGTTCTCTTCATTTTAGATACCAGGTTTGTATTACACGCCCAAATGTGAGATCTGTAAGTTTGTGATTGTCAAAAATCAAATGGGGAATTTTACCATGTGTTTTACTGGCTGATTGGCACCAGCATATCCATGGAATTCTACTTCTCATCTCGTTCTGTTTCAGACAGTGTATTACGACGATACCTTGAGCATGGATCTCCTTCTTTCCCAAGTAAACCAGATCATTCAAATCTCGTATCTTTTTGGGCCATGTCACTGCTGAAGTCGAAATGGATTTTCATTTTCATCTTCAAAGCAGACCCAACTGATCATGTACTTGCTTCAGTTCCTTCGTTTTGCATAAGAGGTGCTGTCTAGTTTGTTGTACTTGGGTTGCTCTTTGGATGTGCAATCAATGGCTCGGGTACTAATTTTAGGTGTGTGGTGGTACAGCTGTCTTTCCTTGGAAGCTATACTGAAGTGCCAAGAACTTCTAGCTGAAGACATTAATAGCCCATCTGAACTTTTGTTATACAGGTACTAAATCATTTTCGTCAAAGGGCTCTCGGTCTTCATACAACTCTCAGTGGGAGTTCCAAATTTTGGTACTCCATCCTACTACATCAATAAAAATTTCATATTTCAGAACTTGCATTCATTCACTTCTCCAACTTAAGGAACTCCAGTTTGGATCACCGAATAAAATATTTGTTATTTCGGGCCTGAATATGCTATCTCCTCTTCATTTCGGGCTTGAAGATCTACAACCAACATTGTATTATTACTATCATAGGACAGCTTTTGGCAAAGGGTTATTGGGAACTCAGTGAAATGGATTGCTTAGCTTTAAATAATTTCCAATCTAGATTCCCTTTGGAAGCGGAGTCTTAATTTGCTAAGCTAACTTCATGTGATGTCGGGGTCCAGTGATCCACAATGGTGTGTAAGCAATGGGATCTACTCATCTTGCAAGGGCATGGTGAATGGGAAGAATGAGGTGGGTCGAATGAGATGCTGTTTTTCAAGGTCATAAGGCATTAAAAGATTTTAGGGTACATACATGGTAACTTATACCCTTTTTCCTTTCACAGTACCTAAGAGTAGTAACTGCTAGATCCAAAGTTCCGAACAACCACCACGCATCATAGGTGTCACTGAAGAAAGGCTTTGCCGAAATCTAGGTGTATATAGTGCTGCCGCTGACAAGCTTAGAGATTGAGATTGTTTCTGATATACCCCCCATAACTGACTACGTCTAGTTCTTGCTACAAACTCAAAGCATGCCCCTAACCAGTAACCAATACTATTGAATGTTGCCTAGGCTGGAGCTATGTTACTTGGACTTGGGAATAAGTGTCTCACACATATACATATCCAAGTGTTAGGCTCAACTCTTTTCAAGAAAATATGTAGATTTTCATTGTAATTTAAGATTTTTGTGCTGGATCAGAAAATTTCAGAAATAATTCTCCTGGGAATTTTTTGCAATTAGTAGTGATGCCTCATGCCTGTATAACTGACTGAAAAGATGAAAATGATTTGGTGTGGTGGCATGCCATCTATAGGAAACTGGTCTACTGCTTGAGCCAATATGCTGTTTGGTGAATGTGACTGGACTTTAGGACCATCATTTGCAGGAGCCTCGAGGTGAAACGTAGCACCCCCACGTTCAACTCTATGGTGTAAAATCAATTAATCAAAGGCATAAAAAATGAGGTCAGCAAATTCACGGGCACAAAAGCAATCCAAGCTATGCAAAGACAGCAAGCCACAGCTACTACTGTTAGCTTTTTATACAGCACAATATCAATCTAAGGATCCTTTGTCTAACCTTTCTCCTATTATGCTTTTGCTATTCAGTATATACCATTGATATTTAGTTACATTAAACTAAAATCTAACTGTAAAGAGTTTGTATATATAAGACCCATACAGGTTGGTCTTATATAAGGTTTCAGATTTGAGTCTTATGAATAGAAAAAATTTATAACGGGAGAGTTTTATGTTCTTATGGGTCAACAATTATTCGACTATGATAAAAAAAGAAGCCCCTTCCAAAACAAAGATTGTATATGAATAAGTTCATATCAAGTGAGATTGTTTTAATTAATCCAATTACAAGATAAGGTTTACCATAAAAGGCTAGACCATAAGACACAAAAAGAGACCAGTTTAATTAGAGGAAGCAGTTTATAATTTTTTTTTAAAAAAAAGAGTGATCATTTTATTTATTTCATGAATCTTACAGCAAGTTGAATGTAATGGATGCATCATCTATACTAGGGCATATTCTTTTCAACTAATGAGAATTATTTATTGATACTTATTACTGAAACATGCTGAATTATACTCAAAGATGCCGAATCTTGCTAAAACGTGTTGATTGGCAGAAGAAAATACAATTAGGTATTTTCAATAAGTACTTAATTAACAATACTGAAATGTGCTGAATATGCTAAGTGTTACTAAATGCTGATGATAAATACTTATGCTAACTCAAAAAGAACATGCCCTAGAAATGTAAAACTCAAAGCTAACTTCTTTCATTTGAAAACGATACATCCATATGAGATCACAACACTGAAATATTCACCATTTCTCCAATGGGAAAAGATGCAACAAAGCAATCACAATTAAGATATGACCCCAACTAGCATCTTCTTATCACAAAGTGTCCTGTGTCCATATCGACCCCAAACAGAATTCACCAAACTGATAAAACAAAAGGTAACAATTGTGAGGTAGAAAGGGATAAAGAAAAGACATCCTCATGTCGTTACTTTTTTCTAACATCATGGACTTGCCTATGAAACTGTGTGCTCTATCAACATCTAGGTGCGTATTTCATGATTATATTCTTCAAGGGAGAGGGAATGGCATGAATCATGCATTCATGCCATTCCATATGTCTTTTAAAAAATAGAGTTTTTTTAGAAAAATATGCATTGAATATATATGGAATTACAATAATTCAAATGTGGTGCAAGCTAGTAAAGATCAAAATGTGCATTTGCAACCTCCCATGCACTCGTCTCATAACCGTTAATCCCTTCCATTTTGACTATATCATAATTGCTCGGATATTGAAAACACTCTAATTCTAACTTGGTATCAGAGTCATTTTCCCAAGAGAAATATGCAGCATTACTGTTAGTGCTGCTACTTGAACACTCTTTGCCTCCCTCATTGAATATAGGTGATTCTGAAAAACATCCTAATGAGACCTCCCTCATGTTTTCTGTTTCCTGGGTATTCAAACTTGGGAACATAGACACAAATGATGAGTACGATGAGTACTGAGGTGGGTTGATTCCTGGCCTAAGGTGGCTCTCCTGATAAGCAAGACGATCAACATTGGTGCCAGATTCGGATGCCCCGAATTGGGTGAGTGGGTATGAATATGAATGCTCCATTTTGACTGCTCTAAGGGTTGATGCCTCTGATGGGTTTTCCAAGGGGTGATTGTTGTTGTTGATGGGTACTTGTGATTGAGTGTTGAGGGTTTGGTGGGTTTGTGGGTCAATCCCTTGCTTTATTAGCTTCTTCTTGATATATGAGTTCCAAAAGTTTTTGATCTCGTTGTCTGTTCTTCCTGGAAAATGTGTTGCTATTTGTGCCCACCTACAAAATCCACAATAATTAATCTCACTTTAAGATAATCAAAATCAAAAGACTATAACAACAACAACAATTTCTATATATTACGAATCCTGCTTTAGCGAAATTTGGGAAAATCTAAATATATGCAGTGTTATTTAGCTCCTACAAGTATCCCTTTTAAAAGGAATGATTTTTTTTCTCTTTAGATACTAGAAATACCCTTATTAATTAAAAAAGAAAAAAAAATCAATAAAGAGGCTAAGGGTGGTACCTATTTCCAAGAATTTGGTGGAGATGAATGATGAGATTCTCCTCCTCTTGAGAGAACATTCCCCTCTTAAGATCTGGTCTTAAGTAATTTATCCATCTCAACCTACAACTCTTGCCACATCTCTGCAAACCTACACATTCATCATCATCATTATCATCACCATCTTCTCACATGATCAAAGTGTTGGGTTCGAGCACTGTGAATAGAGAAAATTTATGATAGGAAAACTCAACCTGTTTATACACATAAATATAGGGGCTCGACTCTGGTAAAACAAATCGAGTGGCAAAAACCAAAATAAATGAAGAATGAAGAATGGAGATATAATACCAGCAAGCTTGGGAACAGAGCTCCAACAGCCAACCCCATAGTGAGTAACGCAATTGTAGAGCTTCTTATCTTCTTCTGGAGACCATAACCCTTTCCTTAGTTTCTGCTTTGCACACCAAGAATGCTTGCCCATGATATTCCCTTCTTTTGGGCCGGCGGGGAAGGTATGGGAATAGACAATCTGATTTCCTTGAGTGGAAAACACTACTTGTAAGAGTTAAACTAATTGTTGAAATCACGTACATAAATAGGTTGATCAAGAACTGTAGATGGAAAATTAAAGGAAATATAATAAATATTCAAAGTGAGATTCCAAGTGATTTGAAGAGAAAATTAATCATACTTAGAATTCAAGTTAAGGTACCAACACATGTGTTACTTCAAGTGATTTGACACTTATTTTTCTTAAGAAAGGTCTCGGGGTTTGAGTCTTACGAATAGAGAAAATCTGTAAAGGGAGAACTGTACTATACGTACTCCTTATTGGGTCAACAAGCAGCTCAACTCCAGTGAAATGAAATATATAAAATCAAAAAAAAAGAAAAAAAAATTCAAGTTAAGGTATGACAAGAGAGACGGGGGGAGTCGGGGAGACAATGAAGTGAACTTTAAGCAAATAGGGTTTTCAGGTATCCCTTTGTTTATTCACTTTCTTCATTAAAAAAAAATAAATACAAATTAAAGATTAAACAAGTGTTAATAGGAACTTTAATTTTCTATAAACATGCTAAGTAATTAATTAGCTTGTTTGATGAAGTTGGTCTTAGATTAGTTATTAATTATTAGTTGATACTTGCTATTCACACATTTTTTTCACCCTCATGCATGTTTTACTTAGTTATAAGTTGTGTAATATTATATTTGCTCATAGTACGCATGCACTACATGATTTGAACTGACACTTAATATTTAATTAGTCAATAAAATCTTACTTTAAAAATTAAAAATACTATTTAAAGATATATTCATCATAAGTTTGATTCGACAGCTTATTATATTAATTTTTATATGCATAATAATATCTTATTGGAGCGCTCTACTTCTTTACACAATTTATTAGGCAATTTCGGGTCAATAGAAGCCCCAAAATACGAACAATATTTAAAACAAATTGGGGCGCATCCAACTCCGTCAAATGACCCGACCCGATTGGCGGTGCATCCGGGGGAGGCCTCACCTCAGTCACATCCATCATTTCATAATTCATGCCCTTGAATTTCTGTGTGAATGCCAATTTTTAAAAAAAGGAAAAGAAAAGCGTATCAGTTAGCTATGTGGGCAAGATTGGGCCAACATATATATTGTAAAAAATTAATAAGAAATTAAAGGTACGTAGGGTCTGCTCTTTTTGTAGGTAAATAAAGATAGATAAAAGGTTGAAATAGGTTGAGATTAATTGAGATTGATTGAAATTGGTTTTTTTTTTTGAGGTGGGTTAAAGTTGGTATTTTTTTTGAGGTGGGTTCAAGTAGGTTGAAGTGGGTTAAAATAATGAGAATGTATGATAATTTATTAAGTTATTGTAATTTTTAGTGCATTTTTTCACTGAATAGTAATTTTACAATTTTGTAACTATTTTTCTGGAAGTTGGAGGCGGGTACAATTTGTCAATTATGTTTAATGATTTGGGTTACAAATTATTAAATTTACGAAGGGGTGGGTTGAAATTGGTTGAAGTGGGTTAAGGTTGGTATTTTTTTTCAGGTGGGTTGAATTAGGTTGAAATAGGTTGAAGTGGGTTGAGGTTAGTAAATCTAAAATGACCTACGAAAAGAACAGGACCGTAATATTAACATTAGTCACATTATTGCATTGTGCACCCTATCATTCATGTTGTTTTGGAAAATGATTCTCATAATATTATGCTATTAATATTTCATTAAAAAATAAATAATGTTTGAATATTAATAACTTGAATGTTGAACCTATTTAATGTTTTTATACAAATCTCAATCGAATTATAAAGAAAAGAGTATGCGCATCTTCACCCTTAAGAATGGACAATGGGGAGAGGAATTCGAGTTCTTCTTACATGAAAATTTTGTAGAAATGGGGGTTTAATTTCTTCTGTAATTATATAGAATAATTAGGCAATTTTTGATAATGATGAAAAGATGTTGTCTTTTCATAATGATCTAAATCAACCAACAAAATGGCTTACTTTTCAAGGGATGATGATACATAATTAAAAGTAAATTTGCTTTGGGGGAACACTTAAGCTTTAACACCATAGTACTCTTCTTGCACCCCCCCACCTCCAAAAAAGAATGATTTGATCATTCTATCTAATTTTCCTGTGTCATCCTCCCCCCCACCCACCCAAAAAAGAGCGGTTTTCGACTGTAGATGTTATAACTCGCAAAAAAATAAGGGGGTTTGTATTAGTCTATTCGCTAGCACATAAAATTAAAATAAGAATTAACTTGTATTTACTGCAGTGCAATGTATATAAATATTAACGATTAAATTTAGAATAGAGCATTGAAAAATAAAAATTTTACTCACGGACTAATATCCTCATTTAAACCTTATTTTTTTAAAAATAAAAAATAAAAGGAAGCTATACCATGTGAATCTTGTATGGCCATTATATGTGAGTTAAATGAGCAAAACCCTAAAAGTTATTTGTCTAAATAAAGATTTCTAAGGAATTGATTTGTTACAATGATTACTGCAATGCCTTTATTGGACGCTTTATTTAGAATTAATTAGTAAACGAAAAAAATGCTACAGATTTTATTTGTCCGAATAAAAAATTGTAAAGAATTGTTTGGTTGAATGATCAATGTGATATCATTATTTAACACTTATTTAAAATTATGAGGATCTCTTACTATGAGTCCGTCCAAAAAGTCAGCCAGAGTCAATGGCAACATAGTGCATGTAAAATTGTGCATCCCCCCCCCCCCCAAAAGGAAAATTAAGATATTGTAACCATTAACCAATTTACTATTTTATTACCAAAACACTAATTTTTTCTTTTGGCACCGAATATGAGCTAAAATTTTGATTGACTCGGAATCGGAGCAACTTTGCAGTGCATGTAAATTAAGAGCATATACAACGGCAGTCTCGCAAGAAAGAGGAGGAGGAGAGAGATTAGTGAGGCGAGGAAGGCTTTGCAGCAAGAGGCTCGTGCCTCACGCCTCACGAGGAGGCTTAGACTAGCGAGCTCACGCGTGGGCTTGTTTTGTTTTTTTAAAGTATTTTTTATTAGTTTTTCTCTTTTTTTTAATTCCAAAATTAAAGTTGTGTATTATGAAGTGTGTTTATAGGTATTATTTTATTGTTTGATGTAGGATCCATATGTATTATTTAATTTGGTGAGGTAAAATAGTGAACCTTCTACTGGAAAGAATGAGAATTGTGAAGTAAAAAGTTGAAAAGATGATTGATATGACAGTGGTTGACCCCCACCGATGAGTCAAAAAATTGACTCACCGTTGAATTTGCTCTAATAATTTTAAAGTTCGCACCGCTATACTTGTCCACCTCTGTGCTCAGGTTCGAGCCATGGCGGGCTCTTTGCTACCAGTTCTTTGGCAGTGGAGGATGTGAGCTCAAGCTTGGGCCTGCATGATTTTCCCTATCTTCATGATCTGGTTGTCACATTGCGTATCTCCAAGCCAGGGGTCCATTGGGCAGCTCAGATTACCCACCAAAAAAAAAAAAAAAAGTTGATTGGACCATTTTAAATTGTTTTTGTTTCCTTAGGCCTACCAGGATTTGTTGGAAAGCATTGACCTTTTACCCATCAAAATATCAATTTAATTGAATGCATCTTCTCACGTTACTGCAGTATATTTCACTTCACACAGGAACAATGGTTTTTTTTCCAAAGTATTCTAGATATGGCCCCCCCTAAGGGCAACCAATTAACCTCTAGATACATCCCCCCCCCCCCCCCCTTTTTAATTGTTTCCCCTTCTTTTGAGTCAAAAGGTGCCATTAGGGTGCCTTGAGAAAGAAAAATCTTCCATGTCTAATCACATAATGCTGAAGTCCTATTAAAAGCTAAGATCCTTGTCTAGTTAGCTACTTGATAAGGTCGAGGGTTTTTGTGATTTGACACCATTAAAACCCTAATTAGCATCTTTAGCAACATAATTTGGTCCACTACTCACATGCATTTTGGCTTCGTAATTTTGATTTAGATTTGAGTCTAAATGTTTGACATAACTACGAATCGTTGTGATAAACACTAACTTTAATCCAAAGACGTTATATTTTTATTTTATTTTATTTTTTTAAAGCAAAAAGAACAACAATACTAGAAGTCTGTTATATATTGCTATTGTTGTAGTGGATATTATGTCAATTTACATATTTATAGTGCAGGGACCTTATCTTCTAACACCCCCTTTTTCGGGGGGGAGGGGGGGCGACTTTCACACTTGAAAATAATTAAAATCCAAACTTCATAATTCATATTTTTCCATGCATATAGGTTGTTCCTAAATTATCTTGCTAATAAGCTTGCTATGACAGTCACCCCCCACCCCCTGCGTATCGAGGACAATATAAATACCATTAGAATAACTTGGAAGGAGGTAAATTATTATGTACATTCGAGAGCATGTGCTCCCATATCTATTTTATATATTTTTTTAAGGTGTATTTATCATATATTTTATATTTTAATGTTCAATTGTTTATGTGTCATATGGAAGTACATACACTCGAGCATATAATATAGACTTTACGAAGGGATAGTGTAGTAGTATTTGACATATCTTCCCTAAACTTTGACTCATCTGCCATGCTCTCTCCTACTAAACTGTCCCCATGAAGGTTAAGGGGCAGGTATCTCCCCCCCTTCTATTGCTACTGTGGGGTTCAGACCTAACACATTCGTGAATAAGGCTGGGCGACGTTCCACTGGACCATCCCTTTGATAGTCATCATATGACTCGAATTTTATACCAATGTAGCATAGAAAGATGGCAATGAAGCTCAACGAATAGAAACATAAGATAAATTCACAAAAAACTCGCAGCGCAAAATGACTGGGGAACTTGCAAAAATACAGACTTCGATCTGTTATTAGACCTTGATTCTCTGATTATTGCATCTTGTATTGCAGAAAAGTATCCTGAGCGACCAAAATCAACTCTATTTTGGTACAGCTCCTTTTAGCAATGCAACAAAACAGCCAACTGCAAGACAGTGGCACATACAATGCTGTACTGTAAATTGCAAAAATAATTAAGTTTATGCCTATGCACATACGACGAGCTCAGGGAAATGGGATGGGCTCGCGCTGCAATGCCTTCTGAACAAGCTCGGTCTGTTCTTTGATATGGAACTGGAGAAAACCGGTGGCTGTGGCAGCAGATGGAAGGCGACCCACATACTTGATGTCCTCTATGGTTCCCCTGTTTACAGATTTCATGGCGGTAGCCAGTCGAGGAGCAATGTAACTGTAGGCACCCATGTTCATAGGCTCTTCTTGACACCACACGACTTCAGCGTCTGAGGATGTAGTGAAAAATATCAAAACAGAAGGTCGTCTATTCAGGATTCAGACACTCAAAATAAGTGAAGTATTCAAGCCAAGGGGTTGACAGCGGGGAGCGTAACTGGAAATTTTTATTATCAGGAGTAAAGACATAACAAGACACAGAGGTGACTAGGGGGACAGGCAAGACCAAAAATCCCACTGAATGTCCTTTTAAGTTGTTGTACTAATCTACCTTCCAAGAATTTGCCGCTAAACAAATTTGGAAGTATAAAAGATGCCACTAAAAAATGGATTCTAAATAGCACTTTTCACCAATATTAGTAAATTAGAGCAAATCACCAGTCGGGTCCTACCACTGTCACATCAACCATCTCTCAAACTTTTCCTTACTACTTTTCCTCACTCTCTGCAATGGAAGAGTCACCACTTTTCCGTACCAAATAAAATAATATCTCTGGATCCACACTATAACACATAACTTTATTTTAGAATCAAAAAAATAAAAGAAAAACTAATTAAAAATATTAAAAACTACTTAAAAATATTTTTAAAAAATAAAAAACTCCTCACGAGTTGGCTGTGGGAGCAGAGGAAACTAGTGAGGCGTGGGTGTCGAGGAGGTCACTGCAAACCCTCGAGCTTGACTTCCCCTCGCTCAACTCTCTCTCTCCTCGCAGGAGTGTGCCGCTGAAGATGCTCTTAGACCAGCCCAAAAAAAAATCTGCATTTTCAATTTCTTGACTAGTCTACAGGCATTCCACAACTTGGACCACTAGGCCAGGCTTCGACGCTGGCACTCTGCAGCACAGCCTGACACCCGCAGATGCATGACAGGACTGGGCCAGGGCAGACAAAAGCAGGCTGCTCATTTGAGATAGTTTATGTTGAAAACCAAGAATGGGGAAAATGAGCAGGCTACCAATGATACATATATATACATATATATAGTATATATATATATATATATATATACACACATATATATATATACACACACACGTACACATACACACATATAGAGAGAGAGAGAGATAGAGAGAGAGAGAGAGAGACACACACACATATATATATATATATATATATATATATATATATTGCACAAGTTCCCTATGTAAGTCTGGTGTTCACTTACTTGGGTATCGTTTCAATTCCCGCTGGACAAGATCGTATGGGAAAGGACAAAGCTGCTCCACTCTACAAATGGCAACATCAGTTCCATTGACGTTTCTCCTCTCTTCATCAAGCTCATAGTAAACCTGCAGAATTTTCAAGTTGTAGACAACACATTACCTCTGAAATGACAGTCATAATAAAAAAGGAAACGGCACAATATATGTTAATGCTTAGTTACTTAAGGCAACAAGTTTACTGCTATTGCACAGTGCTCAGAAGACACAGAAAATGAAGCCATCTTGTACATCTACAGGCAAAAGAAAGGTTACTCTCTTACTTCAATTTTCTGTAGTGTCGGCCTATTTTGAAATATACTTGTCTTGGAAACAGTGCACCACACGATTCACATCAGAAAACAATCAAAAGGGTTTCTTTTTTTAGAAGGAAAAATACAGTCAAAAGAAGAATAATACAACCAAGTACCTTTCCAGAGCACAAAACTAGGCGCCTAATACCCTCCTCGCGAGCTGAGTGCATATTCTGGTCCTTTATGAGACGCTTGAATCTGGTTCCCTGTTTATCAAAACCTGGATGACCTTGAACATCATCAAACTCTGACAGGTTTGACTTGCACTCTTTGTGGCGAAGCAAATTCTTAGGAGACATCACAATCAGAGGTTTACGGAATTCCCTGTGTATCTGATGATGGCAAGGCAAACACAAGCAAATAGAAGATCAATTTCACAAAAAAGGCGAATAAAAAGCAATTAATCACACCAACCTGACGACGTAAGACATGGAAATAGTTGGCAGGAGTTGTCACATTCACAACTTGCCAGTTGCATTCCTGGATTTGCTTCCTCAGTGTAGGCTCCATCTCTGGTATGACAAATGGATTGTCGTCGCTCATCTGCCGTGGGAAGTATCAAACCAGATTTAGTTGGCCAACCTGAACTGTGGAGGGGTAACACATGCTATTATAATGCCAGTAATTTTGCATCAATAATACTGCATAACAACAAAATCATCATGCATGATTGTTCATATCCACCAAACATGGCCAGCGGTAAAGCTATTAACTACCTGGCCCAACTAGAAGTGCATACTGTAAGAGAGTGCATGTAATCGAAAGGAGAAATTTGAATGCGTATTCTGTCTGCTTATACAAGTCAACCATCCAAAGTGAAGTATCCATGCGCAAAACAGTACCTGAAGGAAACGTTCCAATCGCGCACTAGAATGTTCAGGTCCCTGACCATCATATCCATGAGGGAGCAACACAACAAGACCTGTTTGTCGCAACCATTTTGACTCACCACTACTCAAGAACTGGTCAAAAATTACTTGTGCCCCATTAGCAAAATCACCAAACTGAGCTTCCCAGAGTACCAAAGAATTCGGATTCTCCATGGAATAGCCCAATTCAAATCCAAGAACACCGAACTCTGAAAGAGAACTGCATAAAAAAAGGACATGTCAGTATGTTAATTACTCCAAGAAAATTGCAGAAGCTAATCAGATGTAAGGCTTCCAGTTCTGATCCTTAGACTCCAATGCCTAGTTGCAATAGTTCAAATAGCACGGCTATTGGAATTTTGTTGAAGAAACCTTCAGTCTTAGACATCCTGAATTTCACAGGACAGATAAGTATTACAAAGTGAAAGTACAGTTAGATGGACGCAGCACCCAGCCCGGGGATAAGAAATGCAGAAACCCTGTGTCAGTAGAAAACTTTCTAGCATCACAAAAGACCATGAAATGAAGTATATTAAACAACCCATATAATGAATTAGTCAAGCACAATAGAATGCACTTCAACATCCCATGTTGAAAGACGCAGAGATTCAGAGAACCAAGACAATTTGAACGAGTGATCATACTGGAGATTGGAAAAGATTATGCAGGTGCTTGACAAAAGGGACAACAGACTAGATTCCAGAAACACAACACAGCAGTTAGGTGGTTAGACATCTCCATGACTCTAGATTCTTCCGGACCAAAGTCTCCAGCCGAAGATTTTTCATCAAGTGAATGTTTCTCCATTTTATCATAAAATGAGGCATGCCGAAGGTGAATAGATGAATTAGAACATAGACAACAGCAGAAAAATTGAAGCCACTCACCTGTTGCTGATAGTGAACATCTCCTCATTTTGGTTGATCATTATATGGTCCAATGGACAGTATACCTGCCCAGTTTCCTGATCATGGATTACAGCATGTCTATGACTGAATGTACCTCTCTCAACATCCTGACCACTCAAGCGAACATGATTTCCTTCCACCAGCAAAGTAGCAAAAGCAAGTGCTTCACCAATTGCCCAGTCAATGCCCTCCTCAGTCTCAATCATCTGAGCACGTTGATCATAAATCCTTTTGACTGCTTTGTGTGGCTTGAAATTTTCAGGAAGTGCAGTGATTGCTTTGCCTACATTCTTCAAGATCTCTGGCTTAACCCTGAGCAGTGCGGTAACTCAATGAACAAGAAAAACCCACAAAAGAGAAACTAGGCAAGCAAAGGTCAAAGTATAGATACCCAGTGTTGCGGATTCGGGAAAGCTGCTCAGGGGACTTGAATCCTTCCCAGTAAGCAGCAAGCCAATCCCTCCTTTGAGGCACGTAATCCTTGCTGGCTTCGAACTCCTGATTGAGGATCGTAATTACCTTTTTGTGGATCTCGTCAATATCTTCTTTAGACACCTCCCCAGTTTCAAGAAGTTTGTTTTTGTAGATATCAAGTGCTGAAGGATGATTCCGGATAACCTGTCACCAATCAACACAAGTGAAGAAGATTTCTCTTTCCCCCTCAACCCCTTAGAATATGAAATAGATTGACATGTGAAACAGTTTTTTTTCTAGTTGTCTTAACTAACAGCCATTAATCTCTATAAATTGATGCAGCCCTGTAGAATGTACAAGAACCGTGCTTAGAGATTTCTAGCAAGAAAAAAGCAAGAATCATACAGCTTAGAGAAGAAGCAGAAATGTAAAGCAGACTTGCCCGATACATTTTAGGCTGTGTAAATGATGGTTCATCAATCTCATTGTGGCCAAATCTACGGTAGCAAACTATATCCACCACAACATCTGAATGGAACATCTGACGCCATTCAGCAGCCAGCTGACAGACATGAACCACTGCCTCCAAATCATCTCCATTTACATGGAAAATGGGGGCATTTAGAGCTTTGGCTACATCAGTACAGTACTGGGAAGATCTTCCTGATCTCGGATCAGTAGTGAAGGCCACTTGATTGTTCACCACAATATGTATAGTACCACCAATAGTGTAATTTGGAAGAGCACTGAGATGCAGCGTTTCAAAGACTACACCTTGTCCAGCAAAACTTCCATCACCATGAATAAGAACAGCCATATTTTTTGTCCGGTCGTTATCATTAGAATAATACTGTTTGGCTCTAGTTTTTCCAATCACAACTGGATCCACGGCTTCTAAATGACTTGGATTTGCAACCAAAGATAGATGAATACGCTTCCCACTTCTAGTAGGTCTATCGTAAGAAGTTCCTAAATGATATTTGACATCCCCAGTTCCTGTGTATCCAATATCACTTGAAGGTTTTGTGCCACCGCTAAATTCACTGAATATCTGTCTAAGTGGTTTCATGACAACATTACCCAACACATTTAACCTACCCCTGTGAGGCATTCCTATAACTATGCTCTCCACCCCAAGATCTGCTGACCTGTCAAACATCTCCTTCATACCAGGAATCAAGGTTTCACAACCTTCAAGACCGAATCTTTTAGCTGTAGTCCACTTAGTTGCCAAGAAATTTTCAAACTGCGTACTCCATATAAGTCTGTCCAGCATCACTTGGCGGCGTTCCCTGTTATATCCCATAGGTGTCGGCGTCTCAATTCTTTCACGCAGCCAGTTACACTTATCGCGGTCAGGGATATGCATGTACTCATAGCCAATGCTCCCACAATAAGCCTGCTCAAGACGAGTGAGAATATATCTCAGAGTTTGCACAGGACGGTTCTCCGACAAAAACCCAGCCATGTTCCATACTCCAATGAAGAATTCCCGATCAAGGTCAGCTTCACTAAAGCCATATACCTCAGGGTTCAAATCATCAGGAACTAACCTTTCCTCCAGCCCCAATGGGTCTAAGTTGGCCTTAAAGTGACCATTAACTTGGTAAGATCTCACAAGCAGTAGAAGGCGCATGCTCTCTTGAATAGTCTGTCCAGAAATCCCAGGAGATGTGGCCGCTTGGCCGACAAAGTTCCTGAAGAAATTGTCCCATGACTCATCAACACTGTTTGGGTCAGCTTCCCAAGCTCTTTGAAGCTCCTCGAGATACACACTGCTTGTTCCATCCAAGAAACTATCAGTAAGTTTAGATAGGGGCACAGGGCGGGGAACAGGAGCAGCTTTTGACTTGAAAACCGTACTATGGAAACAGCGGCTCTGTGAATCACTAACACGTGTTCTCGTCACATTCGAACGCCCCTGAGATAGAGCTCTCCTAACAACAAGCTTTGCAACCGCAGAACCAGCTCTAAACAAACCCATTGGCAATTCAGCAGCCTATTTCCCTGAAGATTAGGGTCTTTGATAAGCTTCAAACCTGCAGAATACTAGCGATAAAATTGTCACACACTCATACCAAGGGGAAACAAATACAAAAAATGCGAGAAATTTGACAGCATTTCAGCTGTAAATATAAACTGATATCTTGAAGATCACTCCATCCCACTAATAAACCATGATAATCCAATCCACCTATCATCCACGGATGAAGCAGGCCGATCAGGTGGTTAACATAACGGGTGATTAGCATCCTTAATTCAACCAAATCCCCATTTCTAACAAACAAAGTTTAGTAAAATTGCTAAATCATTACACCAATACCTCAAAATTGTTGATCAATGGGGGGGATGGGAATGAGCAGCACTAAAATTGGGTCAAAATCGTCAACTAAAATTCAATCACACTGCAAATTCCAACTCCATAACACAAATTTCCATCCAATTAAACCAATTAACACGTTCCTAGCTCATAACAGAGGATTAAATTCCTGAATCGAAATCTAACAAGCAGTTTCTTCACAGAATCCAAGTTCGAATTCACATAATGAAACAGTAAAAATGAAAAGTCGTCAGAAATCAGTACCAGCTCAAGGAGAGGGAGCTCAGCAAGAGGAGAGAGAAAGTGAGGAGGACATGGTTGAAGCTGTGGAGTGAGCTTTGAGCAGCAGGGCCGAAATCGCAGCGAAATGGCAGTGTATGAGT
Source organism: Selenicereus undatus (assembly GCA_017589665.1). Lineage (NCBI taxonomy): Eukaryota > Viridiplantae > Streptophyta > Magnoliopsida > Caryophyllales > Cactaceae > Selenicereus > Selenicereus undatus. The sequence goes on along the minus strand of JACYFF010031957.1, from coordinate 126,209,145 downwards.
GAGTGATACTCCAATTTTATTTGACTATTTGTTTGGATTGAGCCGCACACGTGTCAATGAAAAATAGAATAAAATAATAATCGCCTGAGATAACGACGATGTCAACGAATATTTTATTTACCTGGTCTAAACGCCCAATTAAAACATCCCACGTAAGAATATTTTATTTACCTTTTCTAAACGCCCAATTAAAACCTGCCACGTAAGAACCGGCACATTTGATAGTTCAACTTTTTCACACAAATTGTGTAAAACTAAATAACTAATTCCTGCATCTTGCAACTCGTCCAACTTGAATTTGACCCTTGATAGTCAATACTTTAAAAATATACATATTTTATTATACATATTTTATTAACATAGGATGTACTTTATAAGTGATATAAAATGTTTATTTAGTACATTAGATACAACAAAATCATTTTTTAAGCTTGTGGTTTTCAACTTGTAACTTTTTACACCACCTTATAGCTTTAGGGTCTGTTCTATTTCGCGATAAGATACAGCTATAAGTTGTAAGAAAATTTAAGAAGGTGTAAAGAGTTGTAAGAAATTGTAAAAAGATGTAAGGAGTTGTAAGAAGATGTAAGTAGCTGTAGGAAGCTGTAAGGATAGATGTAAGGAGTTGTTGAATTATTGAATAGGTGTATAATATAATTTGTGATAATTGTGATATATTAGTAATATTTACGACTAAAATTTGATACTATTAGTAAACAAAATATTTCGTAATATAATTCAAACAAAATATGTTTGTTTTAGGGCTGTCAAAGGTTGACCCGACACGATTACCAACTCGAATCGAACACGAAATTAAATGGGTTTGGACAAAGATTTTTAACCCGTTTAATTACATGGGTTGACAAATTTAACCCATTTAATTAATTACGTTATGTTCATGTTGAGAATTGTAACACAAAATACCTATTTAACACATTTAATTAAACATGTTAAATAGATCGACTTGTTTAGCAACTTACCGTTTATTTTTTGTGAAAAAATTGTGAAAAAGTAGGGCTTAATCAGTCAGTCTGTGTTTTGTGGTCGTAGTTCTTGTAAATCATGAACAATGGTTCTGTTGTGTTGATATATTGAACTTAAAAGAATGGATTATAATATTCCATAATCATACTTTAGTAAAAAATGTTAAGTGGGTAAATGGATAACTGGATAACTAAAATTTGACCCGTCTACATTAAATGAGTTAATTGGTAAATTTCAGGTCAAACTGTTTAAAAAATAAAATTGTACAGGTTAAGGTTTTCAACTCGTTTAATAAGCGGGTTAGGTTCAGGTTGAGGATTTATCGACCGATTTAAGTTTGACACGAGCACAAACTCAACCTGACTTGACCTATTTGACAACCCTAGTTTGTTTTACAATGAATGTTTTACATGAGAAATAATAATATTAAAATAATAAACTTATTGAAAATAAACCATTGACTAAGTTAATTACACAACAACAAAATATATTAAAGCCCATAAATTTTGTCAAGAAAATTTCATACACTTGAGATGATTTTTTTTAATATTTACATTAGTTTGATCCAATAAGCAAAGTATAACAAAAAACACACATTTTTTTAACAAAATTGAATAAAATTCCTAAAATAAAATCCTATTTTAAGTAAACACTTTCAAATGTAATTTTATGGTCACTTATTCCACTATTAATAACATAAATTGTTCATCTTGAAACTCAAATATAATTTACGTCGTTATATTACGTTTTTATGTTTATGTAAATATTGTATTCATAAGATATTTACAAATTTTGTATATTGGTAGCATAATCAAAAACAATATACATATTTCTGTAATTAAAATAAATGAATGTTATAGAAAATCTATATGAGATGTAAGAAGATGTAAGAAGATGTAAAGAGATGCAAAAAGATGTAAGAGGATGTAAGGAGATTTAAGAAACTGTAGGAAGATGTAAGCTCTTAACTAAGTTCTCAAATACGCGAAATAGAACAGGGTTATGACTTTAATATAAATGCGTCCTCTTTTCAATCAAAAAATAATAATAAAAAAAGAATCCAATGTCGTACCGTGTCCCCTCGACCAAACCGTAGCAAACGTAGCCGTCACCACTCTTGACTAGAGGACAATCACCGTAATATGAGTGTCATCATACGCGACGACGAATATGAGAGATGGGACGCCGGAATATGCCCATAAGCTACCCCAAATACGAGTGCGTGGTGAGGGACGAGGAAGTCGGCGACAACCATTGAGCACCGCGGCAAGCTTCTCGCTAGTAACAATAGGGGAGGTTCACAGTCATGCCCAAACCTTGAACACCAAATGGAAGAGAGCGATTCGTCGAGAGGGTAGTCGCCGGAATTCATGGATATCATCGGAAATTTGAAAGTGTCAATATTGAAAGTGTTTTTTCTCTGTAAAATTTAGTTTTTGACTCTAATATAATCAGAGGACAACCAAACAATGTCATATAGAAATTATTTTTTCAATATTTACATATATTTTTTGATTTTAATAATACATTTTCATTATTTATAAAACAAAAATAAAATCAACGGTTTAGATTACTTTATTCCAAATATACTGTAACGCCCCAATAATAAATAAATTAAATCATGGCTGAACATCAAGAACTCCATGGATAGGCATTACCGCCCTCCGCAAGGACAAGGCATCTCTAAAATATGAAAGTTGAACCATAGAATCAAAGTACAACCTTAGAGGTCATTCACGAGCATTTGAAACCTTTAATAACAATACGGGATCGATTCTAAAATCCCAGGGTTACATCAAACATAGCACAGCTTAAGCTTACAAATATAACATTAAAATACATATTGCATTTCAGATGTACAGCTGGGACTCCAAAAAGCATCACAAGAAGGCATGAAAACGTCTTAGCGCTTTTATCCACCAATCAAAGGGACGGTCCTGATTTAATTATCACCTTCCGCCTCCCTGCCCGCCTGTGAGCGGTTTACTGAGCATTTTCCTAAAACAAAACATAAAAGCATTTCGAACTGTGAGCCAAAGCTCAATACGTGCATCCCTGTACTGATAAAGATTCAATGGGGAAAGAAAGTATGAGGGCTCGCTTTGTAATTCATTTTGATTTTAAAATAGGGAATGAGATGTATATAAAACCAACTTGTCAATTATTATCTGTTAGTGCACCCCTTAGTAACTGTTACGATCTATGTATAGGTGTACACCTGCCAAACCGACCGGAAGACCTGACCTGAAGCCGCGCGGGTAACTGAAGGGCAAAGCCCTGTAACTGATAACTGATGGGGTCACTAATTATGTGATAAATCACTGGTTCAATTGATTCATTGATGTACTTATCAAAACATTATAATTTCGATAAATACGTGCTGATTTCTAAAGATACAGTCAATGAACGTACCTGGGGTCTTTAAAAGTTAGTACACAGATTAAATAGATGACTAAAATGGAGAGGATGAGAGCTTAGGCCTTGATGCTGTTCAAAATCATTATAGGCATAAAATTAGTACAATGAATACTCTTAAATGAAAAAACACTTATAAAGAATTTGTGTGAATCAGTTAAAAGAAAAGGCTTATGAAACTGGTAAAGTTAAATAAAATATGAAAATGCTAAGGTAAAGCACGGCGGCGAGTTTAGAGGGTAGGGTTTATGACAAGGTACGGAATGAATAATCCACAACTTATACTCCCGACCTCCAACCGAGACGTAAGACCCCAATATAAATAGCTTAGGAAGTCCTCTAAAACTTTCCTGAAGGGCACATAACCAGATTTCTATGACAGGTTTCATAAAATAGGGTCAGAACAGCAACATGTCAGGTTTTGGTAAAAAAAACAACCATTCTGTCCACCATACACAGGTTCCAGTAAAATAGCCATAACTTCCTCCACAGACCTCGGATTAAGGCGATTCAAGAGTCATTTTAAAGTTAAAATCCAGACCTATCTACCCACCAAAAATCAGAATTTTTGGCCTGACCGATCATTACCAGTTTTGTTTCAAAGCTCGTCCTGTTTCACTGAAAATTCCAGCAGCACTTCTTTTAGTTGATAATTCCCTTTTTAACACCAAACCTCAACTCAAACTCTTTCTCAAGAGTGTATAACACATTTTGGTACATCCCAACCACATACAACATCACCACACTCAACTTCAATTCATATATATATCCAACAAAGCTTACTTTCCAAGCACATAAACACATACCTCAAGGTTAACACAACTTTGGTCCAAACCATGCATTTATGGACAAAACCCTAACTTTGGGTCAACTTGAATCCCATCACAACATTCCAACACATCATAAAAGCCATATTAAACTTCAATACATTAAGAGATAGACAAAAACATGGAGAAATCAAGCCATAATTATCACTTGAACAAGAAACTTGCATACCTCAACATGAAACCCTAACCCTAACTTCATCCAAAATCAACCCCACCATAAACCCTCAACAAAATGATTCTTAATACCACAAAAATAGCTTAATCCACCATTAATACAACCAAAACAAAGAACAAAACCCAACAAAATCAAAGATCAAACAAAAAAAAATCAGCATAGGGGTGGAAGAACACTTACTTTGCACTAGTAAAAGAGGTTAAAAGTGATCCTTGATGCTAGAGGGTGCAAGAGGGGTGGTTGGGGGTGGTGTATGGTGGTTGTTTGGTGGCTGAAAATGGTGATGCTGCTGCTGAGGAGGTGCTGCCGTGAGTGTAGAGAGAAGGAGGAGAGAAATAGGAGAGAGAAAGTGACTTGAGTTTACTTGGTGAAAAATGAGTTAAAATGAAAAATTTGGCTTTTTCTATCCCATTTACTTGGCTGCAAATTTAGGTAGAAAAGTCAATGTTATCATGCTTGGATTAGGCTTAATTAAGAGGATTAGTTAATCAAATAAAGGTCAAGTCTTGTTGCATCGAAATCGGCTTTAAACGGGCTCGGGTTTAGCAAAAAATGGAAACCGAGCGCGTTTCTGATTTTTTTTTTTTTAAACAAATTTGAAATAAATGGTTGTGATGCCATGAAAAAGGATTTTCAACATTAAATTCTTAAACATCAAGGTCTAACCCAATTTTCAAAATTGACGAGAAGAAATCTCCGAATTACAAAGTAAGGGCCCCGTTAGAAATGTCCAAATGAGAATAATAAAGAAATGGAAATGTGAAAAGAAATGATAGGAATGAAATGAAATTAATAACCAGAATCTAGGGTCGGACTATTACATATATGCTCTAGATTTTTTAAATTGTGGTGGTTGTCATATACTGATAAGCACTATAACTATGCTATTATTATTATTATTATTATTATTATTATTATTATTATTATTATTATTATT
>JACYFF010031957.1:126171685-126203797 GCA_017589665.1 Selenicereus undatus | reverse complement strand
TTATTATTATTATTATTATTATTATTATTATTATTATTATTATTATTTGGGGAGGGGGATATTGAGAACTTGCTGTAGTCGGTTCCCTATCGGATGATATATTAAACCCAAAAAATTTTCTTTGCCCTAGAGTCCTCGATGGTATATTAAGGGCCTATTCTTTTCATAGGTAAATTAGGGTGCGTAAAAGGGTGAAATAGGTTAAGGTAGGTTGAAGTAAGTTGAGGTGGGTTGAAGTAGATTGAAGTAAGTTGAAGTGGGTTAAATTTTTTTATGCGATAAATTAAACTTAATTAAAATAGTAAAAGTGGGTTGAAGTAGGTTGAAATAAGTTGAGATAAATTAAAATAAATTAAAAAAATTTTCTTTACCACACACTTGATTAAAAAGAAATTTGGGTGGCAAAATGGAAAATTTTTAAAAATACGATGGCAATAACTCATTGGCGCCGCCCACCCCCAAATTTACGGCCTCCATTTTACTCCCCCCCCGAAAAAATGGTCGTTTCGGCGATAAACAAGCAGTGAGTTCAAACTGCTAGCTTTGTGGCTGGAAGAAGAGCAGAGACCCTCAGCAGCCATAGACGGATCCCCATGAAATCAATCTTCTTAAGCTTCTCCTCCACTCAATTCTGTCCAATTAACCACTTTCCTCTTCAAATCCCCCATAATTATTTCTCCTTCACCCCCCGAAACCTCTCTTTTCTCTCTCCTAAGCCCCTTTTGCACCCAATCAATTCCCGCCCCAAGCCACTGTCTTCAAAACCCCACCAAACCTCAACAAAGACCCAAGACGATGGAATACCTGTAGATTTTGTCAAAATCCTTGTGAAATTCAAATCCCGCCATAACTACATTAGGGTTCTGGAAGTTTCTAGAAAGGCCGACCACCCTCTCAGGGGTTCCAGGCTTCTCCTTCTAGATGGTCCCGGAAACATCCACAGCATCAATTTCTTGTTTAGAACCTTCACTGATACTTATTTCGATGTTTTTGCAACTTTGCCCCCAATTTTACCCCCGGGCCCAATTGGGGTTTTAGGGTTTGGAGCAGGGTCAGCTGCCAAACTGATTTTGGAGTTGTACCCTGAAGTTGTTGTTCATGGTTGGGAGATTGATTCTGCTGTGGTTGATGTGGGTAGGGAGTATTTTGAGCTTTCAAAGATTGAGATGCTACATAAAAATAGGATCTTTATTTACATTGGTAATGCCCTGAATGCCAGTTTGAAAGATGGGTTTTCTGGGATTTTGGTTGATTTGTTTAGTGAAGGGAGTTTGATACCTGAGCTTCAGGACCCTTTAACTTGGGAAAAGTTGAAGAAGAGGTTGAGGAAAGGTGGGAGGATTATGGTTAATGTAGGAGGAAGATGTATTGAGGCTGAAGATTCAAAGAGAGATGGGAAAATGCTTATGGAAGATACTTTGAAGGCAATGCATGAAGTTTTCCCTGATAAGCTTTATGTGTTGAGCCTTGGAAATAGAATGGATGATAGCTCGATTGCTCTTACGGGCGATTTTCCCGATTCGAATGCATGGAAGAAGGCAATGCCAAAACCATTGAAAGGTTATGTTGATATGTGGACTCCATTTGGTGGATAGCCTCCTTTGGTATGATGCTTTTATCTCCTGAGCTAGAGAGAAGTGTCTACGGTAGATTCAGATATTGTCCTGATTTTTTGTAGTTATGTTTCGATTCATGAAAGATCAGCAAATGGTGTAAAGACAGTATGAGGGAATTCAATTGGGTGGGATGAAAACTGCTGCAGGGTAGTGGTTTTGATTGGTTTAGTTCCTTTTGTAAAAGAGGCGTCAATTTGCTCAAAAAATTGATTGAAAATGCTGAGTTGATATGTATGCTTCTTTTAGCAAGAAGATTGTACCATTCGATTTGATTGTTTGATTTGTGAGCTGTGCATTGGATATTATTACAAGGATTAGCTATCTTGAGGGAGCATTTTGGCATTCTTTGACGTTTTTGATCCTCAATTTGTCTTTTCCATTATTGAGTTTGCAATAGGCTTTGCATCGTGGACTTGGTTACCGTAGTAGTTTTGCTGTGGAAATTACATCCTAGTTTGTTAGTTTGTTCTACCAGCTGGTTTGTTTCTTCAAACATTACTTTGATGTCTTTTTGCTTCATTCATTTTCCTTCTCCTGCACAAGCGAAATGTAAAGTTACGGTTGCTTTTGGTAGTTATATATCTTCCTGGAAGCCATGCTGGCTGTAGTGAAGAAATCTGCTTTTGGTAGTTATATATCTTCCTGAAGTTCATCACAAAATGAACATTTGACAATATTAACTGGACTCTCTATAGAACTATCAGAATCGTATGTTGCAGCTACTTCATCTTTCTTTGCTTAATTTATCATCACCCTTAAAAGAAAAAACACAAAGAACGGTCTTGATTTGATGTGCTTATTTGCAGCTTAGGCTTGTTTACTTTTTTTGTGTTGTTCTAGGGAATAGAAGGGAGAACCAGTTGAAGCAGAGATATACTGTTTCGTAGATATAAGTTCCTAGATTACCAGATTTTGGGACGTAGGAACCCCCCCCCCCCCCAAAAGCGCCCCAAAAAAACCCTTTTGTGTTTGGGTTGGGTGCAACCAAAACTTTGTAAAAGTGCTCACTTGTTTTTCATACAATTTCATGATGTGGGTAAATACATAATATGCTGGAGTATTCGTTATACTTCTCTCACCATCTGTGCCTAAAATTCGTATGCAGGAGCACAAGTCTTCCAGGGACCTTGCATGGTTGTTATTGAATCTTTCATTGATTTGTTTTTTGCAAGTTCTCTGCCACATCTACTGTCGCTTTTGCTGATTCTTTTCATCCAAGTAGCTTACTATAGTAACCCTTGTCATGCTGGGATTTTGGAATAGTACAGTGCTCTACCTTGCATGGCCTTTGTGAAGCCAAAGAAATATTAGTCGTTGCATTCCAAAACTAATGTAACCTCTGGAGCATATGGTTGAAAACCAAAAACAAGGCAGACTGATGAGTGAATGTCATGAATTCTCAGGGTAAATGAAGAATAGCTCGGCCACTCAGCCTACTTTTGGGAAAAGTCCTTCAGCTTTTTGCAAATGCTCTACAAGAAATTCAGGTGACTATTATTGCTTTCGCTTAACAACCCCGCCCCCTTCTGTAGACAATTTGGTCCTTTTTACAAAGTTTACTCCGGGGGGCCTAGTGGCTCGGGCCTTAGTAAGGGAGGACTCCTGAGTCATTGTAAAGTCTAAACGTTGTTTCAAAATACTCGCCTTGCCATTAATCAGAATGGCACCCATGTAGGAGCAGTTGGGATTATGAACTATAAGAGCAGACATTTACATTATATCACCCTTGAAACAGCTATATAGTTTGGGTGCTCTGGCCTTTGAACATGCAGACATTCCTAAAAATGTTGACCGCATTTCTGTTGGCATTGTTTCTGCTCTGGGTGTGCTTAACACCAACTAGTATGCTTAACACCAACTAGTATGCTTGCTGAGGGTATACTTTCTTTCTTCAATCTCTTCCTAATTCTTGAGTAGCCTGGGGCGTTGAAGTCCCCCTTGTGGCGTGGGTGAGTTCCTCCGCGTTTCCCCCTTCCCCCTCGCATATGCATTCCCCCACCAGGCACATGGCATACTTCATAGAGCACAACACAGGCATCCTGATTTCTTGCAGTCATGTCTCAATTGCGATAAGCTAACCATCAAGGGTCAGGAGAGGGTAGGACTAGGTCGTTTCAGGTCGATTAATTTAACAGACGAGCTGATTTTTCTTTAAACATCATAGGTTTTTTTTTGGGTTTTGGGGGGGGGGGGGGCGGACCTTAAGGGCCTATTCTTTTTGTAAATTTTGTTGCTTCATCCCTTTTCACTCCATTTCACTTCATTTAGAAAAATTGCATTCGATTTCACTCATTCCCATATTGCATTCAAATTTCCCACCGAAAAGAACAAGCCCGAAACATCATTTTTGTTAGTGCCCTCTTCTTGGCTCGTTTTCCCCTTATCTCGCAGGGCAAACTCAAATCTTGAGGAGTTTTTACGTAAGCTAAACGGTCAATGTGATGGTATATTAGTATGTCTTTTGGCTAAATACAGCTACCTCCCTATCATTTAAAAAGTTGAAACCAAGTTGGTCAGAGTGCAGAAATCCGCATTCAATAGTTAATTATCATAATGTACCCCTTGTTTCTTACCATAACATCCTTAATCTCATGAAGATTTGGCATTATATTATATATTGAATATTGAACAAAGCATGTGCAATTGTCACCCCACAAAAGAAAAAATAAACAAATAATCTGGCAGCCCATCTTGTCGAATTTGAAAACAACCAAAACAATTGTAAGTTTGTAACTATAAAAGACTGAAGATGCTCACCTACCTTGTGGACTTTCCTTCTTCCTTCTCAGTTCTATGTGTAAAAAACTGAACATACTCACCTACCTTGTGCACTTTCCTTCTTCCTTCTCAATTCTATGTGTAATGCTTACCCAATATAAGTATATCGTTTATCTTTTGATTAACTACTTTGCTCATAATTTTAGGAAAGTTTATTTAGGGGCCAAAATTGAATGGGTGGCTATGTAGAGTTTCTATACTTATGCTTTACAGTAGGCTCCTTGGGTATGATGATAGATTTGGATTTGTTATAGGGAGAGGAAGATTGTAACTTTACAGTACATTCAATCAGTGAGTGAAATTTTAAACCTTAAATGCTTTACTATTAGTGATGAATACAAAAATAGATTGGGCAAAAAATTCTGAACCATCTTGCAGTTTTGCCCCAATTATAGAAGATTGTAATGTTGCTCTGGGTATAGGAGGCAAACATTCAAGTTTGGGTCAATTTGGGTCTAAAAAAGCAAACATCTTCTAAAATTCAGACAAAATATTCATAACCGCACCCGATTTTTTAAAAATTGAATGAGGCTGAATTTGGGTCAAAATTGATTCGTACAATGGAAATATGAAAAGTCCTATATTCATATTTACAATTCAAATGGTAGTTGATGACCACGGTTATTATTTTTTTTAGGATCAAACAACTTCAAATAATTGGACTGAACAAAATGCTATCAGCCTAACTAGTAACTCTGGTCATGAAATTACTTTTGTGTAAAAGTACTTCACCCCCCCACCCACCTCAGAAGTACAGGTTAATTATTCTCCTATGAGCGTCAGCGAGACATGGTTTGACACGGAACCTAATTATATTTGAACCTTTTGAGTTAAAAAAGTTTACATAGTTTGATGTATCTATTGATAGTCAATGCTTTTTCCTTGTTGGAATTATGAGATATATGCTCATGTTGCACTTGAAATTTCGTATGACTGATTTTAATGGATTATATTTTAATGCATGGTTATTTGTTAAGTGGAGCTAAAAGCCTCCGTGGACACGCTGTTTGCATTAGTTAGTATTAAGTGGAACGGTCAAGTCCACCATGCTTATTGCCCAACAAACCCCCCATAAGTCAGAAAGCAACATCAACTTGGGGGACTCACACACACCAAACCCCACAAAAAGACATGCCTACCAACCAAAAAAAGGATAAACAAAGAATAAAGAATGATAACAGAAGGCCCACCATGTCACCTACTCTTGTGCATCACTCATCCATTATTTGCATGTTTATAATGCATACATATATGCCACTCTTGCTTACAAGATTGCCTCCAAACGCATCCAAACTCGACCAACTACTTCCAGGCCAAGCCTCCTTAGGAGTCGTCTAGTGGTAGCCTGGTAGGGTGCTTGGTTTCCACAAGAAAAATCAGGGTTCGATTCTCTGTAGGTTGTGTGGACGTGGGTTAATTTACCCATCTGGAAAAACCAGTCCTGAACAAAGCAAGAGAAAAGATGACTGAAGCACGGGAAATAAGTTCGGCCCCTCTAACACCGAGATCAGGCACTTGCACCCCAATAACACCACCCATAACCGCCCCGCCTTCGCAATACCACTCGCCTTCCCTGTCGCGATCACCACTCCTATCCTTCAATGACAATGAGGAGGCCGCAAACGTTGCTGCTACCAAAACACCCAAAACCTCTTCTAGGCCAAGGACTCCACCAATCCAGTTCATCAGCCCATTGGCTAGCCCGCTTAGGCGAGCCATAACCCCCTTGGCTAGCCCACTCAAGAGGGCTATCACACCCCTGGCTAGCCCCCTAAGGAATGTACTCCATATGACCAAGCTTGACCCTCAGGATGCTTGGCTTCCCATAACCGAGTCGCGAAATGGGAATGCTATCTATGCTGCTTTCCATACTCTTTGTTCCGGGATTGGCATCCAGGCTCTTGTTCTCCCTGTTGCTTTCACCATTTTGGGATGGTATGTAGCTATGTGTTAGTACGATCTCTATTAATTGTTCGTTCACTCGTTATCATGATTACATATATTGTTTTATTACATGGTAGTTTATTTTGTTCTAAAATTGAACTTGGTTGTAGGACATGGGGAGTCATCTGCTTGACATTAGGCTTCATCTGGCAGCTATACACCCTCTTCTTACTTGTGCAACTCCATGAATCAACCGAAACCGGTGTTCGATACAGCAGATACATTACTCTTTGTGTAGCTGCTTTTGGTACGTATTTAAATTTCAGATAAACAGTACTAGACGAATTGCATATATATATATAGCAATAGAATTAGAGATGGAAAATCATGAAACGGAGTTTATGACAAAATGAGTCTGTAACTGTATCGTGATTGAGTGGCTAAAGTGTAGTGACAGAAAATCAATATATGTCCGTCGCTAGGGTAGTACAAACTAACAACGGATTATTTAGTCCCCAAAATTTAAACTTTCAAACCCTCTGAAGGAATATTTATATTTTATTTATATTTTTGAAAAAATAAATTAAAGAATTATCTTTTAAAAAAAGATCGCAGAAAGTTGATTTTGTCCTTATATTTTTTCACATTTTTTCAAATTTTGTCCCAAAAAGCCTTATTCTAATGTAAAAATGATGACAAACATTCATTCTGTCACTAGTTCCGTTGTGATTTTTGGTTAATTTAGAAAGTTATAAAACTATACCGTTATTTCCGTCCCTAGCTGATACAGATCCATCACTAAGTTGCATCACCATTGGATTGATTTCTAGTAGTGAAACTAAGTCAAAGATAAACCAACCAAAATTCAATAGACAAACCAGTAAACAATTGATATATGTGGACTACTAACCCAGTGTATATGGTTGTTCAGGGGAGAAGGCAGCCAAGCTCATAGCAATGTTCCCATACATGTACCTATCTGCAGGCACTTGTGTGCTCCTAATAAGCATTGCAGGCTCAACATGCAAGATCTTCTTCGAGATCGTTTGTGGACCCGAGACTTGCACAGCGAAGCCCCTAACCATGGTGGAATGGTACTTGGTGTTCACATGTGCGGCTGTGATCCTATCTCAGCTGCCCAATTTGAACTCCATTGCCGGAGTTTCCTTGATTGGGGCGATCACCTCCGTCGGATACATTACCCTGATATGGATTGTGTCTGTTGTTAAGCATGATGTGCATGGTGTGTCGTATGACCCGGTTCGATATGGGTCCGAGATTAAGAATGTGTTTAGTGTTCTGAACGCTCTTGGGATTATTGCCTTTGCATTTAGAGGACATAATCTTACATTGGAAATTCAGGCCACAATGCCTTCAAGTGAAAAGCACCCATCAAGGGTGCCAATGTGGAAGGGTGTTAGGTCTGCCTACGTTCTCATTGCAATGTGCTTGTACCCCCTTGCAATTGGTGGCTATTGGGCTTATGGAGACTTGGTAAGATATGTTCCTATTTTACGTCTTTTCTTTTCAACTTATCGTAAGTGTTTATCATTGATTAGCATATTTCAGTATTGATAAATTGAACAAAACATGCTTTTTTCCTCGTTTATCATCAAATTGTCTCTGGTTTGCTCTCTGTGTGTGTGCGTGCTTTTTTATCATAAGTAATTACTTATTGTTGTTATTGCAGATCCCTCAGAACGGGGGCATGTTAACAGCATTGTACACTTTCCACGGGCGTGACACATCCCGATTAATCCTAGGCATAACAAGCCTATTCGTCATAATCAATGCCTTGAGCTCATTCCAAATCTACGGGATGCCGATGTTTGATGACATGGAATCCAAGTACACAATGAAGAAGAAGCAGCCATGCCCACCATGGCTACGAGCCATCTTAAGAGCTTTTTGTGGGTTCCTATGCTTCTTCTTTGCTGTTGCATTTCCCTTTGTGGCAAGCTTTGCTGGTCTAATTGGAGGGATTGCATTGCCCCTCACCTTTGCTTATCCTTGCTTTATATGGATCATTATTAAAAAGCCAAAGGTTTATGGTCCAATGTGGTGGCTTAATTGGGGATTAGGGGTCCTAGGGATGACCCTTAGTGTGTTGATGATTGCTGCTGGGATTTATGTTGTAATTGCTAATGGGGTTGAATTTAGTTTTTTCAAGCCTCATTAATGGGATACCAAATACATATATATACATGTGTGTAGGGAAGTTGTTTTGTAGTAGATTGGGTGAGACAAGAAACAAATGTAAGAGTCAATGATGTAGATGTGGAGATTTTTTTTTTATTAATATGAATTCATTAAAAAAAAATCTTACAAGTTTGGTTGACAATCTCCTTTTGAAGATTTGAAGTAATTATGGGAATGATATTCTCCTAGTCATGGTCTTTAACTTTGAGTACATTTGATCAGTTGGACTGATATTACACCTAATTGTATCATTTTCTTTACTTATAATAAAAAGATAAAAATGAATTTCGAGAAACCTTTGTTGCAATCATTAATTGGATATAGCCTTTAAAAATTAAAAAAAAATCAAAATCTAAAATGGATACTTCCTTGCCATAAAGAGAACCTTTCAATTAGAACTTACATTAAATACCCATAAAGACTGCTAGAATCATAGAACAACTAAAAATCAACCAACTAATGGTAACTTTAACTTCTAGCCTACTAAGGAGTAAGGACATAAGGTTTGCTTTTGCTTTCCTTCTCCTTTCTCGTACTTCTTATAATTCTTCTAATTGTTAGAGTTTCATCTTCATTAATATGCACACCAGGTCTCATGTCAATCCCATCAAAATCCCACAAGGACCTAAGAGTGACTATTACCTTAGAGCATTCCTAATGGAGTTCCAGATTTTGGAACTCTAGCCTGCCACGTCAGTAAAAGTTTCACAATTTTGGAACTTGTATTTCATCACTTCTCCAACAAATGGAACTCTATTTTAATCATCCAATAAAAATATTTATCATGGATCCACCTAATAACATACAACCTATTTTTTAAATCATTTAAAAATTATATACTTACTTAAAAAAAACACAAAATAAAAAAATATTTTAAAAACATGAACAGTGACACGCGGGGAGACATGCACAGGCATGCTGCCTCGCGTGTCACACGTGTTTCCCTCCCGCTGCCAGCTCTCCTTTGCCATGCAAGTCACATGCGGACCCCACGCGTTTACACACGAGGCACTGTTGCTAATGGTCTTAGAGCATCCCTAGCCATGTGGAACGCATGGGAGTTGTGGATCCCGCATGTCACACGCGTGATGGGGACACCTTGCCAACCAGGGGGAAACGGGGGACACGCGAGCCTTCATGCTTGCCTGTTCCTTCCCCCGTTCTACCTTTTTGTACTTTTTTTATTTTTTATTGATTTTTCTTTTTTTAATAAAAAACATTATTTTGATATTTGAAAAAAAAATATTATAGGGTGGGTCTATATGAAATATTTTATTATATAATTTTAGAGTTTTATTGGTTGAAAAAGTGATGAAATATAAGTTCCAAAAATATGAAACTTTTGATGATGTGACATGCCTGATTTGCTCTTACATCATTCTAAATCTGTAATTAGGTCTGCCATTAGATGTGCCATAAGGAATCTCCAAAAAGTATCTACAAGGAATGTATATACCATTTCGAACGCTATTATCCCACCTCTCCAAATCCCATCAAAATCTGCTGAGAACCAAGCAATTGCATGCCATGATCGCCAAGACCCATCTCTCTCTGGACCCTTTTTATGCCACCAGAATCATCAGATATTATGCCCTCAATGGGGACCTTTCCTCTGCATACCAGCTGTTCGACGAAACTCCCAGCAGAAGCATCTATCTTTGGAACTCCATCATTCGAGCGTATGCCCAGGATTATGAATTTGGCATTGCATTTGATCTTTTTAAGCAGTTGCTTAGATCGGATATAATGCCTGATAACTTCACATTTGCCTGTATTTTGCGTGCATCCTCTGATAAGCATGATGTTGAAGGAGTGAGACTTGTTCACGGTGGGGTGGTGGTTTTTGGTTTTGGAATGGATTCTATTTGCTGCAGTGCTCTTGTGAGTGCTTACTCGAAGCTTGGTCTTGTTGATGATGCAAGTAAAGTATTTCATGGGGTAGATGGTCCGGATTTGGCTATGTGGAATTCGTTATTATACGGTTATGGGCGTTCTGGATTGTGGGATAAAGGATTAGAACTGCTCAGCGTCATGAGAAATATGGGGATTAAACCAGATGGGTATGCTGTGGTTGCTCTGCTCTCAGGGTTAGCAGAGCCGTGCGTATTAGAGATTGGACAAGGAATTCATGGGTTATGCATAAAGAGTGGTTTTGATTCGAATGCTCATGTTGGCAGCTCATTAGTCACCATGTATTCTAAATGTGCTTCTGTAGATTCAGCACAGGGAGTGTTTTGCAGCTTAGAACAACCAGATTTAGTTACCTGGTCTGCGTTGATAGCAGGAATGATACATTTAGGGGACAGCAAAAGTGCACTCTTGTTCTTTCGAAGTAGGAACATGGGAGGTATGAAAGCTGATCCTGTTTTACTTGCTAACATCTTGGTGGCTTGTGCTCAGCTAGCGAATGCAGGGCCTGGTTCTGAGATACACGCTTATGTTCTTCGACATGGGTTAGAGGTGGATGTCATGGTCTCTTCAGCTCTTATAGATATGTATTCGAAGTGTGGTTTTGTGGACTTGGCCATTCGGGTTTTCAATGTTCTTCCAAGACGAAATATTGTTACCTACAATTCGGCTATTTTGGGTCTTGGTTCACATGGAAGTGCTGATAAAGCGTTCAGAGTGTTTGATCAGGTACTAGAGAGAGGATTTAGGCCTGATGAATCCACTTTCTCTGCTCTTCTACATACTTGCTGCCAAGCTGGTCTTGTCAAAGAGGGGGAGGAGATTTTCTACCAAATGAAAAATGGATTTGGAATTGAACCTAGAAATGAGCATTATGTACACATGGTTAAGATCCTTGGAACGGCTGGAAGGTTTGACGACGCATATAATCTTGTCTTCTCTTTGCCTCGGCCAGTGGATGCTGGCATTTGGGGAGCATTGTTAGCATGCTGTGAAATGCATGGTAATACTACACTTGCAGAAAAAGTTCTGCAGCACATCTTTGAGAATCAACCACGAGAAAACTCTTACTCCGTTCAACTATCTAAGATCTATGCGGATCGTGGAAGGTGGGATGATGTGGAGAAGTTGAGGGATGGTATTGGAGATAGTGGACTAAAGAAGGTACCAGGACTTAGCTGGTTAGAAGGGAGGATTTCTTAGAGCATGCCTAATGAAGGTATATTAATATGGCAAACTATGAAGTTGTCATGTAGTACACTTTTTCAGCACTTAGAAAGACATTTCGTATCCCTTAACATGCAAAGTGATAGGTGTACCAGGAAGGATCCAGAGAATTTGACTACATCACAAAAGTGCTATGTCTAATGTCTTTAAGAACCAATCTCTCTGCTTGTGAGAGGTAAGGCTGTGCACACATTTGGTCCTCCCTAAGCACCACTTCAGGATGGATACCAGATGGTGGTTCTTTTATGGCAAGGAAAAGTACAATCAGAGTTTTGGACATATTTTGCAAGTGGATGCATGCCTTAGTTGGTGGTAATTCACAATGACCAGCTTGAAGAGCTGAAGAGGCAATTGAAATTAAACAATCAAGGCTCGCTGCTTGATATCATGATCCCATTTGTAGCCTGATGTGAATGCATCGTTGGTGGTAAATTATCTGTGATGCCTGTGTGAGCTATGTTCAAGTGACAGAGTTTGTCACTGTGTTTTATGGCAAGTGGTATGACTGAGACAATCAGACACTGTGCACAGACTGCCCTGATCTCAATCCCTAGCAGAGTAGGTATTTCCTTCTGGGTGACCAAGTCAATAATTATTCAGGTGCATCTACAGTTATCTACAGACTGCATTCATAAATTGAAAACATTTGAGCAAATTTTAGCCAGCTTGAAATACTAAGTTCATTGGTTTTCCAGACTCCTGAAGATGAAGGATCCTTGAAAAGCTTGGCAATTTGTGACAGCATACATTGGCATCCAACATCTCTGCAGCTCTATGGGGTGAAGTTCTTCTCCCCCCCCCCCCCCCCCCCCCGGCCAAAAATGTCAATCTCTCATCTATTCTTGTTATCCTGTTCGTCCCTATCTTATTTTAATTACTTTTCTTCTTGCCTTTGGGATAAAAGCCTTTTTGTATGAAAGCCTAGTTGGTGAAGCTCATTGCTAGCTCTGAATGACCTAACTTTTGGAATTGATGTCAGTCTAATGTATAACTTTGTTCTTGCTATCTTAGATCATACTGTGGAAATTGACCATTAAATGTCGTACTTCCTGGTAGATTTGAGAAAGAGAAAGAGAGAGAAAGGAGCAATGACGATAGTAGTAGTACTAAAGAACTGGGATTAGAAGAAAGATGCAGCAGTAATGGTGGAGCAAGTTAAGAACATAAGATGCACATATATGCCCTTAATTGTGAATGCCATACAGTATATCCACGACTGACGAGATGAAATTAAAAATCACTCAAAATACTGTATACTTAGGTAAAAATTTTTGGTTGAGACACCGATAGTAAACTTCCTTTACAGAAATCCACACTTGCCTGGTTTGAATCCTTATGTATCACATGCCATCAATAAACACAGCTGGTAATTGACTCAAAGGGGCCCCTTGTGCTTAAGCCAAGAGCTAGCCGGAAACTATTAAAGAAAGACCAAAGACCAACCATAGAATGAACCTTAAATGCAAAGATGCCATACAGGTGCAAGTATGGACACCCTGACCATCTGCTAAGGCCACCAAGCTCAATCCAGCCAAATTTTTCGAATGGCTTCTACCCCATTTCTGTTCCTTGCTTTTCTTTTCTTCTTTCTGGCTTCTCATTCCTTCATGTCTCCAATGCTTCCTATGTGCCTGTCATTTTCAGGGACAATATAACAATAACAACTCCCAGTGTGGGTCTATTTTTGCATGGTATAAGGAGATCCAGATATAGGCAGCCTTACCTCTACAGACATGACTGCCCATAGAAACTCTCCCTTTAACTTGCGTCAATGTTGAAATTGATCTTGGTAATAAATGGTCATGGTTCACCTGTGACATCATTGGCAATAAGAGCTCCTCCACATTTCATCCTGTATTCTGTGGCACACCCAAGTGCAGCTCCAATGGTGAATTTGGCTGTGGTGACTGCAATGGCCTACCTAGCCCCAGCTGCATCAACAGCACCTGGGGTGCCCTTGCATGTAGCCCGTGCATGGAGCGGTAGACTTTTCACTGGAGGCCTAATTGAAGATGTGATTAGTTTGTTTAGCCAGTCCCAATATACCCCAGCTTTCCAAAACTTCTTTACCCACGTTCCCATTTACTTGTGCTGACAAAGGCCCATTGAAGGGCTTATCACCTCACACGAAAGGGATTGTGACACAACGGCTTCCCACTGCTTTGCATTACGAAATCTCCTCGGCCTTCAAAGTTCCACAAAAGTTTGACCTATGTCTTCTGCCCTCATCCACCTCTATTTCAGGCCACAATGGGACTATGGATTTTGGGGGCGGCCCTTACCAAAGTGAATTCTCCAAATTACTTGTTACCATTCCACTTCTTGTTAATCCGAACAGCACTGCTTCAACCTATGTGGAAGGTTCAATATTTCATTAATGTCAGATCCATCAAAGTTGATGGAATAACAGTACTCTTCAACAACTCTCTACCATCCTTCAACAAGGACGGGGTTGGGGGAACAAAGATAAGCACCTTGGAGTCTTACTGTTTTGCACAGTGAAATATACACGGCTATTACGCACCCTAAATTTATATTCGCACGAACATATTCGCAATCACGCCTTTTTCTTGTGTGTGAAGATGTTAATCAGATATCAAAATGAAGGGGTGTCAACACCTTTGCCTATCTTTCATTTGATGTTGGCCTAAATGTATAGGTATGTTCTTTCCGCCTTACATCATGGTGTAGAATGGGCTGTGGAAACAGGCCGCAAACAATCTTTTTAACGGTCATCTGGTTGACAGGCCCCACAATGCCAATCATCGATTCTATATAGGAAGGGAGGAGTACTGTGTTGCCCAGCAAGAGTACCCAATGGAACATTTGTGGTGCAAACTTGATGGTGAAGCTTTCAAGTAATGTATTCTATTTGAGATTTTTTCATGGAGGTTCATCGCCAGGCACCTTGATGGTGATAAGTGGGCTTCTCCGCTTGGCCACAAGCTTCCAATTCAAAGGAATCTAGCATGCCAGAAACGTATTGTTGCTTATTTGCCTGACCAAAAATGCAAATTATAGCGCAAGATCTTTTAAACATTGAGCATGTACACCATAATGTAATTTTAGTTACCTGTTAAAGAGTGACCCTTATTGATATTCTCATCAGCAAGACCAAGACCATGAGTACTAGACCTAGCAAAGCTCAGAATCCAACAGTTCTATTTAGTTTGCAAATTGTTGTTTCTCAGATCCAGTTTGAAAGTTGATTCTTTTCCCTCTTGATAGCAAATTATAGGCCTTCTATGTCTTTATTTTCTATGCAAAGTTAGTTTTGGACGATATTTTTTGTGCTGACTTCTACTAAAGTTTTTTTTTAGTATTATGTTCAAAGACTTGTTTGCAGACGGCTTAAATTTGGAAGACTTCGTTCATGTACATAGTCCAAGTAAAAGTCAACAATGGAGCCGGTTAATTACTGTATGGCATTTTGCAGGTTACAGGATATGAGGCAAATGCGGGAAATGGTGTATAAGGTCATTATGAAGCATAATCTATATTTGTGTAGGACACTGTAGAGCTTATCAGCTTGGTAATTTTGGTGGTTCTATCTAGTTTGTTTCTCTGCTTTCTGGAAAATGACACCTTCCCTGGAGAAAACTAGTTGTATCTGCATCAGTATTTTTCTTTCTATTAGGTGATTTCACAACACGAGCTACATCGTACATTCATGGTAATCGAACCTAATCACTCCTGCTACTAGTACTATTGATCATGTCTACTTTCTGGATAGCTCTTGAAAAGCTAACTGTGGACAATTGTTCACCTCAAATTGTAGTGGATTAAAGCAAGATGTCTCTCTAAGTTATCTGTTATTTCCTTTCTCTTGAATGGTTGGCACGTGGTGGTGTTTAGATCTATTGTCTAATAAAACCAGCCTCTTTTGTAATTCTCCAATTCAGAGGTATCGGATACACACACGCTACGTAGGCAGGACTCTTGGGGTGTGACTTTGGATTGTCATTGGTATTATTGATGTTCTTGACTTCTTGTTGCTGCTGATGATTGAGGCATGATACACATGTTTTGTCCGCTTAATAAGATGGTCCAACAAAAGGATGGGAACTGAGAAGGGCATATCTGGAAATCTTGACTGTAAAAGCACTACAATGGTTGTACTTTGTTGCAAAAAATGTCAAATAAAATAAAATAAGTGAGGAGAATGTCATATCTTGTGTAATGCTTGGTACTCAGTGAGTAATGGCTTTTTTGGTCTTAAATCAAGTGAAATAACTGTGTGTTGAAGATAGTCAGCAGCTCCATGGTTGATCAGAAATTGTAGTTCATAGATCAAGAAGGCTAAGTTGTATTGTAGTATCTTTTGCTATGTTGCCCTCTTTGTTTGATTGATGGTTCTGACTCAGAGTCTTGTCGGATAAAACTTTTTAAATGATTTAAAAACTGGTGAACCGAACCTAAAAAATCAGTTAATCGATATCCGATTTATCTGGTTTTGGCTCCGGTTCTAATCTTCTTAGATCGAAAAGTCCAGTTAACTGAACCAAATGTCTCTAAATCTCGCCAAACGAATTGTAAGCACTAGGTAGAATACATCAACAAAGAAACAAAGGATTGTAAATGACTAGCTGGGGCCTGGCCCCAAACAATGACTTCAACATGCTGGTTCCCTCATTATAGAGCTCATAAAAGCTCTGCGCCTTCACATTGTATTAGCAATTGCAACAGAATCCCAAAGTAAACATTCATAGACTTCACTTGCAACAGAATTCCAAAGTGAACTTTTCATCATAGTAGGCGGGAATAAAGTCAAAATTTTGGGCTCGATGATCCAACAAATATCAAAGCTTGAGGAAGCGTACGAAACCTACCAAAATTTAACTAACAAAGGGTAACTTACAGCAAATCGCGGGCATATTCAGGGAACACAATGGTGCAGATATCCCGTTTCCAATTATACACCATCGATTTGCATCTTCTTTGCTCCAAACCTTCCCTTCATCATCAGCCATTACCATTGTGACCTCAAGACTCCCAAAAGAAAAATCCGCCATGATTGTGGCTTCAGAGTTCACATCATTACCTCTGAATAGGTTAAGACGCCATTTCTGTGGACCCTAAACTTAAAAAGCAATGGCATGGTTTAGTACAGTGTTTCGCTTTAGTCCGCTATGGTTTTAGGATGAAAAATTGGCCACTAATATGAGTACAGAACTAGGCACTCCTCAAGCTGCATACTAGGTTATGCTTTTACGAAAGGCATTTTAGTCTTGCAAATGTCAAATAACCGGTGTGACCTCTCGCTTCACCACAAGGCTTTGCCATGATTTTGCCAGGACCAGATGCCTCCACTACATTGCCTTTCTCAGTGGAATGTTGTCTTTTCTTGCGAGGTGGGGACTTAAAGGAACCACCCTCGTCTCCTTGACCCGATGCTTCCCTCACTTCTTTAACTTCATATGCCCGAAGGAGCACTTCAAACGTCCTTATATCTACACAAATTGGCACTATAACCAACCCAAGGGTACAACTACTAGAATCACAGGCAAAGCTAAATTGCAGTAAGTTTTGATAAATGCTAATTGCTAACACAACAAAGAAGCTTACCGGTAAATTTTGTTTTGAGAGTTTCACAGGAGCGTTGTACTTGCTCAATGCAAGGTGAAAAAGAGCACAAAGCACCATCAGGCTTTAACATTTTTCCGGCTGAAGGGATTGCAAGCCAAGGTTGAGGCAAGTCCAAGAATACAGAATCTACCCGCCCTAGAAATTCATCAGGAAATCCCTCGCCCTGAACATCTCGTACTCCCACTGTGACTAATCTGCTCAATCCTGTCTTCTCAAAGTCCATCCTATCACATGCAATCAGCAAGTGAGTGGCAGGAAGCCAGTAACACGATAAGCATGCTATAATTGTCTACAGACTAGAAAGTAACCCAAGCACCCACATAAGGACACAATATTTGGTTCTAGGACAGACATTTTCTAGTCACAAGTAAAATTCATCCACTGTCTACTGAAAAATGCAAGTGACTCAGATTAGCTATCATTAGTGAAAATTTAGCCAACAATTGCCAAGATGTTATAGTTAGGAGGCTGTTCTATTGCATTGAACATAACGTCACACATCAATGTTTCACATAAGGGTTTCAAACTAACAATACTCTTCCAGTATTTTGTACACTCATGGTTATCATGGAGAGTTGCAAGCTGACAAAATTCGTTCAGGATTCCAATCCCAGATCCATACAAGTAAATCAATTATCCGCACTCGTCAAACAATCCATACTCATCCAACAGGATGAAGAAGTGGTTTCCAAGGTTATGTTAGTCAAAGCTTTTTAAACAGCACAATCCAACCCACATGGTTGCCCAAGTAAATTTTGTATTAGCTTACTAAAACAAAATGTCCTGGTAGAAAAGACCGCTGGACACCCCTTTATAGATGCTTTGTCTTCTTATAAGCGAATCAATATAGCTGACACATTCAAAGCTGGAAGCACCAAATGTAACGATTCATACAATACACAAAAGAATCTCTACAGATAAACATATCAACACAATGATGAACAATATATACGAAACATCAAGATAGATAGGTATGATTACCTAGCTGAAACAGCCCTTTGCTCATGAAAATCGAACGTATAGACATGACCTGTTGGAGCCACAGCCCTAGCAAGGGACGTGGTAAGTGATCCACTACCAGTACCAGACTCCAAGACTATACATCCTGGGACTATCTCCAAGTACATTATGACAAAGCTAATATCAGCAATGTACAATATTTGTGTTCTGTGACTGAGAACCAAAGTCCAAAGCTCTGGGGTTGGAGCCAAAAGGTAAACAAACCCATTCTTGTTGCTGAAAACTTTTGAACCAAATGGTTTACCTATCCAGTCTGAATGTTTGAACACTCCAAACCGGTTTTGGAGCACAGAGCCTTCTGTTACCTTGACAGCCTTCATGCTGTCATGGCGTTCATAGACAATCACCAGATCCCCCTCTCGAATTCGTCGATGGAGAGAGAGTTTTTCTGAAGGGTCAGTTGGAATCATAATCACAGTTTCTTTGCTTGGACTAGGATACAATTGACCAATTTGGCGGAATGAACCCCAAGATTGCTCCCAACAGATCACGAAATCACCATTACCTGATTCACGGAGAATCCATATTTTTTCAGTAATTATTTCATGAAATAGTAGCAAATAAACCAAGCAAAAATTCTAAATCATACACTAACTTTTAGTAGTTTGCTTTAGTAGAAGGCAATACATAGCCAGTAGTGGACGGCAGACCCACGATTTTTGGCAAATGAGATTGGAGTTTAGGAAGCACATAATATAACTTTAACACTAATTACAGAAAACAAATCATATAGCTAGTACAATACACACACACAAATATATAAACAAAACAAACCCTCCTAAATTTTTGACACGTGTCATTCTCACAAAACTTCTAGAATAATTAAAAATTTTTGCCTTTGTCATTATAAAAAATATAAGTTAGTCAATGACAAGCGGAAGATTTTCTTTCCAGGAAAAAAATTTTATAATGTTAATTATAATTTGGAGGATTCACAATTTTTGCCTTTTTCTTTTTAAAAATACTCACGGACACTTTTTTTTGGGGGGGGGGGGAAGGGGGCGAACGTAGATACATATTCTATGTCTTATTTATTATAAGGACATTCATCACCATCATCATCAAGAAATAATTAAATACATTTGATGTTCATTATTATTTTTAATCTCTTTAGACATAGATATACATGTAAACATGAAATATTAGAAATATCATATACATTATAACCACAGTTACAAACCCTATATATATAAGATAGTACCACCACCCAACAGGTTACCACGAAAAGGTCCAAATTGCTTTCAATTTTCAGAACACAAGAGTGAAGAGTCCAAGCCAACATTAACAATTAACAATGGTATGATCATCTGTATTTTTAATACATATTCTTATTGTGATACCTGAAGGCTTTCCAGATTGTTGTCGATTTTCAGAGTACAAGGATCTAAACCATTCTTAATAATTTTTTGGTGGTAAAATTATCTTCCACTTAGCCGATATTCTTATAGTGATATGTAAACCATTCTTATAGTGATATTCTTATAATTTTTTGGTGGTAAGAATATTTTCAGAGTACAAGGACCTTAGTTTTAGATGAACTTATTAGAGGGATTCAGGATGAGGTCCCTTGGTGTATGCTTTTTGCAGATGACATTGTTTTTATCGATGAGACCAGGCAGGGGGTGAATGACAAGTTGAAGAGTTGGCGGCTTACGCTGGAAGTTAGAGGTTTTAGATTAAGTAGATCGAAAACGGAATACCTGCATTGTTGTTTCAGTGGAAGGATAGAAGAGGGGGAAGGAGTCACCCTGAATGAGAGACAGATACCTAAGGTAGATAAGTTTAAGCACCTTGATTCGATCATCCAGCAAAATGGGGACATTGACGATGATATTAACAAGCGTATAAAAGTGGGCTAGCAAAAATAGAAGTCGGTCTCATGGGTGCTGTGTGACAAGAGGGTGCCCTTATGATTGAAAGACAAAGTCTATCGGATGGTAGTCCGACTGGGTGTCCTATATGGAACGGAGTATTGGCCTCTAAAAAAGACGCAAGTTCAAAGGTTGATGATAGCTGAGATGAAGATGGTCAGGTGAATGTGTGGTTTTACGAGAATGGACGGAGTTAGGAATGATGTAATCAGGGGCTTAGCTAAAGTGGCCCCCATAGAAGAGAAGATGAGGGAATCAAGACTCCAATGGTTCGGCCACGTGAAAAGGAGAAGTATGGTTGCCCCAGTGAGGAGGTATGAGTTGATCGACCTCCCCGGTGGTAAGAGAGGAAGGGATAGATCGAAGAGAGTTTGGAGGAGATGATTAGAGAAGACTTAAAAGTGGTGGGTTTGACGGAGGACCTGACTCAGGATAGGAGGCTATGACGGAATAGGATTAGAGTCTTAGATGGTAGAGGAGCGACTCAGTAGTTGTCAGTAGCTGCAGTGGCTTAGTGCCGGTAGGAGTCTGTCGTGCTCGTATGCAGGTTGTGCTTTTTTTCTAGGAGTACAGGCAGATGCTTAACGTGAATTATTGGGGTACGTTCTTTCAGCGGTCTTTCAGCTTCCGCTTTTTTGGTACTGATTTTCCTCTTTAATTGCTTTGCAAGCGCTTTCATCTATAAAACTTTTTTACAAAACCTTTTTCGTGGGTCTCTTGAAATCAACCTCTCTATGGGTAGGAATACCGATAGAGGTAAGGTTGCCTACAGTGGATCTCCCAGACCCCACGAAAGCGGGACCCACGCTGGGAGGTGTTGTTGTTGTTTAGACCTATAAAAGCTAGATAGTTTTGCAATCTACATAGAAATAGAAAAAGGACGATCATAGAAAAGATTTGTTCCACAGTATGATTGTTGTAACGGATGCGAGAAAGTATGAACAAATTGACAAATTCACACAGATTTCACATGGTTCACTAACAATGTGTTAGCTACGTCTACAGGCAAAAGAGATAGGTAGTTTTACTCATCCGATAATATTGGAATACAGAGATACGCATTACATATATAGGGTTTAGCAAGACCGGAGTGCTAGGTCTGCAAAAGAAGGTTAAAGAAAACAGATTCAAGACATTCTAACGATGATAATTATGTGATACATCTAGCTATGATATTATGATATGGGACTAACCTACTATGATAGCAATCGTATTTTCAAAACCATTATGCTTTTTACTATAATAGTATAATACTATCTTATATAGTGTAATTGTGATATGTGATATATAGTACAGTTACCTTAGAGTATGCTTTTCGTAGATGACATTGCTATTATTGATGAGACCAGATAAGAAGTTAATGACAAGTTGGAATGATGGGGGCATACTCTTGAATCTACAGGTTTTAGAGTAAGCAAATCGAAGACGGAGTACCTTCATTGTTGTTTCAGTGGAAGGGGAGATGCGGGGGAAGAAGTCACCCTGGATGGGGGGTCGATACCTAAGGTCGATAAGTTTAAGTATCTAGGCTCCATCATTCAACAAAATGGGGATATCGACGGAGATATTACCCAGTGGATAAAAGTAGGTTGACAAAAATGGAAGTTTTTCTCTGTTGTGTTGTGTGATAAGAGGGTGCCCCTGGGTTTAAAAGGCAAAGTCTATCGTATGGTAGTTAAACCGGTCGTCCTTTATGGATCGGAGTGTTGGCCTCTAAAAAAGACGCAAGGTCAAAGGCTGACAGTAACAGAGATGAGGATGCTAAGGTGGATGTGTGGCTTTACGAGGATGGACAGGATTAAGAATTGAGTTATCAGGAACATAGTTAAAGTAACTCCCATCGGAGATAAGATGAAGAAAACAAGACTCCGACGGTTTGGTCATGTAAAAAAGAGGAGTATGGGCGATCTAGTGAGGAGATGTGAGAGGATCAACATCCTCAAAGGCAAAAGAGGGAGAGGACGTCCTAAAAAGAGCCTCTAGACGAGGTGATTAGAGAGGACTTGAAAGTTGTCGATTTGACGGAGAACCTGAATCAAGATAGGAAGGCGTGGCGGGATAGGATTAGGATCTTAGAACACTGAGAGCCGGCCCAGTAGTTATCCTGTGAATTCTGTGTCATAGTGCGGGTAGAGGTACTTTTAGTTTGCAGGTGGCCATGTCTGCAGAGAAGAGATCTCGGTTGCTTACCGTTGGTTGTCCAGGTATATTACCTTCCTCGGTTATATTGTTCTTGTATTTCGTTGGTTCAGCCACTGTTCTTTTATATTTCCCAGTCATCCCTTGCTATGAAATCTCTCTTTCTAAAAATATTCTCCCATTTAGTGTTTTTCATAACCTTTCTCTTATATAATATTTTCAAAAATTATTTTTGTGGGTCTCTTGGAATCAGCCTCTCTGCGGGTAGGAATGCCGGTAAAGGTAACGTTGCTTACAGCTAGGTCTCCATAGACCCGCGAAAACGGGACCCACACTGAGAGTTGTTGTTGTTGTTGTTGTTGTATCATCACCTTTACCCAAAAAAATATCATTATTATTTTGAAATTCATTACATATTTTCTAATTAATTTTTTTATCAACAAAATATTCAATATTACAAGCCTTCTTACTAATTTTTTTACCAAAATGAGTTAACTTTTTGGACTATCATAATTTTAAATTATTATGGAGAAATTAAAGTATTGTAATTGTTTTTTTGATAAGGAAAAAGAGTAAAATATATTAAACTGAATAATGTACAACAGAATGGTTGCAAGCAAGCACCCCACAAAAGGATTATGTAAACTCTAGATGGAATCTATCCACAAAATCAATTACATCAAAAGAAGAATCACAAAAGTTCCCACTATCCCAGAAAAAAAGTCTTGATAAGGATATCTTTGATTCGTTGAAGGGGCGTCTCCTCTTTTTCAAAGACTCTTTTGTTTCTCTCTCGCCAAATAGCCCAAAAAATCGCAAGTGAGATCAAAAAGACGCTTCTCTCTTTTAACTTTCCTAACAAAAGCACATTCCCAAGTCAAAAGATGATTCCTCACAGAATCCGAGACAACCCAGGAAACTCCCAAGCAACTAAAGGATAACTCCCATAGAGCCCTTGCAAATTGACAATGAAGTAGTAGGTGATCAGGAGACTCCAAATCGACTTTGCACATAGAACATCTGTTCACCAAAATAATTTCCTTCTTTTGTAAATTATCACATGTTATAATACTCGTAGGCGAAGCTTCCCACACAAAAACTGACACCTTCATGGGAGCCAAACTCTTCCAAATGATTTTCCAAGGAAACCGTCCCAAAAATCTAGATTCCATAGTGGAGGTAGAATTAGAGAGGAGCTTTATATAATAATATTTAACATTGAAAAAACCCTTTGGGTTGAGATCCCAAGTAACCGCATCAGGTGAGTCATGAAAAGAAGTCTCACTCAACTTACGGAGAAAGGTGGCAAGGATAGCGTCATCCACCAAAGCATCACGAATGAAAACAGGAGACCACACAATAGTGCTAGGCTCACGTTGGCAGAAATCTACAATAGTAGCATCTCTATTTGCCGTAAACACATAAAGAGAGGGGAAGCTATCTCGCATAGGGCCCTCCGTACACCAACGATCGTGCCAAAACAAAATAGAAGAACCGACACCAGCCTTGAAGGAAAAATGATGAAAAAATCTTCCCCATCCTTTGTGGATGAACC
This sequence comes from Selenicereus undatus, assembly GCA_017589665.1. Lineage (NCBI taxonomy): Eukaryota > Viridiplantae > Streptophyta > Magnoliopsida > Caryophyllales > Cactaceae > Selenicereus > Selenicereus undatus. Next base: position 126,180,014 of record JACYFF010031957.1, on the reverse strand, counting down.
TCCATAAGCTATGCTCATAAGCACCACGTGGTTTGGATGGATACCATCCAAGACCATTATCCCCGTATTTGCTCCTAATTACTCTTCTCCACAGGCTATCCTTCTCATTCATGTATCTCCACAACCACTTGCCTAGTAATGCTTCATTGAAGATTCTAAGATCTCTAACGCCTAATCCCCCTTCCGGTATAGGATTCTTGATGATATTCCATCTACCAAGATGAAATTTAAAGTCACTACCAAAAGACCCCCAAAGGAATTTTCTCTGAATAGCTTCCCACTTATTAGCCACTGAGACTGGTAAAGGGAAAAGTGAGAGAAAGTACGCTGGAATGCTCGCCAAAACACTTTTAATAAGTGTCAGTCTCCCCCCTTTGGAGAGATACTTTGATTTCCACCCAGATAGTCTTCTCTCAAAATGCTCGATCACAGGTGCCCAAATGGATTTATCCTTAAATTTTGCACGAAGAGGGAGGCTAAGATAAGATGATGGAAAAGAAACAATAGAGTATCCTAGAATCCCTGCAAGCAATTGAATATTGTCCACTTGCCCAACTGGTAAGATAGAGCTCTTTGAGAGATTGACTCTTAGCCCAGACACCGCTTCAAACCAAATAAGAATGCCATGCAAGTTCACTATTTGCTCGCAATCATTGTCACAGAAGATAATCGTATCAGCAGCAAAGAGTAGGTGGGAGACATCAGTGGTAGAATCATTCAACCGACGTACAGAGAAACCAGAAATAAGTCCTGCTGTAACAGTCGAATTAACCATCCTTGTGAACACTTCCATCACTAATAAGAACAGAAGAGGGGATATGCGGTCAGCTTGGCGCAACCCTCTAGAAGCAGAAAAGAATTGAGAAGGGGAGCCATTAACTAAAACCGGAAAAGAAGCAGAAGAAATACAACGTCGAATCCAAGCAATCCATCTCTCCCCAAACCCCATTCTTCTCATCACGTAAATAAGAAGATCCCAATTGACATGGTCATAAGCCTTCTCGATGTCAAGCTTGCATATAAACCCCGACTTACCAGACTTGATCCTGGAGTTAATAAGCTCATTTGCAATGAGTACTGCATTCAAAATCTGCCTGCCCCCAACAAAGGCGTTCTGATTCTCAAAAATGAGGCCCCCAATTACACTTATCAACCTACGAGCTAACACCTTCGAGAGCAACTTATAAATACATCCAATCAAACTAATTGGACGATAATCTTTGATATTCTGTGCATCAGCTCTCTTTGGAATAAGCCCGATGAAAGTAGCATTAAGGCTAGCCACAAATTTCCCATTTGTGTAGAACTCCGAGAACATAGTCAACACATCCCCTCGCACCGTATCCTAGTTTGCTTGAAGGAAAGCCAAAGCCATTCCATCTGGGTCAGGCGCCTTATCCCCACAACAATCATGTAGAGCTCTAATGACTTCTTCTTCATCAAATGACATCTCAAGCAAAACCCTGGAGGAGGTAGATAAAGAGGGCAACGACAAGCCTTCCACTTTCGACCTCCAGGTTCATTTTCAGAGAACTTTTTGTAGAAGCCATGTATAGAGCTTTGCATACTTTCAATTGTTTCATAACGATTCCTCTCAATCTCCACCCCTGACATGAAGTTGAACTTCCTACGCAGATTGGCCGTTATATAGAAAAACTTTGTGTTGCGATCCCCCTCTCTTGACTTTTGCCTCCAAGAAATTTCTTCCATGTGCAATACCCTTGCCAACTCCTCTCTTACCTCCCTCCTTTGGTCTATTTCATCACTGTTGAGATCAACAGATTCTTCTTTCACATTAAGTGCATTAATAGAATCCACCAGATTGTATTTCCTTCACTTAATATCCCCGAAGACTTCTTTGTTCCATTTCTTCAACTCCTCTTTAACAAACTTAAGCTTCCTCGCAATCACATAACTAGCAAAGCCTTCCACTTCCACCTCTTCCCACCATTTTTTAACAAGGTTAGAGACCCCCTCAACTTTGAGCCACATGATCTCGAATTTGAAAGGGACATTCCCCCTCTCCAACTTGGCCTTCTTTAGGGTTATTGGAAAATGATATGAGAGAGGTCTTGTCAATCTAGTCTGAAGTGAGTCTGGGAAATGTTCCTCTCAGTCCAAAGAAACCAAGAAGCGGTCCAACTTCGAGCGGACAGCTTCACCACCACTCCTAGACCAGGTATAATCACCCCCACCCAAAGGAAGGTCCACTAAAGCAGCATAATTGATGAAGTCATGAAACTCCACCATAGTATTCACTGGACATAATCTCGAACTCCTTTCTTGAGGATATAAAATTTCATTGAAATCTCCCCCGATACACCATGGTCCAAGCCATCCATCTCTAGTTCTTCGAAGCTCTTCCCAAAATCTCAATTTATCAAACCTGTCTTGAGGACCGTAAACCCCAGAAAAAGCCCATGTGAAGTCACCATCTACCTTTTGAAATGTGCAAGTAATGGAAAATTGGCCCTGAGAAGAGGAAACAAAGTTCAAAGTGTTCTCGTCCCACATCACTATGATGCCCCCAGAGGCACCTTCAGCTTTAAGGAAAGCATAATCCACAGAAAAGTTCCCCCACAAATTACGAACAACAGAACATGTAACTTTCTCTAACTTTGTCTCTTATAGACAAATCAGATCACATTTCCAATCCCACAGAAAACTTTTTAAGACATCTCTCTTGCGAAGATCATTGATGCCCCTCACATTCCAGGACAGCATCCTAAACATACGAACATACGGGACCAGCATCCCACTAGAAGAGGCGCTCACCCAGTCATAGTTCACCCCAAAGTCAAGCCTCCTTAATTCTCTTTGCATTCTGATTACCGATGGTGTCCTTTGCACACTCTGTTTAGGCACGATACTGTTCTTTTCAATTCTAGAAAGTAAATTAATGACTTCACTTTCATAGCCTAAAAATGCCACACCAATGGTGGCAGCAATACTTTTGAGCTTGGAGGCCACCCATTTTGACACATTCTCAAAATTAACATTTTCTCCATCCCAAATATCTTCTACTGAGAACGGATCATTTGAGCTTTGAAGAAATGAGAAATCAATTGCTAGAGGAGTTTCCACATCTTCAGCATTAGTTTGCGCAATTGACACTAATGGCCAATCATGGTGCACAGGATGCTCACATTTATTGTTAACCACCCTTGAAAAAGATGCACTACTTCGAGCTCCTAAACTCATAGCAAATGCATCCCGAACCACTTCTCTGGGTAAGTCACAAAGCACACCACCCAAAACACCAAGACCCAAATCAGCAGAATGAGAGGAGTGGCTTCCCACAGAAAAAAGAGGAGGATTAACCACCAGGGTTGTATGCTGGTCAATCAAATCATTGAACCAAGAATAAGAAGTGGAAGGCGTATGAGTTGACGCCACAAAGAGAGAAGATAGCGCATAGGTTGAGGAAGAAGGATAGACACTCCTCACCGGCTCATTCCTTGCTATAGGAGGAACATAAGCATCCCTCACTAGTAGCATGGGAGTGTCCAAATAAAGCTAACTAGCAATATCTGCTTCTAGCCTTGCTGGATCAACCCGCGCACCCTCATCAACTGAATGAGAACTTGAAGTAGGAGCTAACAAGGCAAGAGAGGCATCAGGGACTCCTTTTGCTACTACTACCTCCACATTGGTAGTTGTGCCTCTGTTAGTTTCCTTCAAGGTTAACCCCAGGGAGTTCCTACGAACATAGACCTGCTTTGGTTGATGTCGATAAACATGCCCAGGATGCTTGCCATTTCTCTTGGTTAACCTGGTAGTCTCACCATTCCCTTGAACGTCTAAAGCCAAGGATGGTTCCACAGAGGAACTTAATCCCAAGTTATTAGTCAAAGCAGGAGATGACAAGACACCAACATAGGAGCGGAGAAATCTTGCTGGCTCTTAGACTTTAGTGCTTGCAAGTTGCACCCTTTCAGTTGCAAAACTGGCTCGAGGGGAGTCTGACCCACAATCTCGGCTATTGAATCAAATATTTTAACCCAGCCTCGTTCATTCCAACCAGTTGGGAATATAACGAAAGTTCTAATAGCTTCCTTGATTACCGAAAGCTGCAAGAATTTGCTCTTGAATTCCAGCATATAAATCCTGGAATGAAGTCTCATTTGATTATACCAAGAAGCTGATTTAGACTTTCTAAACCTACCCCAAGCTCTTAGTAGCCACAAAACAACTGGTTCAAGCAAAAAGATAGAAAATCTCATCCCCCTCCCATTTTATGATTTTCAATATGTCCTCTTTATTACCAATCACATTGATATCAAATTACTTACTTTCAATAGCCACAAATTTCTTGCATCCCCCCCTTATAATACCACTAAAACCAGCACAGTAGCGCAGCACGAGCCAGAACCGGATGAAAAAGAGAGAGCAAGACACCAACCCAAGGTGCAAATGACTCACCGGAGATCCAAACGTCAAGACCAACACCACCTCCGGGCTGTCCACGAAACAGAGAGGCTGAAACAGTCTCCCGGCGAAATTCCGACGAGTTTTCGGCTGCCGGAAAAGTCGTCGGCGACTGATATGCCAGTGCCGAGGGATCGTACGGTGACAGACACCGCCGACCAAACCAGCCCAGCCCTCACTTCAACAGAGGAGAAACCCACCCCCCGGAGGCAAGATCTGAGAAAACTTACCCTTACCCGATGGAGTCGAAAATCCAGCAACACGAGCAAGCGGCGACCAATGAAGGGATGTCGGCGGCTCTCAGAGATCTAAGACCCAATAGGTCTTAGGTTAACCTCCGATGACCGCTTTCGAAACCCTAGACCACGAAAACCGGTGTGCAAACGGCTCCCTTTCTCTCTCTCTCTCTCAATCGACACTGTAGTTGACGGCGCCGGCACGGCAGACGACGGCGACCGATGGGATGGCAACACTGCCTGACAGCCACCGCATCAACCTAGGCAACCAGTTAGGCTATGACTCCCGGCGGGCTCGAGCTTCCCTACTGCAGGCTCAAACAAAATTTGGAAAATATCTTGTCTAAAGTATTGCAATTGTTACTAGAAATATTTGGTAATTTAACTGTAATATATTCTAACAAACTAGAAATTTTTTATTTAATAGTTTCTCATGACTTGCATCCCTTGATTAACTCCTTCAACTTCAAAAGTTACTAATTATTTTACTAAAAATCTTTAAAATTGCATATGACACTGTTGTTAAATGGATAATTGTAATTTTTTTACCAAACAATTATTACAATTAAAAACTTAATGAGATTTCCCATGCATCGCATGGGTATAAAAATACTAGTTAGAATATAATACAATTACATAGCCTTTTGAAAAAATTTCTCCATTTTAAACTGAAATATAATACAATTAGCTAAAAAGCTTACCTGACTAGCTTTGACATACCTTACCTAACTTATTTTTACATCCTATAATTCACAACAAGTTATATCTTTCAATTTCAATAATTCCATTTTCAAATTTCAGAATTCAATACTCAAACTATGAAGTCAATAGAAATTTACCATTAAGTTTATGAATTATTGCATCAAACAGTTATTTCCAAAATACACTAACATAGTTCAATCAAAATCAATTCAACTCCATGAACATCTAGACTTTAACCTGTAAACTAGAGTCATAAATATCAAATTAACCAAAACCATCTCCAGCTTCAATGTATAATTTCTAAAATACATTAACATAAACACTACACAAGTGAAAACTAACACATCCAAATTCACAATTCACACTAATCTATTCGCTGTTCGCATCAAATTAAAACTAAAAAAAATGAAACATTAAATCCTTAAGAATTTAAGGTTACTTACCCACGCTTAAGAACAGAGGCGAGTGAGAATGAGCGATGGAAAGTTCGTTCAGCTGAGATTTGAGAACACGGCACAGCAGCGGCGGTGCTGAGACGGCGGCGCGGCAGCCGACAGTGATGGCCGTGGATTGGCGGGCAGGTGAGCGGTGGCTACGTTAGGGTTTTGGGATCTAGAGCGTAAACTCTTTGGAGCCTAGGACTCTTCACTTCTATGCAGTAGCATAACTTCTTTCTAAATAATAATAATAGTAATAATAAATTTTGGATGCTCAGGCCTTTTGATTCTCATTCAAGATTCATTTGAGAAATATTTTTAAGAATAATATGTTACGAGTTTTATTTTTTTAATTCTTAACTTATTTTATAATCCCTTTGAAATTTAATATAATTCAAATATTGCCATCAACCACCAGACCTCATTCATTCACAATAGCTTGATTCAGACTAAGCATGAATTAAGTCCGAATTCAACAAGACTTAGCTTGACTTGGCTTAACTCACCTTGCTTTAATTTGATTTAGCTTAATTAGTTCGCTTTTATTTAAATTCTTATCGGTTTTCTTACGAGCCTGTGTGGAGAGCGTGAAATTCTTCATTCGGATAACTCAATTTTTTTTTTCAACTCTTACTCCTTGAATCCAAGGTGTGTGTGTGTGTGTGAGTTGTATCATTGACTTGGGAAACTTTTAAAGCAAAACAATTTTTTTTAGAAAAAGAATACAAACTTATCGATGTGCATCCGAACCTAAGCCCGACCTCAAGCCCAAACTTCACTAAGCCCAAGTTTGACCATCTAGGCTCATTTATACATTTACACCTAGCCATTAAGTTAATTTAAGTTGAACAATAAAAAACAAAACAATTAAGGTCTTGCAATGAAAAACAAGCTTGTTGTATGCATTTTTTTTAATTACAATACATATTTGTTCAAATTATTTGACACTTATTTTTCTTATATAATATTTCGGGTTCAAGTCTTGAGTAATTAAACTATAATAAAAACAAATGTCCAAAAATCAAAATACATTTGAGTATCACTCTTAGGCTTTGTTCGTCAAAATTAGCTGTTTAGGTAGCAGATAGCGGTTCATATAGCAGATAGCTGTTTAGATTGCGGATAGCGTTTCTAATTTAACTGTTAGCGGATAACTGTTTAGATGAGCGGTTGAAACTAATGTGTTCGGTAAATTTAGCTATTATGCTAGCTGTTTAATGTAAATAGACATAAAAAGATATAGATAATTTCTAAAGATAAAATTTTAAAAGGATATTTTTTGACAAAAAAAATATGAAACATTACTTTTAAATGTCAAACGTTAATACTATTACCTTCCCAAAACCGCTGCTTAAAATATTAAACACTAATTAAAATACTAATTAAAATACTAATTTACCAAACATTAAAAATTAATTAATTAGTATATTAATCAGATCAAAATACTAAACACTAAGAAAAATACCGTTGACAAGCACGACCTTATTATTCGCATTTTTTGGGGGGCAATACAACAAAATTTTGATCACTAAAAAACAGAGGGTAGAAATGGTGCTCAACCCTCCCGCCCAAAACAGCGTTCATGGCGGTGATTTTGGAATCCTTGCATCAACGATCGAACCAACGACGAAAAGGGCTCAATGGGAGGTGCATTACGCAAGATTCTTCAACTTCCCACCTTGTCCTTCCTCATCAACTGCTGCTACTTGTTCCTCTCTCAGACCTATATACCCCATGAAGAAGCAGCGGCTCAGGGGCACCTGGGTTCGATGCTCTTCCTCCAATGGCTCAGTCTGCATTCTCTCTCCTCATCACGCCCTCTTTGGGTCAACCCTTGTCGTCTTTCTACACGAAACCATCTATGTGAGTACTCCCTCACCATGAGTTGCCTTCTAACTGTTTGATTGTTTTACTCACTCATTTTGTACCTTTGGTTAGGTTTCAGGGAATGAACTCTATTGTGGGTATTTGTTCATCTAAGAAAATTAATGTCTTTTTTGTGTGTTGATTTTGAAGTGTGTTGTGGAAGGATGATGTATTGTTGGAGCTTGGACCTGGGTTCTAAACCCACTTTCCCTAATGCTCTGTATTTTGAACACACACCTCATTAATTGAAACATGGTTCAAATATCATTAATTCTTGGTGGTCCATAGGCGTAGATAGTTAACTGTTGAGTTAGTTTAGGTATTGTTATTGGAAATGCTTGCCAACAATTTGGCATTGAATTTTGATTGCATGAACTAGAACTGATAATTTCATCGCCTCATTAGTGTCATCCTTGTTAAAAGGGGGTTCTTTGTTGGCTACTTGGTATGTATGTGTGTTGGGTTTATGGCCCAAAATCTGAGCCATCGGGGCGGCACGGGCATAGGCACGGGCGTGCTGCTGGGTGGCATGGTCACCAGTTGGCGCTGGGTCGAAGAAAGAAGAAGATTTCAGAGGGCAGCGAATTGGCACGGTCTGACCGTGCCTCATGGCACGACCGTGCCACTTTAGTGAAACCGAGATTTCTCGGGTTTCGCGAC
>JACYFF010031957.1:126117723-126171675 GCA_017589665.1 Selenicereus undatus | reverse complement strand
TGATTGCAATCTTTGTACTTTGATTCTCATAGTGAATTGTTCCTGGCTTGTCGCCGTCCGTGGTTTTTACCCACATTGGGGTTTTCCACGTAAATTCTTGGTGTGATTTGTTCTTGTTATTGGTTTCATATTTCTGTTTATCTATTCATCCTAATTGCTTCCGCTGTGATATCGAATTGCGATTCGATTCAACCCTAACAATGTGGATGACTGACTTCAATTCCTAGCTTCATGAAGGCCAGAGGCAATCTCTTTTGTTTCTGTTTGGCATATGAACTTCAATGGAAATTGAATGCTCCCTACTTTCTTAGTTTTTGGACCATGATGTGCCATGTTGGAATAATTAATAATATAATGTTGAGCTCGGACGAGGGGTTTTAAGATTCTAGATGAATCAAGAGTTCAAGTTTAAAGATCCATATGCTTAGGTTGATATTTGGTGTCACAAGAAAAGGAAGATGCTATACAACTGAACAAGCGGTCGTAATGGGGGCCCGATCGAGGGTCTGATTGACTGATTCTCTTTGTTTTTAGAACCTTGAATGGAATGAATGACTGTGAGTACTAGTAGTAAGAAATGTATGTTCTTCATACCAGAGAGGATCTTCGCTATAGTATTTATCTAGCATGGCTAAGGTTTGGATGCTGTGTTTGCTTGATTAAAAAGGTACCATGTCATAGGTCCATCCCCCGCCTAGGGGTGAGGGGTCATGCTACCTCAAAAAAGGGTTGAAACAAGCAACTTCTTACTCATTTCTCATTTGTCATTTCAATTCTTTAATTGTGGTAGTGAGGATGCATACTATTTTTGTCTCCCTCTAATTAAGTCATCGAATGTCTTCCTTACATTATCTGTTCTTATGAGTTCTTGAAATTGCTAAAACGAAGAATTTTTGACATTGAATAATTTTGAAGTTTTCAGATTTATTTAATAATGTGATTGCTTGGCGCTCATGTATGACGTTCAGGAAGAATTATTTTGCACTATGGACCTGTTGTATTTATTATGGTGAAGTTATCATATGTACAGTTCTTAGTCATTGCTTATGCCAAACCTGCTAGATTTAATCAAAATGGTTTCGTTCGCTGCTTGTAGATGTCCAACCTGTTTCCCTGCATTTTAACTCTCTTCCCTGACCATCTTGTTTGGTCGTGGAATAAATGAACAAGGATTTCAAGGCTGGCTCATTTATGTCTTTTTTCTTGATGAACATTGGTTTCAGGAAGAACACTATGTTTCCCAGCTGAATTTTACATGGCCACAGGTGTCAGATCATGCTGAGTGCCATATCAGAGGAAGCAGAGTAATATTTGCTAGTTACAGAGACAACATGGGCCAGGCAAGCTTCCAAACCAAAACTAGGATTACCAAATAGAAATGGTTTGGTAGCTCACAGCCTTTTCTGTAAATAGATGAATTCATATTTTGCGAGCATTCAGAACATAAATAATCAGTTGTACATGCGCAATATTTTTTATTAGCTCAGTGGTTAAGTCCTGTGGTAGTATTGTGTTGCTCTGTTGCTTTTATTTAGGAAATTCCCCTAGCGAGTTTGTGCGACCATCTCGCCAAACTCAGTGTTTTCTAAGATTATCCTATTATTTGGCTATTTGCACATTACGTTCCTGCTTGTCTTTCAGACTCTAGTCCGTTCTTGTATGTATCCTAGCGTATTTGGGGAATACCAGTATCGTTGCAATTGAAGATGTTATCCTCCAGAAATTTGGATTGCATATTATAATTCTGATTATGCTTGCAACATTTGTCCACTTTACTGATGATCTCTCCTTCCAATTTTTGTTTTTAAATCCTAAAATTGTTATTCACCTTGGACTTACTCTCTCTACCCTAGTGGTATTGTCATAGTTGACTTTTTTGATCAAGTTTCATGAACTTTGACTATGAATTTGATTATTAAAAAATCTAAGAACAGATTATTAATATAACCTTCCAAAACCCCTTCTTGTGAAATTTCTAAAATGCTTCTTTGCAATATATCTTTCTATGTAATTTGTGAGAAAATATAAAGAAATGGTCAAATTTGGCAATAACATCAGGGTAGACAGTATTTTCAAAAGGCTCTTATGAACCTCTCCAAAACAGCGTCGTCATTTTCAGGTGTAATTCTGTGTTCATCTTCGTCTTCTAAGATCTTAACCCTCTTTTGGTTGAGAAGAAGACTTGGACCATATCTCAATTTGCGTTTTGTCATCCTTGGGCAGAGGCCATGCGTTAATAATGGGTGTTGAACTTCTTGATCTCCCGTTCAATTGCTATTGTGTGGTATATCTTAGGAGAGTATCACCACTAGAGGTGTCAAGGCTAAATGTTCCTGTAATAGTGACACAACTTGGTTGGTGCATTTTGCTCCATTTGTGCGTTCTCATTGTTATTACTGCTGTTTCCGCCTGCTGAATTTTGCTGTAGAGTCAAGGCATGGCGTCTTTGACTGGGATGCTGGCTGTTTCTGGAATTGCATATGTGCTTTAAGTGATCTTCATAAGTTGGTGTTCCTATACAAGATTGACAATATTTCATGCCTAGTATCTGAAGTCTGTAGAAGTATTTAAAAAATATCTCTTTTGTACCCATTTCAATTCTTTCATTCTCCTGTTTATTCAGGCTTCCTCGATCCCTACACAAAAGTCTGATAATGGATTTCTCATTATTCATACTTAATGTGCTGCTACAGATCCAGAAGTTCGCTATGCGGTTTTCCTCTTCTGCTGAAGCTCAGACATTCATGGAGTCACTGAAGGTGAAGGCAGTGTGATTTTGATTATACTGCCATTACTACGTAATCCTCATTGCTGTACACAGATAGATCACCATGACCAGATACTGTGGTTGAATTTCGCGTTTCTTCGTACCTGACAGTGCTTAAAGGACAAATGGAAAGTTGGTTGCTCTGATGGCATGTCATCCGCTGTATTCCATCACAGGTATGAAGCTTTCAGACAGAAAAAATTGCAAAAGCAATGTTTGATAGAGACTGAACAAGTTGTCTTTCCTGCTTAAGGATTGCTCAGGAACCAAGCTATGTGAAGCAATCTGTACAGTGTACCCTGCAGTGCCAAACTTCCATCAACCAGGAACATCTTCCCTACTCATGCTCTCAGCAAGCGATGTTCAATAATCCTACAGAAGTCCTAGACTTTTCTCTGCCCACAAGCTTCACTGCACTTCTTTCCGAATGTTGTGCTGAGACTAATCCAGGTAAGTTCAAGTCAAGGTTATTAACAAGCAAATTTGACAGTCAGCTTTAGTGAATTTCCCTGATTGTTTTCTAAATGCTTTCAGGACTAGCTGAAGAACCCACAGTACTTTGTCTCAGTCATTTCCTCAAAACAGTATGTTTCAGAACTGTGAATATGGTGTTAATATTAACCTCTTCCATAAATTCAATCATATTAAATGTTGACTCGTGTAGTAAGGGCTGTATTATATCTGTACTGTTGGAACTGGTCATTTTGTTTTAGGAGTGATGGTGATTCATTTGTTTCAAGATTCATCCATTTCTCAGTTTTACATTTGTGTCATAGTGTGCACATCTTAATTCTTTCTTGTTGCCCACTTTGTCGTCAGGGAAGCACAGCAGACTACTCTTTCATAGGTAAGTAGCGAGTTTGTCAACGTGATCAGATCATCAGAATATATATGCACCTATTGTTCAATTCTGTTATTCTGTAGCAGTAATTTATCTGCCCAAAACCATTATAAAATCTGTAAGTCTATAGGATTATTTGATTTTTACCATTAGTGAACTTCATATCCTCATAATAGATGCTTTCGGTTATATAGACACAAAGTGAAATGCATATGGCAATTGATGTTCAATCAGTGGGTGTCAGCCAGCTAGCTTAGCTGATCTGATAAATTTTCGGAAGGTTACATTGGAGGTTAAGATCGGGGTTCAAATCCCACATAAATTCACTTGTTTCTCTGCTGAGACCAAAAAAGTTGAGATTCAGTTTGTTGTGGTGATAGTTCTTGATTTAAGGGAGTACGTAAGCAACTTGTTTAGAGGCACACTTTCACCTTCTAGTTAAGTCAATGTTATTTCACGACGAATGTTCTTCCTTTCTGCCCCTCTTATTCTTATCACACAGATATGTTGGACAAGATAGATGGTATCATGGCTTTACTGGGAGGAGACTTGGCATTGTAAAGAGCATCTAGCGGCATCTACCAGCTTCATGTCGAGCCATTTTTGTGCTGCAACGCTTGAACTGGAATGCATAAGGAGCTCATAATCGACACCGAATATTCAGGTTCCATTATGCAGCCTATGATCTTTAACTTTAGCCCTTTCATTTCCAACTGTTTAGTGTTATTGCTTTGTAACCAAAAGCATGCATATAGCTCCACTGGAATGCTTCAAACGTCTGCAAAGGCTGTAAAGCTCTACCTTTGTGCTTGTTAATCTGGGTCTTTGATCTATTCTTAACTAGCAATGTGATAAAATCACTGAAGATGTTTTCCGCTGATCGTGTCACAATAAATTCCAATTTCTGTCTAACCTAAACAGATCTAGACCAAAATTTTTGCACATAATCCCATTTTGTGCAAGAAAAAATTTATTGATCCAAATACTAAGAGCCACAAAATTAAAACGGAACTTATCAATCCAGACATAATGCACTTGGATTATACACCAATTTGAATCCAATCCAAACGAAATTATATATTTGTCTGGTCTGCATCTAACAAGATCTATATTGTTTATTGGATCAGAAGGTCGAACTATTTGGGTTTATTCCTCTCTTATTTAAGCCCAAGGCCTATATTGTTTTGGAGGAAATGTGTGATAAATAAAATTGTTATTGTACAGATGGGAAAGTACTGCACAAGTTAGGAAGCAGCTATAAAGCCAAGCAGGGTGGGGCCAGATAGGGATGGGAGATTACATGCATATAGGTACATTGCACCGATTGATTTGGGTAGATTACCCTCCATGATTAAAGGCAAAGCCAACTGGTTAAAGAACATTGACAGATTTAGGACCAAATCAAATGTCAATTGAAGGTCAAATCTAGAGATATGGGAAGAAATCCAATTTCATTTATGGATTCTATGTCTATTCAAGATATGTTCAATAATGCCTTAATGAACCTGTATCATGCACATTGCAATATGTATGGTTGAGAAAAAGAGAGGCAATCCTTTCTTTAGTCCCACGAAATGGTAACATGCTTTTACCTTCATTATTATTTGGCTTTAATGGTAGTTGCAAAAGCAGGTAAAAGTTAGTATTAAAAGATTTTCGTCAATTGAGTTAACTGATATTTTAAGTGGTTTTTAGATAGAGAAACATATGTGTGATTCATACAACAAATTATATTGACGTTCGAATCAGAGTATATGCCTTTGAGGTCGAAGCAAATGACCCATAAGAAAGACTTTATAATTAAGGGCCTATTCAATTTAGCTCTTATTTTAACCTTTAAGTAATGAGGAGCAAAAAGGAGTAGTAAGGCTTAGGGCCTGTTCTTTTCGTGAGTCAATTTCAAAATATCAACCTCAATTCACTTTAACTTACTTCAACATACTTCAACCTACTTCAACATACTTCCACTATTTTAACCAAGTTCAATCTATCACATAAAAAAAATTCAACCCATTTCAACGTACTTCAATCTACCTCAACTTGTTTCAACCAACTTTACCCTTTTATCCACCGTAATTTACCTACGAAAAGAACATGCCCTTACTTGTAAGCATTATAGAGCAGTGAAAAGCATCAAGGAGTTGTAAAGAAAGGTGTAAGATAGCTGTGACGTATGAGAGAAATCAATCAGGAGCGATAAGTGCCGAAAGAATAGATCTTAATAAGTCAGTCTCGCAAATGGCAATAAGTTGCCTTTGCCCACCATTGATATTAATGCTGCTTTCATCTTCTCATGCCATCTCTCCCTTCCACAGTTCCACTTCCCTTAAAAAAATTTGACATATTAGCCAGTTTAAGATTAGGCCTTAGGAAAGGAGGTAGGAGAGAGAGAGAGAGGAAAAAGACACCATTTGAATCAATCAATCAATCAATCAATCATTACAAAATATGAATGAATGAATGAATGTATTGAAAAATGAAAAGAAGGGTAGCCGTATCTCTAATCATTTTAGGGTCCTCTTTTTAGCCTTTTACATTTTGTTGTTATTAGTTTGTTAGTATTGTGCCTCTTTGTTGAATTAGGCCGGACTTCCCGAGTATCCACTCCGATTCGCCCACACACGTACACGCCCAAAAGTACTTCTTGCTGAACTGAAGCGTGCTTGTAAACACCTCCCTCTCCCTCTCCTATTGAAACTTTGAAACTTGTACGTGTAATGTGATAGAATGTGATTGATTGATGATAACGTATCCCTCCTTTTTAAAGTTCAAAATTAATAAAGTTTAAAATTAATAATAAGGAATGTTGACGATCGATTAATAATTTTTAAACTCATATCAGATTTTATCGTTGTAATGTCTCTTTGTTTTTTTCTCCAGATGGAGAGTTATAAGTGATAACATAAGTGTCCATAATCAGAAAATTTACGCATGTTACAATAGTAGTTGTTCTTGGAATCAGTATATTCATTGAATATTTTTGAAAATCACCATATGCTTACAAGTCACAATCTTGACGAAAAATCTCATTCAAAATAAACTTTGGACATGTAAAAAAACATTTCAAGTGCCGAGTACATAAGTTTTCAAGTTTAGTCTTTTTTCCCCTTTATATTATATACTTGTATTATATTATTTTTTTCACTTATATGAACTAAAACATGGAAAGTTCTATATAAGAATTTAAGGAATGCTTTAATAGGAATAATTATCTTAGGTGAGTAACTTGTTTAGCTCTCCGCATAGAGTAACTAAGGGTGGGCAATGGATCGGATCAAATCGGGTTAGAGATGGCTTGTTTACAAAGTGAGTTAGGTTAGGTCATGGTTGATTCATTAACGATTTGGGAAAGGTTTGGCCTTTTATGTAAATAAATAAGTCGGGTCAGGTCGGCCCATGGTTGACTGCTTTTGACCCGTTTTAGAATAGAAAAAACTTGGACAAAAAATTATGCATAATAATATTTATTATGTATAAAGCATAGATAATAAGTTTAACTAATTGTAGTATATAAATTAGTGTGACAAGTGGATTAAAAAGGTAATAAGTCACTAAACATGCCATTAACGGACCGACCAGTCTAACATGTTATATATTTTAATGGATTGATCCATTATTAACACAATCTACTATTAACTTGACCATTTATTGACTCTTTTTTTTAACTGATCGACTCTACTTAACCTAATAAATACTCGATCCATTGTCCACTCCTGAGACTAACCCATAACTGGAAAGAGCCGCTATGTTATATTTAGTGAGGGCCGTTCCAATATGCATGCTAGCGTCCAATAATTGTAAGCGATATGTAAATAATTTATTGGTCATCGGCCAAATTATTAGGAAAATCATATGTTCTTTTGAAGATTCTTAAAATACCACTTGCTAGTTGCTACCATATTAAATTCACTTTAAGAGAATAATTTATTTATTAGTATAAAATGTGTGTTTATATTTAAATTTGATAGGCATTATAATTAAGTATATCCATTGTGATGAATTCATCTTTTTTTTTTTTTTAACTTTGAAATTGCTTCTATATTCCTATAAGAATATCTGGTCAAAAGTCAGAAACAAACTTTGGGAAAGTTTGGTAAACTAAGCATTGAAAAATTGATTATCCTAGAGATCATTAAAAAAAACAGTTTAATTTCAATAGAAATATAAGATACGTGATTGTATCTAAATGTAATTGACACGACAGATACATGTCTTTTAATATTTGAATTCCTCTGCTTACTTTGAAGAACTAATTTTATATAAATATTTTTTTCAAAAAGTTATATAAAATGAAAGATAAAAATCACCCTGAGAAAGTTTGGTTAACTAAGGTCGTGTTCGACAACAGTATTTTGAGTATCATTTAGGTTCCGTTTAGTCCTTATAAATTTGATGAAAAGTAAAGTTGAAGGAAAAAATTGTGAAGGAAAACAAAGTAGGTAGAAAATGAGTTTTTTTCTCTTATTTGGATTGAAGAAAGAATATAAGAATTTGGATGAGGAAAATTTGGAGGAAAAAAAGTAGGAAAAAAATGTGAAGGAAAAAAAGGTTGGAGGAGGTTGGGAATTTTCCTCACAATTTTATGAGGAAAATTTTATCACTTGTTTCTAATAATTTTTCCACCTAACTTTCCTCCATATTTTTTTCTTTGTGATTTTCTCTAAACTAAACATAAGAAGAAAAAAAAAAAGTAACTTTCCCAAAAAATTTTCTTTTCATCAAATTTTTCAAGGTCCAAACGGAGCCTTAGTGTTTTGACCAAGATCGTGTTCGGCAATAGCTTTTTAAGTAGTGTTTAGTACTTTAGTGTTTTGATCTAGTCAATACACTAGTTAGTCAATTTTTAGTATTCGGTAACCTAGTGTTTTGACTAGCATTTCAAGTAGTATTGAATGTTTTAAGCAGTGTTTTTGAAAAACTAACAGTATTAGCTTTTGTCATTCATAATAGCGTTTTATATATTTTGACTGAAAAATATCCTCTGAAAATTTTATATTTGAAAATTATTTATATCCTTTATGTTAATTTACATTAATCAGTTAACCCAACAGTTAAATTTATCAAACACATTTATTTCAACAGCTCATCTAAACAGCTATATAATAACAACTAAATTAGAAATGTTATCAACTACCTTAACAGTTGTTCGCCACCCGAACCGCTATCTGCTACCTAAACAGTTAATTTTGCTGAATAGGGCCCAAGTAAATGCACCAATCAGTCCATTTTTAGTATTCGAAAACCTGGTGTTTTGACTACATTTCACGTACCATTTAGTGTTTTAAACAACGTTTCTGAAAAATTTATTAGCTTTTGACATTCAAAAGTAGCGTTTCATATTCTTTTGGCCAAAAGATATCCTTTGAAAATTTTATATTTGGAAATTATCTATATCCTTTTATGTCAATTTACATTAATTAACTAACTCAACAGCTAAATTTATCGAACACATTTATTTCAACTGTGCACTTGAACAGCTATCCACTAATAGTTAAATTAAAAATGCTATCAGCTACCTAAATAACTACTCGTTATCTAAACCGCTATCCACCGTCTAAACAACTAATTTTGCTAAACGTGACCTAAGTTTATATTTTTCATATTAACCAACTTTTTGAAAAAAATTGAATGAGCGAACATCCTAAAAATTAAATACGATTTGTATTCTTGTTTTAGTTTTTCCACATGCAATTATGTATGGAGAGTTAAGGCTATTTACATCTATATTTCATCATAGTTTATAAAATGAAATTTATACTAAAATTTATTATTGTTATTTTTTTCTTCTTAATTTCCCCCTCTTTTTTTGATAAAAAAAATCCCCCCTCTCGTTATAAAGAAATAAAAATTACTAATGATTACTAGTGGACCTCTTGGAGATTGATTGGATTTGGGCGGCAGAGAAATTCAAGAGGAGAGAATCTAAATGTTGCAATAATAGTGATAAGTAAGATGGGCAGAAGTTCAAGAAAAAAACAGCACTTTGAAAGTGATTTTTATTGATTGATTTGAGTTCTTTAATTCATCCCAATGTGGTATTTCTTGTATCCCACTTTGTATTTAAAGGGCTCTGTTCATCAAGAAGTTCAGCCCAAGAGATCATAGGTCATGCTTATAGCTACCCTTATTCCTACTTCCCCCCATACACATAGGTGCCTAAGGACACAAATTATCTTGGTTTTCCAAGTTATTATGTTGATTTGTCTCAATTGTTTTGTTCAACATCAACTCTTATCGTGGGTTTCATTTTCATGAAGTTTGGAGAGATCCAGATGTAGGTAGCCTTACATCTACCGACAAGACTACCCACAGAGAGACTAATTCCAATAGACCCATATAAAATTATTTTGCTCATTTTCTCTTTTAAAAAAAAACCTTTTGCATTTAATTTGAAAGTTTGTTTAAAAAAAGAAATATTTTTCTTTTTTGAATCTAAAATGAAGAAATTGGATTTTTTCCATTTTCTATAAACTATTGGTAAATGATAATCAGTAAGAAAAGAATAGACTTTTTTTTCTTTTCTAAATTAGCCGATCAACGTTTAATCAAAGGACACATATGGTATATTTCAAAATGTCAATTTTTGCTGATAACTTAATATCTTTTGAGTTGACGGGCATTGGGCCATGAACTACTAATGCTTGATTGATTCATTGTTGTTACCATCATGCACAAAATTCAAATCTATTTGATGTAATCTTTCCTTTCAAGATTTCCTTTCTATTTTTTTTCTCTTGTTTTTATATTTTTTGTTGGGTTCTTGGGGGTTGGGATTGATTGTTTTGGGAGGTGAAGGAGCAAAATAAAGCCAAGATGATAGGGGGTGTATCAAGTCCATGATTATCTCCCACAACCATGCATGATGATTTGTCCCACCAAGCAAAAGGTACATTACATACCCAAGGTTTTCTCTCTTTATATTTTTGTTTTCTCTTGAATCTTTGAGTGAAGGATTAAAAGTAGTTACCAAAACCTTCTCGTGATCATTGTCACTTTTGTCTTTGGGGTAAGATTATTTCAAAGAACATAACCCAAAATAAAAATAAAAACAAAATACAAAAAAGATGATTTTTTCTTTCTTCCCCCCCCCCTTAAGGGGTTCACTTCCATGGAGTTGCACAAACTTTTACACCATATGCAACAAGGATTAGTGTATTTGCCTTTCATTTTAATTTGCATGTAATATGGAATTAGAGAACTTTTAGGGTTTTTTGATCCCTAAAATTAGAGAACTAGACAACCTATGGGCTATTGGTGCATATATTAAGCTATTACATAAAAATAATGACATTGTCCTTGATTTATTGGTCATATGACACTAGACTTGTAGTCATTGGACTCACCTTTATGAAATTTCATGCTAGTAGTACTGTTTTACCATATTAAGATTAACTCAATAACTTTAAGAATTCAACTTTATTTGGGCATATTGCTATTTTACTTTATGCTTTTAGGATAATTATGACATATGTCGCTTTTAAGGAAAATATAAACAATATTTGTACTAGTCATTATATAGTACTCCCTTCGTCTTATATTCATGATAAAAAAAACATCCATTTTTATTGTCTCGTTATATTGTCAAACTATCTTTTCCGAGGACCTATCAATATTTTCATTGGTTGAAAAATTATTTTCTTGACATGAAATGCATTTAATGCTTATTTTGATACATTTTCAAAATTTGACTATCAACATAAGACGGAGTGAGTATAATGTTTAAAATCAAACCTAATTGAACCTGCATTTTAAGATCGTGATCCTATAGTCATCATCCCCCTCAGCCCTCGGACCCCCCCCCCAAAAAAAAACAATGACCCATTTATACTTTACCCCGACTTCATAAATCTTATTATGTGTAACTATGACATTTAGTATTGATTTCTTTTGTGAGAGATTCACATGTAGGTAAATTTACTTTCACTTTTTTTTAAAACAATGATAGGTAAGTTATCCAACCCATGTTATCTCTATTCAGGGCAACCCAATGCGCCTTTTATTGTGCAAGTAGGGATAAGGTGGGTTTAGTGTAACGCCCCGACCTGGGAGGGGGCCGGAGCATCACAGATGCTCCGACCCGTGACCATGAGCTGCGCAAGTGAACAGAGGAGCCCTAGGTAGTCGCCTAGTGGGGCAAATATACTAGAATGGATCGCCGGCCAAGAGAACTTGTAAGTCGGTCAATTAGTGAGGCACAACAAAGATGTTGTGCGCTTCAATTGGGGGTGATTGTAACACCCCGAGTGTCGCTTAAAAAGATTTGAAGTGACTACTTATATCACCAAATGTGCACCTTCATTTTCGGAAAGCTCACTCTTAAGAATTCCACAGCTAAGTGTGCTTGTTGTGGAGTAATCTTACGATGGGTGACCCCCTAGGAGGTTTCCTAGTCAATGTGTGAGCGTTGATAAAGCACGGTAAAAAGGCTTATTGTGATTTGTAGGGTCATTCGGCGATCCTTGAAGTCATTCCTAATAATTGTCTAAGCCTTGGAGGGGCCGAAAGTTATAAAAAAAATTGAGTTGAAGATCCACCGAGGGGGGTAGCCTTAACCGGATGTGTTGGTAACAAGTAATACCCCGAGTATAATTCAAACGGACTGAAGTGATTACTATATCACCAAAGGGGCATTTTTCTTATGGTTGACCTCCTGGGAAGGTTCCAAGGCAGCATGTGAGCGATGACGAAACGCACAGAAAAGACTTATAGTGATTTGTGGAGTCAGTCAATGATTCTTAAAGTCGTTTCTGGTAACAATCCTGACTTGGGAGGAGGCTGGGGTGCTACACCTAACCTACAAATTTCCATGCCTAACGACATACTGGGGGCCATATGAATCTCCATATTAGGAGAATTGCAAACTAGAAGACTCGATCTTATAATCTCTATTTTAGAAGACCATCATCATAGCAAGTGACTCGTAAACTTTTGAGCAAACTTGCTCTTGCGTGTGGTGATAGTAAATCTAAATAAGTACATTAAAACAAATAAAATTAATTGATAATAAATCTAAATAAGTAAATTAAAACAAATAAAATTTATTTATTGGGCAACTTTAAATGCTTTATTCCCCCCCCCCCCCCCCCCTTTTTGGGGGTTGGGGGAAAAAAAACCAAAAAGGGGGGGGGGGGGGGGGGGAAGAAGAGAAGAATAAGGTGTCCTATATGAATGAACATGGTATAATAATGTATGAGAGGGTAGGCCCAGACATAGCATAGCAACCACACGTTTTCTCCTGTTAGCCTACTTCCTAATTGGGCCCCTCTCTACGGCCCAACCCCTTCATCTAAAGTTGCCCATCTATGTAATCTAAATCTACCATTTGTCAAGCAAAATCCTAAGCCTATATTGTCTAGGAGTGTATAATTGCTCCCAATTATTTTTCTCAATTTGATTTTTTTTTTTTGAAAAGGACCTTGGTTACTTTTCTTTCTTTTTTTTTTTTTAAAAAGTGCCACAGCAATGATGCAAGATTTACCATTGTAGTTAAAAGGATTTTCTCTCTTTTGTCATCAACTTTTACTCTTTCCTTTTACTTTCTACAGTTTTCCCATTTCTTTATGGTTTAAAAAATAGGATAGTTTTTGCCAGTTAAATTTATGCTCAAACCCTAAGGCTATGTTTGACATGTGGAAACTTGTAAGTGGGATAATCAACATTTCATTAGTGAAAGAAAATGTCTAATCATATGACTAATTGATTAAGCTTACTTAAGCATCCTTAATAACTAAATTTCATAGAGCTTCAACTTGCTTTATCTATACTTAGTGATTATGTTGATCATATTATCAACATATGATCTTATGTAATCTTACCTCCTTTTCCCACACTTAATGAATGCTCAAGGTAGCTAGCATCTCATGCTTAAGGATTCAAGTGGGACCTAGATTCGAATTATCTTTATATATGCTGCTTAAACTCGATCACAATTATCTAACGCAATTATATCTCTAGTATGAAGTTTTCCGTTCTGAAAATTTGAGTATTATCAGTATAAATTATATATCGAAGTCTCAAATTTATATGATCAATCATATTGGGTAGCTCAACGTAATGTTCAATATTTAATTTATTCGTGAGTATTGAAGGTGTATGATACATAATTTGATTTGAATAATAATACATAATGATTAGTTTTTGAATTTCATTCTGATTAACCAATAACACACTATAAAATCGGATGTGCTTCCTAAATTTTGGTGGAATCTAAAATAAATATATATGGAGTACTAATTAGTTGTGGTTCTCAATTATATCACATTAACCCCTTTTTTTGGGGGGTGTATGAGTTGGAAAAAATTATTGTACCTTGTGCATTTCATAATGTACTAGATTTAGTTAAATAACTATGCAAAAAAAAAAGAAGAAAAAAATCTTAATTGGAGCACGTGAGACTTGGATCTTGCAAAATGAATAATTATTTTATGCATATTTGTCATTTTCATTCTCACACACCATACAGGCAAATAAAGACAAGCTCAACACCTAAAATAAATTCATTAATATCTAAATCTGAAAAGTCAAAGTTACATTAATTCCACTATCAGTTGGATTGAGTGAGTGAGATATCAATTGTCCACCACCCTAACCTAAATTGTCAAAAAAGTACCTTTTAAAAAAAAAATCTTAGAAATTATTTAGGTACAAGGAGATTTTAACATACACTCGTTTTTTGATGTGAGTCTGTTATTTCAATCGTGAATCATTTACCAATTATGGTCCTGTTTTAACATACTGGTTCCGTAGGTGGCAGTAGCTTAGGCAGTGTGGGGCGGGTAGGGTTTTGGTGTGTTTGTCTGTAGGTCGTGCTTTTCTGGGATGTGACAGCACCAAGCGCCCCTGGTTTATTGAGGTATGTCTCCGCTCCCTCTTTATTTGCTATCCAGAACCTTTTCTCTTCCTCTTTCTCTTATTTGGTAAATGGTTTTACAGTCGTTTTCTCTATAAACCTTTTTCACAAAACTGTTTTGTGGATCTTATGGAATCAACATCTCTATGAGTAGGAATACCGGTAGAGGTAAGATTGCCTACAGTTGGATCTCCCCAGACCCCGCGAAAGCGGGACCCACACTAGGAGTTTGTTGTTGTTGTTGTTGTTGTTGTTGTTACTGTTTGACAAACAGCTATTAGCTATTAACTATTAGTTATTTGTATTAATTGCTAGCTATTAGCTGTTTGCGTTAGCTATTTGTATTAGTTGTTTGAATTAGCTGTTTATTGAAAAACTGTTTGGTAAAATTAGCTGTTTTTGATAAAGTTGTGAGACAAAAAACTAATTCTTCAAAAAGCTCTTCCAAAAAGCTACTGGAATTAGCTTTTTCAAATTAGCTTTTTGGACCCAAAAAACTCTTCTAAAAAGCTCTTTCACCAAACACCTAGATTAGCATTTTCACTTGATCAAACAGCTAATTTCTGTCAAAAAAAACTCTTTTTGGTCAAAAATCTTTTCAAAAAGCTGTTTGCCAAACACCCCCTATATGTATAAACAATTCTATTATTATCGTGTTATCAATACACAATTATAAATTGGAGGCTTTGGAATATATACTTCTGAAACTACGTATAATATAAGATCCCGATTCAGGGGAGGTTACTAACAATTTTATGATAGCCATATTGACAATAATATGCTGGTAAGTAGTAATATTTTGTATGTAAATAATGTAACCCTATGGGGTGACGTAGCTCTCTTTTGGAATTTTTTTTAAGCTCCAGAAGTCACATTTCTCATCAAGAAACTTTAAGGACTGATTATTGAAAATGATAGATCCTTAATTAAGTGTACTGATAGCTACTGTGCTTATGCATAATTAACCTATATGCAGTACAACTGTACAAGGTAGAGATGTAGAGACATCCTATTCCTGTAATACTTCTTTTCCTCTAATTAATGCATTTTTCTTTTTTTTTTTTAAAATATTTTTGGTGAAAATTGCTTAATCACAGAACTTTATATCATCTGATCTGACCTTGACCATTGTTCACTTGTGAATAACTATAATTGTATAGTTAGACCCCTTAATTTGCCCGGTTATTTATAGCATATAGCCTCTTTTCTTTACCCTCTTTAATCTCTATGCCCAAACTATTACAAGCATATGAGTATGTCACCATCCAAGTGTCAATTCAATTCCCATGTATGACGGTAATGTGTCGAGCATTCGATACAGGCACCGGTAGTTTAATTAAATCTTCTGCACCCCAAAAAATGATCTTTATGTTAGATAATATAGATCGAATTAAACTTGCTTATGGCATCGATCTCAGGTCGCTACACTAGCATTCTTACAAGTTAAGTGACAACCCAAGCTTTTCGTTTATCTCACCTGTCCTCTTGGAGCACTCAACATTCAAATGTATACACACTCTAAATAAAATCCGAAATTGAGTTGGTACTTGATCACATACAGCACCAGACACTTGTAACCGAGTCTGAGTAACACAATCTATGACGATTTTCTTTTCTCTAATTTCCTTTTAGCTAGCTAGGGGTGCATAAAGGTGAGAGGCTAGGAGGCGAGAGGAGCGAAGAGTGTAGAACCCCACCCCCACAAAAACACACTGATAGTAATGTCATTAAGTTGCAGGGTCATACTCATACTCAGTCACACTCAACACACACACTCACACTCAAACTAGCTCATACTCACACTCACACAAATCCCTTTTTTCCTTTTTTATTGGGCTGTCTTCTTTTCCTTTTTTTTTTTTTGGAGGGTGAGTGTTATTGCTGAGTCCTCCCCCTCTTTCTCCTCATTTATTACAATTTGTCTCTTGCCCTGAATCCATCCTTGCCTGTCTTTGCCTTGCTTGCTCAGCTCCTATCCCTTTTCTTGTCATAAATTCTGCACAATTGTAATTTCTCCCCTCATCTGTCTCTCTCTCTCTCTCTCTCTCTCACTCAATAGATCTCTTTCTCTCTCTTCTGTGATGAATTAAAAGCTAGGGTTTGTGCAGATGCATTATATATATGATATGAATGTAATCAAACTCACCCAGAACTAAACAGCAAACGGTTGTTCTTTTTGTTCCTTCACATCAAGCAATTAAACAACTACAAGCAAGAAAAAGAGAGAGAGAGAGAGAGATCATAGTGCTCGCTAGTTATAGCTCATCTGGGAAATTTTAACATAAAGCCTTAAACCAAGGAAGAAAGAGAAAGGTACAACCTTCCCCCTATTCTCTTTTCTTTTTTTCCCCCTCTCTCTGCATATCTGATCATATTGAAACAGGTCAAGGTGCGTGTATTTATAGCTTAGCTCCTTGTGCTGTATACATCTGGTGCTAAATCAGCTTCTCTGTGCTTGTTTTTTTAGGCAAAAAAAGTCTATAAAGAAGCTCATATATACCCTTTTGAATATAAACTATAGTCTACATATGTGGACTAGTAGTCTTCTATTTCTCTCTCTCTCTCTCTCTTCCAAGAGTCTGATCTATGTGATGTAGCTAGGTTTTTGCCAGATTTATATAGAGCAATCAATCTCCAAAAAAAAGGGAAAAAAGAAAAAAGAAAAAAGAAAAGGGGGGTTATAAAAACAGCTAGGGAGGTTTTGGGAATCAAGATCCCCTTTAAGTAGAAGACTATTGCTAGTCTATTCTTCCGGCTTCACCTTAAGAAATTTCGCTGAGAGAGAGAGAGGGGGGGGGGGGGATTTAGTGAAGGAGATAAGAAAAATTAAAGAAAATTCGGGGAAGAAAATTGAAGGGCATGGGTGTTGATACACAGACAGAGATTCAGAACTCAGAAAGCTAACCCTCTCAATACCCATCATGAAATTGGCCCCCTTTTTTTTTTCCCTTTTCTTTTTTTTAAAATTTTTTTTGGGGGCATTTGATTTTATTTTTGCATATATATCATTTTCTCAAAAATATGTAAGTTGTACATAAGTTTCTCCTAATTAACCCCTAATTCCCCCATCTCTGATCTTTCTTTTCCTTTCTCTTTAGTTCTTTCCTTGAGAAAGTGACATCTGAAAGGATCTTCAGCACATCTATGATCGATGCATGTATAGATCTTAATTGTGGTCTTGCTTAGATGCCTTTTAAAAGGGATGAAATGCAAAATTGCATCTATTTCAAGTCCAACTCCATCCACCCTGCAGAAAGTTACTAATATATATTTATCCTTGGCTTAATTGAATTTAATTCAGACTTGGGGGAGCCCCCAGAGGGTTGGGGGGGTTGAAGAAAAGGAAGAGAGATCGAAAGAAAGCAACGGAGACGAGCATTGTGATCTGTTTTGGATTTTTGGAAAATAATAATCCGAATTTCAGGGTGATGGAATCCAATAATCTGAATTTAAGAAATAATCGTCAGTGCTATGACTTCTTGGCATTTTTATTGTTAATGATTCGTATTTAAATTATCTAATAGTGAGTCGAAATGGGAGTATTGGGTTTATCTTTTCCTTAGTATAGGTTTATGATAGTAAAAATGTCGTTGTTTGGAGAGTTGGCGGTTATTTCGTAAGATCAAATTCTTCGCTTTGGCCTACCTCAGAGTTCGGGTTATTATTTTCTAGAAAGCCATCTTTCTTTGAGATAGATTGCTTAAAAATTGGACCAAATTTAATTAATCGGCTAAAATAAACGTAACAATAAATGTATCTAATTATCGGTGCTAATTAATTGTATTACTACTTGTATATAGATACCTGCTAATATACTACATCAAGAATTCTCAAATGGGTGTACAAAAAAGAAAAAGAATTCTCAAATGAGACAGAAAGAATTCTCGAATGAGACGGTCTTACTCTGTATATTCTTTGCATCATTAGACAAGATAAAAGGATCTATGAATATGCCCCACAATTGATCTCATGAAAAAGCATATGTACATCATATTGTCTCATATATACTCACTTTCATACATTATACATACTACAATCAACTACTTGATCATGGCCTCTCCTCCACATGCATGGTTCCTTCTCAGAGCAGGATCAACACCATGGCATCATCAAGCAACAGCGGCAATTCATACAACTCCCCCTGCGCAGCATGCAAGTTCCTACGGCGAAAATGCCTTCCAGGGTGCATATTTGCGCCCTACTTCCCACCAGAGGAGCCCCAGAAGTTCGCCAACGTGCACAAGATATTCGGCGCTAGCAATGTGACTAAGCTCCTTAATGATCTCCTCCCTCACCAGAGGGAGGACGCGGTTAACTCATTAGCTTATGAAGCTGAGGCTCGAGTGCGAGACCCTGTGTATGGGTGTGTAGGGGCCATATCTTACCTCCAACGGCAGGTCCACCGCCTCCAGAAGGAGCTTGATGCCGCCAATGCCGACCTCCTCCGCTATGCCACCGCCACCCATGACCACCACCTCCCTATGATGGGCGTCCCACCTGCTCCTCAACAACCTACTAACACATTTGGTACTTATGATCATGGGGGATTCTCTCAGCTTTCCGGTGTGGCTTACCCTAGCTTTCTTCCCTGGGGGGAGGGCATTGACGATCATCATCATCATCCAAGGGGAGGGGGAGGTGATCATCATCAAGGTAACATGTGATCTTCTTCACCAAAAATTTTCGAACTAAAAGAGGGGGAAAGCCCTATATATGTAGGGTTTTTCTTCTTCCTCTTAATTAAGGGTTTTATAAATTAGTGGAAAATGAGAGATTAAACTCATGATGGTATTATTATTTGGTAATTGGTATATCATTAAATTAATATTGGGGTCGGGGTTAGGGTTTGATTAATTTCTAGCTAGCTAGCAAGAGACACAGTTAATGATGTGTGTATGTGTGATGTGTGCTAGCTTAGTTAGGGTAATTAGCCCCTTCATTTGGACTAGCTAGTTTAATTTGGTTGTGGCCAATTTGATCAAGTTTTCCAATTAATTAATTTGGTAACAATTGAGTATTATGTCCTATTCTTGGGGGCTTTGTGAAATAATTCAATATCGATGTAATCTATGTATTCTTTTGATAAATTGTAGTTTTGTACGTTTTGCTGTTTGGATATATAACTTGAGTTTCTAGTATCACTTTGTGAAATTCTCCCTCTTTTTCTGTCATTGGATCATCATCACTTTGTTTGGACATATGACTTGAGTTAAAGGTCAATATCTTAACTACATCCTAAGTTCAGATCCTTAATTTAGTGTTTTCGTCGATTTATCATAAGACCACTCTAGCCAAAAAAAAAAGAAAAGCCTGATATATAGCTAAGTTTACAATCAATCATGCCTAATATGAAGCTTATGAGACATTTAGACAAATTAAATGGAGGCTAGAATTAGGGTCTACATATAAGCTACTTACATTAATTATTAGTGTCCCACACCTCATGTAGGATCTTTATAAGATCTACTACGCATGCATGTATGCCTCCTTTGCTTAGTTGTCAACGTTTAATTAGCTAGCTTAACAAAATAAGTAATCTTTTATTTAGTTACAGTGTTATCTTTACTTTTCTGGCTACTTGGATATTGGAGACCACATGACCTTTCTTTGTGATCATGGACTTAGTTGAGTTTAATGGATGTTCATAGCCTTAGATTTCAAAATCTCCATGATTAACTTTTCTTTCTCCTGTTTTTTTGGCTCAAATGAGCAACAAAGGATAGAACTGTATTCTATATAGTTATAACACAAAAGTGAATGAGGAAAATCGAACATGAGATCTAATGTGTGAACGATCTCAGTCTTAACTAGTAGGTCGAGACATTTTCATGGGTTTTTTTCTGTCCTAAAAACGCCTTCGATCAATACTTTGTAATGATCATAAGATAGTATACACTTCAAACTCTTTCCTGACGAATATATCAGTTCTATCATATATTGGTTTTGTCCATTTCATTCTGTTAAGAACTTTTCTCATGAAGCTTCTAACTAGACATATAAAACTTCTAACTTGACCTTTTAGTTAAGATGATTCTTGAATATATACGGCATTACAATCTTCTTGATCGAACAAGTCATCGTGTGTTTGAATCTTACCAACTCTATGACTAAATTATTTTGCAAGGTTAGATTGTGTACAATCATTGCGTATCTATGTGCAAGGTACGTGACTTGCTTCCCCTTCCACAAAAATTGTCAAATTCCTTGTTATTACCGACAGTAGATGCATGGTTTTAACCAAAGGTTTCAAAGAATAAGGCTGGCTGACATCTATATGCACTTATTTAGCAACAAGCAAGAATCTATACCCATTACACGTTATTCATCAATTTTCTTCAGAATGATGATGCAAAAACTAAACAGTCTTTGCTTCTTCTCCTTGTAAGTTGTCATTTTTCCTTTTGTCTTCAAGGAAGCCAATTTATTATTTAACAAACATAAAAATGTAAGCTAGTTATGCAACTTGTGTTAGACAAAAATAACCACCTTTTAATTTTTTTTTAATCAATGATTGAACATCGTTAACTAGAATTTAGCTGTTGTCAGTTCATATAAGATAGAGGTTTCTCAACATACGTTTCAAGGTTAATGGATACGATCGTTCTTCGTTCAACTTTTGTTCAAACTCAAGCAATTGGAATAATTAACTAAACAATTACGATCATTAAATCTTCAATTAATCTGGCACTATGAATCTTAATTCAGAAGCTTTCTTCAACCGGACATCAAATCATCATTAGAGGAAGAATATTTTTCCGAAATATCTCATTTCAAGTTCTCCTTCATATTCATTTTGAAACCTACCTATGAGTATTTTACTAACTTGCCATTTAAGAGATAAGTGCGCACTTATCTCTTACTAGCAAGCTAAGTATATATATATGAGTTCTTATGTTCGATTGGTCCCCTTTACCGTTAATTAATGACCTTTTTACCTCATCTTGATATTTTATTTGAAAGAAACTACCCCCTTTTAAAACCCTAGGTAGAAACAATCACATCTCACTTGATCGACCTTAAAATATTCTGTCCAAAATCCCTGTATTCATGTCCTCCAATGGCTTCAATTAGGTAGGACTAAAGGAAATTAAAGTTCTCTTAAAGGCATTATGATAATGAGCTCACATATCTCCTTTTTCTTGGTGAATAAATAGTAGCATCATGGCCCATCTCTTTCATGCAAGGGCAATTATATATGCTGTACAGTGGTTTAGGTAATAGTTGAGATTTTCTCTTCTCTTTTTGGATCCCCAAAAAAAAAGAAAAAAAAGGGTTTTTCCCATTTGACCAAAAGAATAGTTATTTCTTGCCTATTTAATTTGTGGCTTTTTCAACTGTTTGTCTTGGCCCCTCTATCTACAGTTAACAGTTTTTTCAGGGAAAATCAGTACTACTATACTACTATATACCACTTAATTTGTAGAATAATAATGTGTGGGACATATGTATACAATATACTTGTTTGCATATATATACACCATGCATGTATTTATTCAAGGATTTATGACAGTTCAAAAGCATTATAGGATATGATCATGAACCCACCATTTGTGGAGCCCTTGAATGGTTATGTTTACCTACTAAAAAGATTATATCTATCATGACCATATATTGTTCAAAATTTGAACCAAGTCAGCATGTCTTCTCTATCTTAGGTGTACTGCTAGCTTGTGTTTTTGTTAACATCTTTTTTTTCTTTTCTTTTTAACAATTTTTAGTCCATAATAACAACTTTTAGTGTACGTATGTCCCACATTCGTCAAGTCTAAAGAAATTCAGAAATAGCTAGCTTTATATTTGCAAACATCGTTATCCACTAAAAAGATTATATCTTGGGATGTAATATACAGAAGAACCCTAACAATAATATATGATAATTTAAACAAATTAATCACCAGATGGTGCATGCATGAAGAAGAGAACATATGTTTCACAATTATAAGGGCTTGTTAGTTTCGACATTTATTGTCTTTACATGTTAGCATGCAATTAAGTAATATAAGATTAAGTTGATAACAACAAGAGCGAAGTTATAAGGTGCGGAAAGAAACTATATGGAGACAATTACAAGGCACCGGCAAGGAGTTGTAAAAAGTTATACAAAGGGCGGTGAACTAGTGCTTCCAAATGCTAAAAAGAATATGTTACATTGATTGGACGTAAACATTCCTGTCATGCAAATAAGTTTACAATTGTATTTCCATTATCTTGTTTAGTTGTAAAAGAGTATTCCAAATAACAACCACCTTATAACTATGATTAACATAAATTATGTAATCATAATTGCATTACAGAGTTGATTATATTACATTACTTTTAACCAAATATTACATTAGGTGTATACAAAAGACATGCAAAACGGAGAGATCAATAGAATATCTATGGCCCTGTTTGGTAAACAGCTGTTAGCTGTTAGCTGTTAGCTGTTTGTATTAGCTGTTAGCTGTTAGCTGTTTGAATTAGCTGTTTATATTAGCTGTTTGAATTAGCTGTTTTTAGAAAAAGTGTTTGGTAAAAATTAGCTGTTTCTAAACAATATGTTGATAAAATCTCATTTATGCCCTTATTTATAAATTAGTTTTTAATGGGATGTGTGTAATTTTTCCAAACTTATGGATAATTATGTCATTTCCACAAAAAGCTCTTCTCAAAAGGCTAATGAGAATAGCTTTTTCAAAAAGAGCTTTTTGAAGCCAAACAGCTGTTGCAAACAGCTCTTTACCAAACACCCTTTAGCTGTTTGACTTGGTCAAAACAGCCAAAATTCTCTCAAACAGCTATTTTTTCTCAAAAAGCTATTTTTTGAAATATGCTAATTAATACGTGGGATGATATATATATTTATATTCATATGTTTAAACTTATTAGCAAACGTAGGGAATATATAACAAGGATAAGGTGGAAGCATGTTAGGAGGGATAGGAGAGTGTACAGTTGAGAATGTAAGTACTGTTTAATGAAAGAGAGAGGACTAAAAGAGAGAGACAGATAGCCAGAGGAAGAAATCAAAGAAAACAGTGCAACGATGGGCATGTACTCCTGTATATATGTATGCAATGCTGATCATCAGAAGAATGCAGACTTTAATTTCAGTCTGAACTTAAGTAACTTGTCTGATGGTGAAACTTTGATTTCCTGGCATACCCAACAACAGTGCAAGAGTTTGATATCACACCCAAACTATTCATATCAAAGGTTTCAACCCAATAAGAGGCAAGAGTTTGACGGTACTCACGTCGAAATTAGGTCTGTAATAAAACCGAGTTAACTTATTATTGAGCCCTTGAACTTGGCTCGGGCTTTAATCAAACCAAACTCAAGTTGAGTATGAGCTTAACAAGTTCAGTTCGTTTGGCTCGGTTTGGCTTGACTGATTCTTTTTTTTCCCTTTTTTTTTGAAGCGTTTGTATGGAGAGTAAGAAAATATCACAACAGGATCATGTAAAAAAATTTATTCCAACGAATATATACTTATTAAATCTAAGGCAGAAATCTAGAATTTAACATTGATTGTAGTATTGAATTTGGAAAATTTTTAGCAAAAACAACAAAAAGAAGAGTTTGTAAGTCGAACTTAAACCGCACTCCAAATTGTCCAACTTGCATCTAAACCCGATTTTCAGCCCAAACTTGAATTGAGCTCATATGTGAAGGAGCCGAACCCAATCCCTCAGTTACACTTCTAACCCAAACCATTTAGATCCAACATTTCTGTGCTATATTTAAGAAACATTCAACTAAAAGCTTAAGATATGACGAAATTTAGGGGTTTAATTAGGATGTGTTCCATATTATTACAACATATTCTCTTACACAAATGCTCTTTGAGCATGAGTGTCAATACCACAAATGTTATACTTTTAGGTATCTTTTTCAGTAGTCTAATATGTTACATTTAAACTAATTACTACGTACATAAGATAAGTTATATACTCTAATATGTTATATCATGCAGCAAACTAAATCAAAGCGCACGGGCGATCCGAGGATTAATAATCAGTGATCAATCTGAGGAGAGAGAATCAAATCCAAGAAGAAGATAAGATTGTCCCTTCTCTATATATCTTTTTCTTCCTTTGTTGTATGTTGGATTTGCATGCTGGTGGCGAGCCTCGGTCTGAGTCTGAGTCTGAGCTGCAAATGCAAAGAAAAGGGACCCTCAAACCTCTGCAAAATCCAGATCATGTCACGTCAATCAACATCCCTTTCTGTCTCCTTCTCTTTCTCTCTCTCTCTCTCTCTCCTCAGAAATTTTTAGCATGATAATCTAGACTCGTGCACCCAAAACAATATTTGGATGAAAAGAGGGTATCTCCTCGACTTGATGGAACCTTAATCTTAGTCGCCCCATTGTATCATTATGTTGATGAAAAATATATTCAAATCTGTCATTAATTGCACGGTTCATTCAAGAAGTTTGTTCTAATTATAGAAACAATAATAGCATAGAAATTTTAGACTTTATTCTTAAGTAGCTAGGTCAATTTGAAATTCCTATATATGTGAAAAATTAATTGCTCTAGTTGACTTTAATTAACTGTTGAATACAATTATATATATATATATATATATATATATATATATATATATATATATGTGTGTGTGTTTATGTGCGCGCGCGACGTTATGGTTGTAACACATGTTTCTTAAACATTTATTAATACTTTATGAAAAATAAAAATTTAAATAATATGCGATTTAACGTTATCATAATGAAGAGTGCATTTTCAATTGCTTCTATGAAGAGAAAAAAGAATAGATTACTAATAAGTTAATAATATTATTTCTAAAAATTTAAATTATAAGATTAGTTGTCATATTTTTAAAAATATTTTAAATTTTTTTTTTTAAAACAATGTATGCGTAGCATGGGTTTAAAGACTAGTTTAATGTAATTTGTAAAATCTATGTTGTATCATTACATGCCCTTTAATATAAACTTTCTTCAAAGTCTTTTATCTATAATAATTGGCATTAATTAAAGTTCACTTGATAAATTTGTAGAGTTGATATTTCAGCATAATTTTGAAATTTGTTTAAAATTTTAAATAAATTGACTACTAAAATTCAAAAAATTATTATAAAATAAAATGAGAGGAGCCGTAATTAGTTTGCGTGATGTCTAGAGCTGGAAAACGGGTCGGGTTGACCCATTATTTAACAAACGGGTCAATTTTGTGTCGGTATTAAAAATAGCCTAGATTTGCCTTAAATTGAAAAATAACATATTTTCATGCTAAACGGTCTAATCGTGTCGACTTCGGGTCGAAATCGGTTCGGATCGGGTTGGGTTTGGGTTTCTCTCAGTAACTTCGGGTCGGATTTATGTCGTGTCATCGTGTCGGATCAGACATTCCCAACTCTAGTGATGTCACTTGACTTTGAGAAGTCAACATATGTGCACCTTCATCGTGTGCACGCCCTATGATTAGTCAAATCTTGAATCGTGTTTGTTGGCCTTCGATTCGATGTTGCACGGTTGCACCAAGTCCCCCCCCCCCCCTCTTTCTTTTCAAAATAATTGTGATTTTCATATTTTGCATGTTGTAGGTAAAAAATAAATATATAAATAAAATTGACGCAATAAATAGTTCTTATTGCCAACAAGTAGTTGTAGGAAATGAAAAAAGAAATAAAATCAAACTGACTTTGACACAATAATAATTACCGTACGTACCTACTTATCATGGAAGCATGGGAAATCCATCCACCCTAGCTCCCTCGGCGGCCATACCAGGGTTCGAATTTTGAGAGAGCCATGCTTTTCCTTATTTGAGAAGGAAATGTGAGCTAGGTTGCAAACATATCCTCTTAACTAATTAAGGTTCTGATATGTAGCATGTCATACCTTCATATGGACCTAGTCTGGTCTTGATCGTATCTTCCTCTCTACTCATTGCATACCATCGATCTAACTAGGTTAATTAATTAGAATACCTTTCACTATTCTTAATAGGTATCCGTTCTAAGATGTACACACTTTCTGATGAAACCTAGCTAGCTGGCTGGCTGCTGTGCACACATTTGAGTTCATAGTCCATGGTTCATTCACCTATGGAGAGTATAATGGGTAAATAAAAGGAAGATGATCGAGCTAGGAAAAGAATTGAATGAAGTGGGTACTACTTGTATAGTTAAGTAATTGTTTGGTAGTGTAAACATATATAATGATCAGGAAAAGGTCCACAAATACGTGTAAAACAAGCAACCCCCAGGTGAATTTTCGTCAAATAGGTGGGTCAGAAGGAAAAAATATTAATGTAATAAGTCTGTCAAATGTTAAATTTTCTAACTGTAATAAACGAAGGAAAAACAACTATAAAGCTCATTTTCAAAAAAAAATAAAAATACTAGCTTGATTAACTGATTAAATCATCACAAGTTTTTGCGTGAGACAGTACAACGGTGACTTAGTGTGAGACGATTAACGTAACAATTTTCTTTTTTGTTTTAATTTGAGGCGGTTAGTAATGAGCGTGTAATTCATCTCACAATAAATCATCGTAAAATAGTCTTCCTCAAGACGTACTATCAAATCATATACACTTATATATGGCTATAAAATTATTACATATATATATATATATATATATATATATATATATATATATATATATATATGTTGGAGTTTATAACCTTTATTTATTGTGGTGTTTTAGGTGTGTTTGGAATTTTTAGATTGGATTTTTCTTGGACGTAAATTGTATTTTTTAGGTTGGAACTCTAAAAAGGCCGAAAAGAAAGGATTTCTCTGTCTTGGGATGGAAATCTTGTCTTGTCATTAACAAAATAATGGAGCATCCTCTTTTTTCTACCCTCCCATGCATTTACCCTTCAATTCCTTCGATCTGTTTGTTGTTGTATTTTCCCGTTTTCCCTCTGTTTTTTTTTTCCTGGAGATTTTCTGAACTAAATTATATTACTTGTAAGAAGTTATTCATCATTAGTAGTTAATTAATTTTCTAATCAATTAAATAAATATTTACCTAAAAAATCTTCAATTATTAAGGACGTAGAAGCATTGTGTAGACCCCTTTTTAATACCAACAAAAATCTACATTTCACTTATTCTTAAGTTAACAAAGTAACCACAATTCACTAATTTAACTGAGTCTGTATCATTTGAAATAAAATAAGAGATTATTGATGTAACCGACACGTACGAATATAGGTGGCTAACTAGTAGATCGAGTTACCACATACGAAAGGTCCTATTGCTGACTTAACTAATTTGATCTACATACGGAAATGAGATTTATCTACTTAACTAAGTACATTCAATTACCTTTTCTTTAAAAAATAATATATCATGCATGATCACTAAAATCTTACTAGCTTATTGCTATCTAGATTAGATACATGAAATAAATCTAGGGAGATCTGGTGAGACATGGCACACATAGATTTTTATTATTTTGATCATAGCTAGATATAATTAGTTGATCATGATGATCATTCGTCACAATGCCTACCTTAATTTTTCATACCATAGCTCGATGGACCCTACCCAATAATAGGTTTCAAAAATAAGCACGCCACTTGCATGGTGGCTAACCACCACTATTCTCTCATCAAAATTTTCTCATTAACAATAATATGTTTGCTAATTATATACTATAGTTTTGGAAGGCTCACCACCTTTGTTTTTTTAATTTGGGGGGCAGATTGCCAATGATGATCACCATCATTATCCCATTAGTTATGATGTACTTAATTGCACAAAAAAAATTAGCATTCTATTTTATATATATATATATATATGATATAGAGAATCTAGAATGTTGCAATGTTCTCTTTAATTTTGATCATAACAATATTAATTTATGTGGACATATAGCTTTATTCCTTTGACCTTAATTAGAAAGAGACTTAAGTATCCTTTTTATTTAATTAAGCGTTGTTTAGTGCTCCGCAGAAAGGCAACTCACTTGCTGATTAAGTTAACTCAGGAATATTTATCAACGTACAATTAATTAAATTAAGTCCAAAAAAGATATTAACCGATATTCCAGACAGATATGAATATAATTTATAAATAAAGGAAAAAAGAGCAACTGCCAGTCCTTTTTAAAAAAAAATAAAATAAAATAATGCGTACATTTTGCTATGACGAATCCACATCCAACGGGCCAAAAAGGAAAGCTGGGTCCAATAAAGAGGCAAAGCCCAAGTGCGGATACATTTATCCATAGTCCAAGGCCCATATCATTGTTGTATATATTTTTTCTTTTTCTAGATGCAGTTGTAGAACGGTAGAAGTGAGTCCACTATTCTTTTTTCATTGTTTTTGGGATGAAAATTCCTTGTCTGATATTATGAAACAAGTTTTAGCAAATTAACATTACCTATAATATAAAAATAGTTTTGAAATCTTTATAAAAAAACAAAACCGTTAAATTCACCAGCAAAAAAGACATTAATGATTAGTATACCTACATATTTAATTGGGATCATATTATTTTTATCTCGATGTTTACCAACGATGTATAGATACACCACACTATTGTACTTTTATCATTTTTAGTAAAACAGAATCAAAGTGAACTTCGGATTGAGAGATATTTTTTATTTATTTTTTATACAAAGGTGATATAATTTATAAAAAAACATAAAACCATAGGAGAGGAAAAATCAATTATTAAAAAATCAAGATGCTATTGACTTCACATATACTAGATTTATAGTGATACTGCTAGTCTATATGATCCAGCAACACAATCCAAGCCCAATAGGGCCCATAAGGAGTCAATTTGACTTTGACCAGCCAACCCAAAAATTGCAAAGATATTTCTTAAAAAAACAAAAGAAAAAAAAACCCACGTTCGTATTGGCTTGGCGCGACTCAGAAGCGCCTCTTCTATGACTTTCGTCTTTTTCGATTTTGTTCGACTTCAAAATCAGACCGATCGGAAAACCTAATCCGGACATCATCGCCGGCGACTTCATTTTTTCCGATCAGAAACACACTCTCTAAAGGTTTTCCGGCGAGAAGATCACAAATGTAGAGAGGTAAACAAAGCTTGATCGTGATCGCAGCCATAGCCATCGCCATCCTAGAGAGAGAAAGAGGAAGAAAGAGAGAGAATGGCGGGCGCGGCGTCTGGGCTGTTCCTGCTGGACGTCAAGGGTAGGGTGCTCATATGGCGCGATTACCGAGGTGACGTCACCGCCGTCGAGGCTGAGCGTTTCTTCACCAAGCTTCTCGGCAAAGAGGTTCGTTTCGTCTCGGACTTTCGTCATTTTAGGGTTTGGATGTTTGATCGGTGTTATTGTTTATGTTAATTTGTGCGAAGAAATGATTTTGATGAAAAGTTTGTTTGATTTTGGTGGAGAGAAAAAAAGGACGATGTGATATCGCAGGGGCCAGTTGTGCACGAAAGAGGTGTAACGTACATGTTCGTGCAGCACAATAATCTTTATTTGATGACGGCTTCTCGCCAGAATTGCAATGCTGCTAGTCATCTCCTCTTTCTTCATCGTGTTATTCAGGTGCAATTCAAATTTTGGGAGTTTCTTGGTTGATCATGTAATTGAATTGTTATTCAGAGTGTCAGGGAGGCATTAAGATAAGAATGTGGGGTTTGACTTGAAAATATGGCGTTTGAATGGCTGGCTTCGTGGAAGATTATGCTGCATTCTGCTAATTGTGGTTAATTTTACTGCAGTTTGACCTATATTGCATATTCCAGCACTTGTGTTAGTCTTTTGCAGTATTAGGGTATCTTTTGTGATTTAGTTGTAATGTAGAGCCCGTAAATTTGCGTGTGAACTTTTAAAAAGGCAAAGACAAGAGCTTGTGAGCTGTTCTGCAGTTTTTGTTGATACAAGTCCACTTTATGTAGCGGTCGAAATGGATTAAATCTTGCCATATGTACAAGTCGGGTTCTGCTCTTCTATCAAAGTCACTGTAAGCAAGTTTTAGCTTCTAATAATTGTGCATTTAAGAAAAATGTCTCACTCAACTGTTTTAGTATACCATTGTAATGTAATCAAATATAGGCAATCAACTCCTTTCATATATAGGGTCCCAGAAACATCATTGCAATTTAATTGTAGGTCCTACCCCTTCAACCACCCCCCCCCCCCCCCCAAAAAAAAAGAAAAGGGGAAGAAAAAACTTCTTCACTGGGCAAGGCTTCAAGCATTGGATTGTTTGTTTGGTTGGTTGCGGGTGTGTAGGTCAAGGGTTGTCTATACCTCTCATGTTGTTTTTTAAATATACAATAAGTAATATTGTACCATCCTTGAGGCTTAAAACCATGGCACAATCCTTTCATACTTTTATTATTTTTAAAAGAGTTGCCTATGGAGTAATAATGGGGGTAGTTCGTACAGAATCTATAGCTGTAACGGAGAATGAAAAAGATCGTACCTTGAGAGTATTCTCGTCACTCACTAAGCCTTTATATGTACATTTGTGCTTTCCCATGCAGGTTCTTAAGCA
The DNA here is from genome assembly GCA_017589665.1 of Selenicereus undatus. Classification (NCBI taxonomy): domain Eukaryota; kingdom Viridiplantae; phylum Streptophyta; class Magnoliopsida; order Caryophyllales; family Cactaceae; genus Selenicereus; species Selenicereus undatus. The sequence continues at coordinate 126,140,774 of JACYFF010031957.1, read as the reverse complement.
TTATTTTGAAGAATTGGAAGAAGAGTCGCTCAGGGACAACTTTGTTGTGGTGGTAGGTATAGACTGAACACTTTAAGAAGGAGAACATTCTCAATATTGATCAAATTCTGAGGACTTGTTTAGTCACTCCTTATGCCTTTTCCCTTTTTGGCAGTATGAGCTACTAGATGAAATGATGGACTTTGGTTACCCTCAATACACTGAGGCGAAGATTCTCAGCGAGTTTATTAAAACTGATGCTTATAAGTTGGAAGTCTCTCAGCGGCCACCCATGGCTGTAACAAATGCAGTGTCTTGGCGCAGTGAAGGGATACGATACAATAGGAATGAGGTTGGTGTCCTCATCATTTCCATATTGTTCCTATAATTATACTGTTGTGATACCATATGAATAGGTCTTCTATTCTTATCTTTGATTTCAGGTTTTCTTGGATGTGATTGAAAGTGTTAACATACTTGTCAATAGCAATGGTCAGCTTATTCGTTCAGATGTCAATGGAGCATTGAAGATGCGAACGTACTTGAGGTGAACAAACTAATATTTTCCTTCTGTTTCTTGATGCTTTCTTAATCTCAGGCGACCATAGATGCATTCCATATCATTTTCAATTGGTTTTTGTTGGTCCATAAATAGATCTCTGCTTGTCGCTCAGGATCTCCTTAAGCCTCTGCTTAGTTGGTATGAGACAGTAGGTGGTTGTGCTTGTTGTGAAGGTGTGTTCCTTAGTTGCTAGTAGTCAGTTTTGTCATGCTTGCTCTTTCATATATATGAGATTACAGGTTGTCTGTTCCCGGGAGTTCAGAGACACCCAAGTTGCTGAACAAATATTGTATCTCAACACAGCAATGCTAACTTTGATTCCTTACTGTCATAATTTTTGTTATGTAAAATATGGTTGTCTGCTAATGTATTCATGACTGCAGAACATTGGACCATGTTTAAGTTCTCCTTGGTTTTCACCACATGTTTCTTTGTTATCTATTTCTGCATGGACTCATCTAGTCGACATTTAGTCCTGGCTGTCGTGTTTTCATCAAGAAGGTTTTAAGCTGATAGATAACCATATGAGATTTTGTCATTTTCTCTGTTTGGAATGTTAGTACGCTCTTTTCACTTGGTAGAATTACTGGTACGGCACTTAAAAAGGATGCATCTGAATTTGGTCACATGTGGCTATTTTTAATCTAGATTTGAGAACGGATCATGTACTAGGTTGTTTTAATTTGTGAACTTTCCTTCTTTTCATGTCCTCGCAATAGTCTCTCAAGGCTGATGCAGACGCCCTTTACATTTTTACTGTAGTGGTATGCCGGAATGTAAACTTGGCTTAAATGATAGAGTTCTTTTGGAGGCTCAAGGTCAATCTGCAAGAGGAAAGTCCGTTGATCTGGAGGACATCAAATTTCATCAGTATGTCTCCACCGCTTCCTTTTTTACCCATGCCCAATTAAGTCCTCTTGTGCCAACAACTGTTCAGTTTGCAATGATCTTTGCTCTCTGTATTCTAACAGGCAGCCTTTTCTTCAGGTGTGTGCGTTTGGCACGATTTGAAAATGACAGAACAATATCTTTTATACCTCCGGATGGTTCATTCGACTTGATGACATACAGACTGAGTACTCAGGTTTGCTTGTTTTCCACATGGTTCTCAAGGCTGCCTATGTAATTATGTCATGAGACTTTCTGACATTTAATGACTTTTAAGTCTCTTCCATTTGCTCAAGTGTGTGTTGTTCGGTGGCTATTAGGTTAAGCCACTAATTTGGGTTGAAGCTCAAGTTGAAAGGTATTCTAGAAGCCGCGTTGAAATGCTGATAAAGGCTAAGAGCCAATTCAAGGAGCGCAGGTATCTCTCTAGAAACTTAAAATTTTGTTTGTGTTATGTTTTTCATAAAGTATTGCTTGAAATTGTCTTCCATGAAGGAATATCTGGCAAACTAGTCTTCACGGTTCATACTTGCCCATTACTACAGTTACGCCACCAATGTTGAGATTGAATTGCCTGTCCCACCTGATGCTACAAATCCTAGCATCCGGACATCAATGGGATCTGCAACATATGCTCCTGAGAATGATGCAATTATGTGGAAAATTAGATCTTTCCCTGGAAATAAGGTATGGTCATTCTCAGCGCCTTCCAGTTACCTGCAATTTTGATCTTGCTAGTAGAACATCTTACTGTATCCAGCATTTGTAACAGGAATATCTATTGAGGGCGGAGTTTCTACTTCCCAGTGTAAGTGCTGATGAAGGAGTTCCAGAAAGAAAAGCACCTGTTCGTGTTAAGTTTGAGATACCCTATTTCACTGTCTCTGGAATTCAGGTTCTCTTTTTACAGTCACTTCTTTTAGTTGGAAATCCTCTTTGTTCTTTTATTCCTACTGCTCCAGGGCTTACCCAGAAGCACATAGTTGTGTCAATACGCAGGCTTTCACCAAAGGTGTAAATAAGATAAGATGCTTAGATTAGTTCCACAATGTTGGAATCACATATATTTATGTCCAAGGTCAACCCTGGGGTGTCCAACCCCGCCTCCTGGGATCACTTCCTGGGAGGCACAAATTCCCACCTACAGGTTGGCTAAGGGACTTGGTTAAACATCCCCTCCCCCTGGGTGTGCCTATATAGCTTCACCAAGCTATCCCCGGATACCAGCTGAGGGGGGTGGTCTGGCCTGCCTACTTTTAGAAAGAGGGTATGCTGGTGTGTCGACTTGCAGTGGGATTGTTCAATCCAAGACCCCCAAATGAGGGATTATTGGCGTCAAATACCCTTGAAATGAATGCGGTCAGAAATCCACTTGTTTTTCTCCATTGCTCCTTTCTTCTCGGTGAATTTTAAAAAACAAAACATAGAACAAAAATAACTGGTGTAATTTATGTGTAATTGTTGGTTGTTTGCCAGGTGAAGTATCTCAAGATCATAGAGAAAAGCGGATACCAGGCTCTGCCTTGGGTAAGATACATAACAATGTCTGGCGAATACGAGATAAGACTGTTCTAAAACCTACTTCATGTGAATTAGACACTATACCATTTTAACAGCAACAGCAGCATCACAAGCAGCAGCAAATTTTACAGTCCTTCCTGAGATAATCGCGCTTTATTTTTATTTGTATCCTTCAATTTTTTTATTCCCTCAGCTCTCCACTGTTTTTGTTCTGAGTGAGCTTCTTATACGCAATAAGCAACTGAACGCATGAAATTAGTGAACATTTGTGTGTTTTTGGGTGCCAATAGAGACCTAATTTGTTCATGCGTTATATCCCTTACCAAAAAATATTTTTATCATAGCTCCAAATCTATAGACCAAGTAATATAATGCAATCTCTCTATCTCTTTTTTTTTTTTTTTTTGAGATGGACCATGGAAATAAGAGGTGAATTTTAAAAAATTAAAAAATATGATATATAATAACCCGGATCTACACATCTAGAACTACCGGATAATATGGACTTATTTAGGTGGGTAGCTGTTGTCCCCTTCATTTTTCGACCACGTTAATTTCTTCAAAACAAAAGATTATACGAGCCCAACCAGAAACTTGCTGGTCCTGAATGAACCAGAACTATAATGCTGCAATCTGAGATCAAAACCTCAAACTCTGCAATTCTGCTAATAGTACAAACCTGGAAACGTTCATACAACCTAAGTACTAAAAATCTTCTCTAGAAATATAATACAACTACGAACTGAGCCTACGCCGAGTCTAAGCATCGAAACAATTTAAAACACAGATATCTAATAGAGAGCTGTTCTAGAGGTCAGATTTTACTAATATACACATGCTAATCTCAGGGTTTCCTACTGATCCTCCCCCTATCTTGGAAAATCATTCCAGATTAAAACGCATCCCTCGCAACCTCTTTATAAAAAGATGATAATTCGAGTCTCGATCTAGCATGCTGATCCTCACGTACTGGGGGCTCACCCCGAAATGCTTCCCACTCCTTGTCAAAATCTTGTGGCCTCGAAGGAAGCTTTCACAGTCATCGATCTTCCCCTCGCATTTCAACCATGCAAATGCTGTAAAAGCATAAAATTTCCCAACATGAAAAAACAATTAGTTCTCTTGTCCTAAGGTGTTGTAGATGAAGTACAAAACTTGACAATGGCGATTAACAGCAGCATGATGACAATCAGTCAATATGGATTCAAAAAGAATCTAATTGTCAGTTAGGCACAAAATAGCCAGGGAAGAAAATATTGAATGAAAAAAGTTTCACAAATTTACCTGGTTGGGTCCTAAAAGTTCGATTCGAGTAGTTGCAAAAAGCAGCAGGGAACTCGGGAGTGCTGAACAGGCCACTCTGTTTCACTGCTTCTCTCAACTGGTTCCACCTCTCTGCCATGAGATGGTAATTAACCTCGAAAAAGTTCCTGCCCTCTTCGACGTCACCACCATGCTCAGAGCTGTCTGAGACAGCCTGCAAAATCTTTGCAGCTCGGAGCTGTGAATCTTTCGAAACTCCAATGCTGTTCAGCTCTATGAACTTAGTCATTCTTTTGGCTACGTCTTCATCCTTCACAACAGCCCAGCTGTGACCATGCCGATGAAGTTTCATGAACAAATTTGTCACAGCTTTATACATGCCAAAGAAAGTTTAGAGCATGCATCTAGTTTAACTACATGAATTCAGATTGACCCCTTGTTCTCAGCTAGCTTCTTTGCCCAAGCGGTCATTACTTATTAACCAAAAGTTGGGTTAAAAATCACAACTTAATCTGTATCTCTGAATGTGAAAGTAATTGGGAATGGACCACGGCCACCACAAGAACCCATGTCGCCTATACTAAGCTGAGTTTTCACTTCACCTCCATACCCATGTTATGCACATGACGCTTCAACATGGGTATGGACACATTATAATTTATTTTAAGCCAGAGAACATGCAAAATCTTCAGGAATGGTGAGTCTGATTCCCCGACACATACGAAATCAAATTAAATACACATGAGGTCAGTCACTAGAATTCAGAAGCAAATCATGAGCCTTCTTTTTAGACGAATTTCATGAAAGAGTGGGGGACACCATATATCTACTAAAGTTGAAAACAAAAACTCACCCAATTCGCATTCCAGCATGGCCAGTGCTTTTAGAGACAGTAAAGAGCATGATGTCATGGTCAGCAGGGGAAGTAATGGGAGTATACTGCGGCCAGTAATAAGCGAAGTCATGAACCAACATCCCTCCAGTTCGGTTAACAATGGGTTGTCTCATAAACCCATCCGGATTGTTCGGAGAAGTGATTAGTTCAATGTAAGGCTTGTCTTCATTGAAACTGGCGGCATCACCAACCCATTGGTACAGCCCAGACTTCATATACTCAACAACTTGGCGGTAAAACTGCAATAAAATTCACAGATTATCATCATAAACTGGGGAACTGATTGCTTAGAATTCTATAATGTACCCTCCCACGACTTACTGCCAACACTTCTACTAAGATATTTATCTATACACAACAATAATAGCGACACCCAATGTGGACCCTGCAGAAGCAAGTCACAAATTATCAACGTTTTTTACCAAAATATTCCATAATGTACCCTCCCATGCTTCTATCAATGCTTTTACTAAAAGATGATTAAGAGAGGAGCATCGACAAAAATCATAGTTTCATAATTGCATGCATCAACAATCTGTTGAGAAGAGTTGAGACTAAGTTTGAAAAACAAAAGGGGGAAAAGAAAAACACTTACGGCCTTCTAGAGTATTTTTTAAATATTAGTCAAAGGATAAGATAATGGTCTGCTTATTAAGATTCCTAAGTTCGTGATGGTCATAATCATGTTACATTACAGCAAAGTGTCTTCAAAAGTAAACTAGTAAAGTTGTCTTTAATAAGTCCATACGCCACCCACATTGACTTTGTAGATCTAGAAGTAGACATATGGTTTGATATTCAGTCACTAGCTCCTCTTTAGTCTTTATTATAACTTTCCATTCAATTGTTTGAGGATTGCTCACTTTTGGCTCTAATTTACAGAAGAAGCACTTACAAAAGAACGGTATGCTCAGGATCCGTAGGAGTTTTCGCAATTGACCACTTTCAAAGCATTTCCTATCTATTTAAAAGATGGCTGCCAGGAGCAAATGCTGTGCTTAAATTTCTTGAAGTAGAGACACCACTATAATAGTGCTCATTAAAGCACCACATCAAAGTCAAAAAATTATCAACACATAGTTGTATACTTGTATATTCATAGCAGGCCCCCTAAACCAACCAAAGTGATATCACAAAGCTTCCCCTAGGACTTTCTTTTCTTCTTTTTTTTTTTGGATTTTCTTAGGGGGGGAGTTTTCATGCGTATTAAGAACCCAAGCTTTCACCTATGATTGACAGAAGGCATTATGGTTTATTCCACTAAAATCCCAGCTAAAATAACAAATTCCCAACATTGGGTTTTTCAATCTTTTTCAATATATGTCATCCTCCTCACGATCCAACAAATAAAAATAAAATGAGGAACTTCACAGTGAGTTTCTCATGCGCTCCTTCGATTGACCTCCCATTGGCCAAAATACTATTTAACACATACCAATTCAAAAATACTTGAAAGCAGACGCATGAATTAGCCACAACTGTGACAATTGCATCTGCAAGTTGTCAGGTCTCACTTTCCAACAATCTGACGATGCGGACCATCAAACATGGAGAGGCAGGCAAGGGTAGTGACCCTCATCATGATCTATGAGTGCGAAAAAAGAAATCAGAACACGTGAAGCTGACTCACCGAGTAGTATGGTGTGGCAGACACTATGCTTATTGGTTCATTTGCTCCATATGATGAGAGAGCATAAAGTGCAGCCTGGAATAGCTGCGTGGAGCCTGTCCCAACTACAATGTGCTGACCCTCAGTGATGGCATTCCCGACAATGTTATGCAGCCGGACCACTTCTTTCGCAAATTCTGGTTCTAGAAACCAGCACAGGTTCCTGACATCGGAGAAATAACTCATAGATTGCCACCCTGAGATCACAACAGTGGTCTTGTCTCCCGCCTGCTGCCAATACCTTTCATACATTGTCGGATCGCCGCTGATATTTGATCAGACATGTTGAGGGGGGGGGGGAGGAACATTCAACGTCAGATCATGATGATTGATATAAATATCACCACTAATGTGTCATAATTCAAATCAACAATATAACAGCACAGGTCATACAGTCTGCATGCCGGTATTTAATGCATGTCATGTTCATCGATTAATTACCCATTACCGTTAATAATAGAAGAATCCCTTACATCGCCGAAGGCCCACTTATCAGATATGACAAATATCCTCATATTAAAGCAAATACAGGTGCTAGTATAAGTTCATACTTTCACCATGATCAGGGTTAATTGCGGTTTGCCAAGAAGCTTTATTTGTGCACTATGCATCATAGTTACCGCTTACCAGAAATGCTCTTCAAACCCTTAAAAAGGAAATTGATTGTTACTTATCAATTACCACACCAAATTTAGCATTACTTAGGTGTCATATCAATTGACCCTAGAACAAGTATTGCAAAAGTTATGAGCATTTCCAGCACCTGTTCCATAAGTGTGTGCATAGATATGATATATTTTCCAGTGTAAGAGGACACAACAGAGCAAATCCATAGAAGAAAATAGATAAACTGCCTGCTAACAATTACACAGCACTGCACCAAGATAGGCAAATCTTCTTTCATAAGCACATACAGATACAAGAGGGCAACATAATATTAACAATTTAGCTATGGGTTCCACTACATAATAGTTGAACTCATTCTGTATATTAAAGTACATGGAAAAAGATATATGACTTGTGTTGGAGGTGGAGCCCACCCCCCAAGAGTATAATCACAAAGCCCAAGTGCTACAACACAAAGAAGAGGTGGCACATGCTTCGATTTTATTTTTTTCTATATATCATTTTCTAGATATGATATATATAACCTGCTTGAGTTGAGGCAGTGGGACCCCAAGAACTCCATCTAATTCAACGATTGAATAGATGCCAAATTGAAAGTTTGAGTTAAATTGAGTGCATGGGAGCCCCAGAATGGATAGTCAAGAATAAGCCATGTTTTGCACGACAAAATACGACTTCCAAATGCTATGTCTTGTAATATATAACATGGCTAAAATTGACCACTCTAACCAACACCATCAACATAGTTAAGCAAATCAACTATGAAAAGACCTCTATGATTAGATCCTTACACCAGACCAACACAATTACCCACCACCATTCATCTTAAGCGCAACTGAATCAACTTTTAAATGGTTCTTCACAACCCTAAGGCGGCGGACTTTTAGTGTCCAGCCCCCCCCCCCCCAAAAAAAAGACTAAAAAGGCAATATCAAGCATTTACAACTAGAAAAATACCAGTTTCATTAAATTACACCCAAATACAGAAAGGAAAATATGGGCAAAAGTAGACTTTATCTTTACCCCCTAGTGGGCAAGGGTTTTCTTTCACCTTTTTTTTTGAGAGGGGGCCTCCTGAGTGACAAATAAAAGTTGGCACAACATCAACAACTCTCAATATAGGTCCTCATTCCACAAGATATGAGGAGATCCAGACGAAGGCAACATTGCTTCTAAAAGTATCTATGCCTATAGAGAGATCGATTCTAATAGACCCACATAAAAAAAAAATTTTAAAAAGAAAGAAGAAGATGGAAAAACATTCCAAGTGATAAAGCAAGAAGTGTGAATTAGAATTAAATTTGGGTTTATCAAATGTTGTTTTTGGCAATTTGAGATCCGGTGCTTATCACTGACAGAATCATGGTGGGCTGTGCGGGTCAAATGGGCCACCACCCCAGCCCAATGCAAGTCATTGGAGTATGTTACCCTCAAGAATCAAGATGACGTGAAGGAGGCACATTCTAAGCACAAAGAGGACCTGCCAATGCAAACATGCACCATGGGAAATCTGAACCTCAAATAAAGAGTTGTCCCTGTCTATACTGGCAAAAAGGAACTGGGGAAACGCAATTCCTCCACTATGTGGATGCTTGGAATTTGGAAATATATCCCAGTACAGCTTGCCATGTTACATGCTATTATGCTTTCACCTTTTCTCTTTATTTATGAATATCCTATTTCACAGGTTGACTGAAGGGCACCTGCTTTGTTAGGATTTAAGGGCAATATCAAGTATCAACAATGTCATGATACATACGATGCACTTGGCTCTGTCACCGGTGTCGCTGGGCCGTGTGGGATATCCGTGAGGTCTCAAATTCGACACATCTTGTCCGCCCATAACTTAGCAATAGCACCCCTTTGGAGTGCTCCGTGGGGCAATGGGGACTTTTCATGAGACTCCACGAAGTTGATTCTCCATGGGGCCAGCATGCATGTGGAGTATTTGGGAAAGAGTAAAAAGGCAAAATGGGTATGGACACCACACATGAATCACCATTTTTGTCCCCAAAATTCTTTTATAATGCCATTAAAGGAGGATGGCTTTGGTAGTTAGTGCATATTCTTTTGGATCAGAAAAAGCTAGATATGTAGTTGAATTAATTGAAAAAAATTGGAAGAAACTAGAAGAAATGATAAGAAATAGGAAGAAACGTGATAGTTTAGTTTAGTTATAAAGCAGCCAAAAACGAACAAGCCCTTAGAGGTAGGACTCTATTACAAAGAGGCAGTGTTCCAAAGAACAGACGGACCAAACCCCAAAATGGCCTATTTGCATGATGTGGCAGTTTGAACCACCACACAAGGGATGATCCACTGCGGATGCCCTTCCTAGGCTGTTTAGAGAGGAGCTTTGAGCTATGTTCTTGCAAACAGCAGAGTCCATACTTCCTTTCTAGTCCAAAAGGTGCCTCATTAAGCTATCCTTTCAAGACAGTAAGGAAATAAAGCTCCAATTATCACATGTGAGAAATTCCCATGAAGGTGGGTCAAACCGTTGACCCTATTATGTACAAATTCATGCGATGCAATTCACTTGCTAGTGCTAGGCACCTAAAGAACATTTGTGAGCAAGAGCCTTTTGTAATACAGTCCTATTCATTATACAATGTGGATATCACTGTTCTAAGTTTGGTTATGAAAAGACATTAGAGCTGCAAGGATTAACACAATAAATAGGCAATACTTTTGGTAGGCTCTATTTAGGGTACTTGAAAACAACATTAAAGAAGATAAATTGGAGACCTTACTTTTTCAATCACATCAAATTCAAATGATGTAACCATAGGTCCCAATCCTGTTAGGCGCTCCTATTGTATACAATAAACATATAAAGGTGCTTTGAGCAACTATAAAATACCAATTAAGCCAACATGGGAAAGATCCAAAAACAAGGTCATAAATTAAAAAACCATCCATCAGAGACTTGGGATAACTGCCTATTAAGATGCACCTACTTACTCACTTTAGTCTAATCAAATACTTTAAGCAACTTTGTCTTCAACCCTACCACCATAAACTAAGCTCCACAGGTGAAAAGGCATATAATTAGCACAAAACCAGAATAAGAAAAAAGGCAAATAAATGAATATGAAAATCAAGAGTCGGGAAACGGAACAGGTCGGGTTGACCTATTTAATAAACGGGAGAATTTCGTATCGACCTTGGAAATAGCTTAGATTTGCCTAAAATTGAAAAATAACATGTTTTCATGCTAAACAATCAAATTGTATCGATTTCATGTCGAAATCGATTCGGATCGGGTCGGGTTCATGTTTCTCTCAGTAACTTTGGGCCGGGTAGGTTAGGTTTTCCCAACTCTCATTATCACGCGCTTATTGAATAGGAGCTTATCAAAGGAGAACATTCATACAGAAATTCCAAAGAAACTTGTAAACCAACAAGCTCACAAACACTGCTTCACTTAGCTAAACAAGTTGAGCCCAACAACTAGAAGTGTACCCTGTTTTTCTTTTTTGCCCTCTTCCCCCAAGGTGGGGGGGGGGCCCCCCCCCCCCCCAAAAAAACAATTATTATCAATATAAAAAGTGAGAGGCTTGCATTCATTATTTAAAGATTTGCCATTTAATCCTAAGTTTGCGAGCAAATGTATGTTCATTAGACTAGAATAAGCAAATCAAAACATATATATCAGTCAAAACTCCAAATGCTAATTCTCTGTAGCTTGGATTATTCCACGCAAATTACCAAAAATACCCTCTTATTATGACCTCTTTTTCTAATGAAAGCTCTTAATGACGTTTCATCTACCTCTTCCTCCCAAAATCATTCCTCAACATATATTAGACAACAGTTTTCATACCATGCAAATCCAAGAGAAAAACCAAAAGTCCATTTGCAATGGATTAAGAAGGAAACTAAACATAAACACACAAACAAATTAAGAGGGTGATAAGTATTAGTGCTTACTGATCAAGATTGATGATTCTGCCATCATCATCAAGCTCATCAATGGAAGAGGCAGACCAAGATGAAGGGTGAAAATAGTTGCTTGCCTTCTCTGCATTAGCAGCCATTGAAGATGAAGAAAAAAGGGAAATTTCTCTCTGATGTGGCTCCTCCTCTGCACAAAATCCATGAAAGATCTGCTCTGTTCCCAAATTGACTTCTCTCTCATACGCCAGCTTTAGAAATAACCCCACATTCAAAGCTACTGACAGCACCAATAAATGCCTCGCTGACAGTCCCTCAAAACCCTTGCCCATTCTCTACTGATTCTTATCAAAGGCACAAAATTTGGGATTTTTGAACAATCCCCACAAAATGGGAAACTTAATCTCAGATTTCTGAGCAACACCCAGATGAGAAAAGACACAATTTGAGATTCTTAAGCAATACCCAGATGCTTAAAAACGCAATTTTGAGACTTTTGAGCAATACCGACGTTGTATAAAACACTAGAGGTGGGAAAAAGAAAGAAACAAACAAACTAGGGATGCCCCAAACAAAATAGACTTAGCTGTTGAGAATTTTAGAGGTGACCCAGATGCCCAAACAAAATAAAAATTCAAAGCTTCAAAAAAAAACACACAAAACCCTGAAGCAGAGATTATGAAGTAAAAGGGATTTCCTTTTGATGAGGTTTTGAGCTATGATATTACAGAAGCAGAAATGCAGAGAGACATGCGCAGTGACAAAATAGAGATTCTTTAAGAAAATCACCTAATTGCGGATTTTGCTGAGTGTGACATAATTTGAAAATCGCAATGAGAGCTTCTAATCTTGATTAGCCTTGCCTAATTCCCAGTTCATGTAGACACAGCAATAGGATGCTATGTGAAGGTTTTACTGGGCACAAATGTTGGTTCCTTTGTTGAGAGTAGACATGGAGTGAGGCAAGTAAGTTGAGATCACAGGGGTGGAAGTTGGAAGGGTTCTACTATAAATGAATGGGCACATGGATAAATTCTTTTTATCTTTCTCCGGTTTGGGTTTACTTTATTAAAACGAGGTCAATACTGAAAGTTGATAGTAGATATTTATAAATGAGAATTGGACTCTTTTTTTTAAAAAAAAATTTATTTTGAATTGAACTTATTTTAAACTTATTTATTGAATTTAAATTCTGATGTCCTGTTCCCTTCGACTTATTTTTTGAAGAATAAACTCAGATAAGTTCAATTCAAAATAAGTTCAGTACACAAGTTTAGAAAAAGTTTATCACATAAGTTTAAAATGAGTTTAGCAAGTATGTTCATAAATTTGTTTTTAATAAGTTCAGTAAATAAGTTCAGAATTATATCCTGAACTATTCTAAACTTATTTATTGAATTTATTCTGAATTTATTTGTTAAATTCTGAACTGAATTTATTCTGAACTTATTAATAACAAATTTCTGATATATTGAACTTATTATCTTATTTGTGAAGTTTATTTTGAACTTATTTGTTAAACTTATTCTAAACTGAACTTATTTAAACTTTATTTTTCAAAAACTAAGTCAAAGATTATAAGGCCTTAATAGTGGCACGTGGATAATTTTTCAAAAAATAAGTCAGAGATAATAAGGCCTTAATAGTGGCACATGGATAAATTCTGTTAATCTATCTCCCCTTTGGGTTTACTTTAAAAATACAAAAGATTTTTTAAAAAAAGTTGGTTTAAAACAAAGAATTAGTTTAAAATAAAAAAATATTTTTAAAATTTTCTTTTGATCTTTGATCTTTCTAGTATCTTCGGATCGGTTTCTCTTGATAGCAAAATTATTCACATCTACTTGCAAGTGAATCTTCATATACCCTACAAAAATAAGACTTGCGCTCAGTGTCAATGGTAGTCATGATTTTTGATCCACCAATAACATAATTCGAGCAAATCACTCATTATTGTTTTTTTTTTCTCCATTTACAAAAACACGAGTTCGAGACCCGTTTGAAGAGAATAATTGTTGAGATGCTTGAATTAATTCGTATTCAATAATCCAACCTAAACTAGTTATATTGGATATAGAAAACCTTCAAAATTTGTTCATAGCACCAAAAATCAATTTCTGTAATTTGAAGAACCGATATTAATATGATATCTGTGGAAATAAAAGGGCAGCCTGGTGTACAAGTATTCCGCATTCACGTAAGGTCCAGGGAAGGGTCGCACCCCAAATGGTGAATTGTAAGCAGCCTAACCTGACTTTATCAGTGGTTAATTCCACAGCTTAAACCCGGGATCTTTTAATTACATGAAGATAACTTTATCTTTGCTCCAAGGCTCTGTATCATGAACGGACAATATTTCATTTCACATATAGTTCATTTACTGGGGACATTTTATTTAAAATGTTTGTTTTATTTGGCAAGTCAAGTCTCTCCTATCACATCCTTTGACGTGTTGTTTAAAATGTTTAAATTTAAAATCATGTGAGCCATCTTGATGGTGATGGAATCTCAGTTTTGGTCGGGTTCTTTTCATTTTATAATGAGTAGTTTATTGTTAATTAGTGTTAATTTGTATTGAGAGTGTTGTTTAATGTTAAATAGTATTGATTTGTGATGATTAATACTGATCAGTGTCTAATAATGTTTAATAATATTTGCAGAAAACTATAACCAGAAATCTGAGTACCGTAGTACACATAAGACTAAGTACTAATGAATATTCGTTGGGGCTAATGAAAGTTGATGATAAATAACGAAAATAAGTAGAAGGAACACGCCCTTAATGAAATGATTAGAATATTTGAAACTTTGATATACATGACACGAATATCATAGCTTCTAGTTCAATCATATACTTTGGAGTATTTCAAACTCGAATTTTCTTCTTTTATCATAGTACCATAATATTAATATACCATTAATCGATGACCTACTTTAGAATTCAATTTTATCACAACTTTCTTATCTGGTATGACGTTATGTCCTATATTCTGTATAAATGAACTTTCTTTCTTTCAAGGATAAAACTACGAATTTTTAGTGAGATCATTTTCTAAATTTTGAGAAATACATAATAAATACGAGATGAAATGATATAGCATTAATATTTTGATACATATATACATGGGAAGAGTTATAGATTAGCACAAAAAATGTCAAACCCTAATTTTTTAATAACAATTTCTAATATCTTTACACATTGTATAATTAAATGATGCCGATATAAGTAGTGGTGGTAGCTTTAGGTTTTTTTTTATGGTGCCATATGTTTGCACCACTTATATTATAATCTCGAGTCTATAGACTTAGAAAATATTCAAATGAGCAAAATAAAATACTCAATTTGACACAATGAATTATTCAAGTATATAAAACAAAATGTTCAACCCTATAAATCAAAGAAACAAGAAATAAAAAAAAGTTGACAAAAAAAAAGTCAACAGATACAAATTCGAACCCGTGACCTCAATAGCAAAAGGCAGTAACGAACACACCAACTATTGAACGAATGGACGACTCACATCTGTACACATTTTAGGCAGGAAAAAAGAAGTGTCTAGATGTATGATATAATTTATACATATATTTGGGGTTGGTACTCCAAGTTGTAAAGAACAACTTTTTACATCCAAGATTTGTTCAAGTCATTGGGGGAAGATGTCATGATTCATTTCCTTCATGGGTTTCTGATTTGGATTGAAACTTAATTGTAAAAAGTTAACAATCATACACTCTTTAATTTTGGGTGGGACTTGAAATCCAATCAAACTTAAAATTTGTGGGCTTCCCTTTAAATAAATTTTGGGTAAGTCAAACATGTTTTTCTCTTCCACATGTGAGATATGATTATGGTGTGCATCATTAATTGCTAATCATGATTAAGCCACTTAATTGGGCAGCTTGCTGCCTAATGACACCATCTTTCTTTTTCTATGCCGACCCCCTTTTAAAGATGAATTCAGTCAAAATATCCCATGTTTCTCTTATTTTAAAGATTAAATTAATAATATCTTTAATTAGAGACTAATATTTTAGTCTCCTAATGGCCATTAAGTTGAACTTTAATGATTCTCGTAGCTGCCACTTTCTTGTCAAAATTCGTCAACGTCGTCAGTGATTGATCAAGATCCCTTTATCTAATTGGGCAATTTAATATTCTTATGTTTTATATAATTACAATTAATATGCATATATATACATATATATATATATATAGAAAAAAATTTTAAAATTGTTGCATAAAATCTAATTAATAAATGATGTTTAATAATATTAAAGAAAAAGAGCACTTGCATCTCTAATAAATATCCCATGTTGATGTCAGTGTTCAGCAGCAGTGGAAAAATGATAGAAATTATCAAATATATAACCATAATAAATCACACAAGGACATATACAATGAAGGATGATTAGTGACCAGGAGATGGACAGAGACTAGACCTGCTGGACAAAGAGCATGTCATTAAACACACATTACATTTTCTCTCTCCCATGCTTCAGTGTAAGGATATGAAAGGGACTAAACATACTGCTGTATATGATATATCATATGATAAGAATCGATCCTTGTTTATATTTGCACCGCACAGCTTACAGTCCAAAGCTATTCTTTAATTTAGGTCCATAAAATCAGTACAGTTTTTAAAGTTAGTTAAACTACGTGGGATTTAGATGCCTCGCTCCCTAGTCTCTACTAGGTTGGGGACCAATTCTATATTTTCCGTGTTTTTTTTTTTAATTCTTGGAAAGTTTTGAGAGTTCAGTCATACTCATCTTATAGTTTAAGAATATGAACAATGACATTTTTCATTTCAGTTGAAATTTGATCGGCCGACCTAATATGTAAATCAATTGGGAAACTTGTAGTATTTATTTTTACTATTCTTAATAGTTAATATGATTAATTTGGTCGAAATATATAATTTAATTTGAGGAAATTGGGACTTTTAAAATGCTAGGTCGGTTTATGTTTGAAATCAAATATTGTTAAGAATCAGTTAATTAGATAAGTATAGAATTGGTCCCCAATCTAGTAGATACTAGAGAGGCAAAGAGAAAAAAAATAAAAATAAAAATTATAAAAGATGATCATGAGACCGTCGCACTCAAAAATTCGATAAGAGCAACGAGGGATGTAGGCCTGGTTGAGCTTGATGCCTTTAACTGGGACACACCTAGCTAGGCTCCTTGAATTAAATTGAAGGCAACTACCCTATTTTGATGGAGTTTTGGGGGTTAGAAATAGAATGGTCCTAAAATTTTCCTTGTAAACTGATACATACAAGATTTATCATGATACATGGCAATTGGCATGTACATCTCAAGTCTTTCTCTGTTATGAACAAGTTGCAAACTGGTAGCCAATCATATGAACAAGGCATTAAATTCTGAAAATTTCCTCACTCAAGGTTTAGCATAAATGATTGAAGCTAACATTCTTCAAGAGGGAGGAGAGACCTATTTTTGGCCCCCTACTGAGTAGCTTTGATGTGGAACCTCTATGTGACATCCTAAACTCATCATGCAGTTATAATTCTTATTTATTGGAGACATTTTGTAGACCGCACCTTTATAGAGCCTGTCTGTGACTGAGGAGAGTAATAAGAGTAAATAAGAGTAAAAACGTCTGTTATCCCTATTTGAGAGACTTTGGTGGCAACAGAGATTAAATATGAGTAATTCAGGAGGAGGAGCTCTTACACTTAATTTTCTTCTTCCCCATTCTCTTAACACGCCAATTTGATGTGTAACTTGTAAGAGGAAGTAATATTATTTACAAACAAACAATAAGGATTATTGCACTAAAATGTGCTTGTTTGTACTCCATTTTAATCAAAATCGAAGAATGCATATATACGATATTTTTCTTACTTGCTAATTCTCATATCGTTTTAAATATATTTAGATTATTTAATTTTATTTACTCTTCCTTACTTTTGTCAAACATTCAAATATGGGTAGATTATTTACTCTTATTTACTCTATGTTTTACTCCTTCCCGTCCTTATTCCTATGAGCTCTTACTTCTTTTGTTTGCTTTCCTTATGTATGGGTATGGAATGGAAAAAAATTGAAAGGATGGGGAAGGAATAGAAAGATAGGGAAGGAATGGTATGTTTCTTGAAGAACTGATAAGGAACAGTGTGGAATATAAAAGAATAGAAAAAATTTACGAGATTTTTCTTGAATAATGGGAAGTAATGGTTAAAAATAAAAATGAATGATAAGATATGATGATTCACCATTTACCATGAAAAGAATAGGGTTTTACATTGACGTTAGCAACTTGAATCAAGAAAAGGTTAAAATTTACCTACAACAGGGCTTAGAAGCCCATCGCCCACATGTAAGGCCATTTGCCCCTGTGGGCCTGACCCACTACATGAGTATGACTTTATATTTATTTCTTTTTGTCAAGCATACGTTTTTGTAGCATATTTTCCAAACAATTTTCAATCTCCGCATTTTTACCTTTTTCTTGTGGCAGGATCATGCTAAATTCTAGGTGGATAAATTCTATTAATGTTTAGATTTATTGATTAATTTTAGGGATTTTTTGCCTTTATTGCATCCTCGCCCCCCCCCCCCCCAAAAAAAAAAAAAAAAACAGAACACTTTTTTTAGCAGGTATTCGGTCGTTGTAGTAAATAGACATTAGAAATATCACGTAAATTGTAACCAGAAAAGAACGCAAATTCCAAGAAAAAAAAAAGTGAATGTGTAACTAATAGACAGAGGCTCTAATCCTCTATCCACCATTTTTTTTCCTTTTTTTTAAAAAATAATTAGAATGCATGACTGTAATTTATAACCAAGATGGAAGATGTAATTATTTACAATCAGGAACTCGGAAATTGTTCACTTCTCTGTCTACTGTTTCTGTAATCAAGATAAGGCAACCACAACACAAGAACTTGCACAACCAGGCATTCAAGAACACAAAGTATGCTGCTTAGAACTTCTATATCCATAAGAATCGACTCGTATACACAGTTAACCACTGAACTTTTCAACTACAACATAGGACTGATGATCTTGAGCACTTATCATGTTAACAGGACTGCTCCCATTTTTACACGTAAGCCTTCCTGTGGAAACAGGGAGCATGAGCCCTCAAACTCGGAGATTATTATTCCAGGCAATGAAAAATCATGCATCCTGGACCCAAATCCTAACTGTTCTATCATTGTCCAGGCCTGCTGAAGCGATCATGTTCAGCTTTGGATGGCATGTCACAGAGATAACCGTATCTGTATGACCTTCAAGTTTCTGGATGAGCCTCCCCTTCAGATCCCACAAGTAGATACCATGATCTTCGGATCCACTCACAATGTATTTCTGATTTGTCACCGAAAATGTTGGAGTGATGCAATATATCTTGTTGGAATGCCCCTGGTAAGTCTTCAAAAACTTCCCCAACAAGTAGTCACAGAGTCTCTGCATTTGCCGGGGGGCCAAAATGGTTAGCAACCAAAAATAAGGGCAAAACAGAGGGGATGATGAAGCACTGAGTCACACGATGCAATTCAGACAATACACCATCAACAAGGTACGTAACAAGTCTAGGAGAAAAAAGATGCAGAAAGGATTAGGTTGAAAATTGTATCCCGCATTACATGGACTCAGCCATGTTCATATACAAGCGTTAATCACTTAAGTCAAGGTTTTCCCCCATCTATTTTCCTTATCAAAAAAAAAATTACTTAAGTCAAGGCTGCAGACATAACTAGTTTTTGACAATCTTATATTATATGTTCAGGGTTTAACAAATGAAACTTCACAGTTTCTGACGTTTCATACCCAAGTAGGGGTGTCAAGTGCCTAACACCTTAAAGTAGCTTGACTGCTTGAGCCATATTCATATACAACACTAATGCATAAATGGCTGACAAGACTCATACCAGATAATAAGGGCTATCTTTCACCTGACCAGATCGATCGCTTATTTCAAAGAGAAGATATACTACAAACTAATTCACACCCCACTCCGTCATATACAGCAGACATTGTCGGAGACAGATCGATAAAAAAATGCCTAAAGCTTACAGATCATAATACAGCAACGTCCCAAAATTCCAAATTCACATGAAAGAACAATAGCTAAGAAAGAAAAAGAAAAGCTACAGGAACAAATATATCCTCTATATATGCAGCACCCACCAAAAATTACATGGTGCAATTGTCCACCTTTGTGTACAATGGCCAAATTGAAATAACCCATGGACATGTAAAAGTTCTCTGCTTTTTATCATACACCTTCCTGAATTCCAGTCACGAGCTAATATGGCAGTACAATGATAATACGGTATGTTGTAGGCTATAGTTTAATTAACTAAACTAACAGAATGGCTGTCAAAACTCACAAGTCACAATTTCAAATCCCACCAGAAAACTCAATTCAATCAACGAGCAGCAAATACCCACATCAACTTTCTCAAACAGAGGCATACATCACAAATCACAATTCAAAAGAAGCTCAATTTCAATCGCAGAAAACAAGGGCATAATATCCCAAAATAATTGATTCTCTACAGATCGTCAAAGTTATCAAAAATGGGAGCGAATTTTAGTTCATAAACTAAATAAATGCTTCTACCCTTCAAGCCGGCAAGGCTGAGCATTTATATAGTCTCATCTCAAAATTTCAAATTTTTAGGGGAAGGAACAAGATATCAGACAGAACCAAATACAGCATTGCTCCTCAGCGATAGTAATGATTCCATCTAATTATCAGCTAAACCCAGAACCCACTGTAGCCTGCAGCAGCAACAAGAACTTATCCTAATACATGATCAGACAAACAGATAAGCAGTAACACGAAAAAGATTTCCAACGAGAATATCTAGAGAGAGGAAGACAGAGAAATCACCAGGGTATTATCCAAAGTGGCAACCAGGATTAATTTGCCATTGGGTGAAAACTTGACAAATGAAACAGGAGCCTTATCATCAATCAGAACCTTCAAAAGGGTCCCTTTTGCAGTATCCCAAATCTTACAGGTTCCATCATGCGACCCGGACACAAATATGGATCCATCCGGGTTAAAGCACACCGAAGTAACCGGCAACTTGTGGTCTTCAATCACATGGATAGTTTGACCTGTTTTCGCATCCCAAACCCGGATCGTCGCATCATACGACCCGGAAACGATCAGATTCGAAGGCTGGTTGAAATTGACGCAGAAAACAATGTCGGTGTGACCTCGGAGAGTCTTGACGCACTCGCCGGCGCGTGCGTCCCAGATGCGGAGGGTTTTGTCGTCGGAGGCGGAGCAGATGTAGTGGCTGTCGGAGGACCAGGCGAGGTCGGAGACCCCCTCAGAGTGACCGACGAGGCGCGAAATTAGGGTTAGGGTTTCGACGGAGTAGACTGCTAGGGTTTTGTCGAGTGATGCCGACGCTAAAAGCTCGCCGTCGTTGGAGAATTTGACGCAGGATACGGCGCGTTTGTGGACGGAGAGAGTTTTCCGGTGACGGTACGGCGCCGGCCGTTGAGATTCTCCGGTGGACATGGTGAATTGGCTATGGCGACTTCATACTTACGCTGGGCTGCAAGTTTTATATTGAGGATTGGAATTATCGGGATGATACCCCCCCCCCCCCCAAAAAAAAAGAAAATGAATTATTGGGAGTAATCGTCATCGAACCCCTAATAACTTTCGATAATGATATGTAATAAGCTTTTACGAAAAACAAAATATATATATATATATATATATATATATACATCAAGGTAATAAGTTTTTTTTTTCCATCAAGGTAATAAGAGAGGTGGTAATAGTTTCCCCATATGATCTTGCTCATAGACAATTCCTATGTTTAAAGGGTAAGATATGAGATTTGGATATTCACGACGATATGCTTGATCGGGCCTCCGAGGACATGTATTCATTCGTTGATAGTAACTTAATATAACCACCCTCACCCCTTTCTATTAGAAAAACAAAAAAAGACCAATTTCCAAATTCTATTATTTGCCTAAAGAGTTAGACAATGAACTTCTCTAAATACTACTTTTAAATTAGTATCAATCACTTACCGAAGAACTATTGATGCAGTCATTGAATGCTTAGATTTTGAGCCCGAATTATTCAACATTTACACCACAAAAACCCATCACCACATGATTGCATTAGGTCGTAGTTTCAACTTTAAACTATCGTATCATGTAGGTCAAAAATGGGTACATGCCAATGTCTAGTTTTGTATTGGTTAGATACTCATAAGCATCGGCTAATACAAGATGATATTGGTATTTACTAGAGAATACCGTCCTTTTCCTACTAAATACATCCTGATGCCAATTATTTTTATTTTTATTGTCAAAATTAATTTTAAAAATTTTAAAATGGTAAGATCTCGATATAATGATACACAGATTCACCATGTCTCACTCTAGTGATAAAACATGTAATATCTAACAATTGCTATATATTAATTAGCTAATGGAATCTTTTTTATTTTTTTAATTTTTTTTGGTGATAAGATTTCGTAGGAGTTTCACATATTATACCTAACAAAAGTCAAAAACTTATAGTGATTGTCACCACTCTACGGCCACCATAATTTGTACAAATCTTTACCTTGCATTTACACCAAATCAATCACAACCATTCATTTTTTGCCATTTTAAAGAAATCGATGAATACATTTTAAAGATTAAACAAATATTTTTAAAATTAAATTAAAATATTTAAATAGAGTCATGTTTGGTGGTCATTACTTATCAATAATCACCCACTATAAGATTAAAGGAAATTTTCCAAAGAAAAAAAAAAGGAAAAGCAAGACCACCGCCCCGTTAGGTCCTATTCTCTGTTGTCCCCATTATTCCCGGCGAATACAACACAAATATTCCTGCCAATCTCTGGCTACCACAGAATCAGGTGTCGAAGAGTAGATTTTTTGGCGACTCCCCCGTCTATCGCCTCCTGTGCTCTCTCCAACGCCGTAGCGAGGAAGGTTTAGTGGGCGAGATGTTTTCCCCAAAATAATGACCGGAAAAGATGTCGTCTCGTCCCTCAACTCTCGACTCCTTTTACGACGAGGAGATCGAGCCTTGTTGCAGGGTTTAGGGGGAAGAGGGTTTTTTCTGAATGAAAACATGGGGTTTCAGGGGATATTTCTGAGTAAATATAAGGGAAATATAGAAATTTCTGCGCAAACTCAAAAAGCTATGATTCGGAAGTCGTGTAGGGCTTCTCGCCCGAAGAAATGGTGAGGTGGCGAGGGCTCTAGAGTCAGTAAAAATGGTTGGGGGGAGGTGTCTCGCCGGAATTCATGGAGTTCAAGTATTTGGCTCGAAAGAAAGGGGTTGTTGTGGCACAACGAATGGGGAAGGGGGAAGGAAGGAAATCAAAATTTTTTACAATTAAAAAAAAATCAATTTTCCTTTCGAACAAAGCTAGAGTGCAATAGCCAAACAATGCCTAAAAGAATTCACTTTTATATATATTTATAAATATTTTTATTGATTTTTAACAAACAATCTTTAATTCATCCAAAAATAATAAAATTCAATGGCTAAGATCGATTGAAGGGTAGCTTTGGAGTAATGGTAAAGTTGTCTCCGTATGACCAAAAGGTCATGGGTTTGAGTCGTGAAATCAGCCACTGACAAAGTTAGGTTAACTTGCCTACAATTCATTCATTGGGTGCGGCCATTCCCTAGATTCAGTGTGAACACGCGATGTTTGTGCATTGAGCTGCCTTTTTAATGGCTAAGATCGATATGAGATTTGTGTATAGCTT
>JACYFF010031957.1:126088375-126117323 GCA_017589665.1 Selenicereus undatus | reverse complement strand
ATGTGGTTTCCGATGAGGGTTATCAAGGGCTAGGATTGCTTGTTATGAAATCAACGACTCAACAAAAACAACTATCATAATTATAAATAAAAAAAATAAAATCAATTATGGTAGGGTTTTGCCCTAAAGAATCGAGGGGTTTCCTAGGTTGTAATTTGTTGAACACGGGGCCTCTCAGCACCAGACCGACAACAGTAGGAGCAGAGCATATAAAAGGGGCATCGCCAGAGCTAAGAAGCGGGAAAAGCCGGTTTCGATGTCAATGGCGTCTTCTCTCCTTTCCTCTCCCTCTCTTTCTCTCTCTTCACAATTCTCGGCGATCAACATCATCTCTGATCTTCATCACTTGAATGCAAGCACTTCTATGCAATTGCAAGGTTCTATGCAATGGCTCTCGAATTTTCCAGAATTCATCAACAAATTTGGATTGAAGAGCGCCATTACCTTTCTGATTGGTAAGCTTCGCTCCATCAACAAGTGATTCTCTCCCTTCTTCCTTTTTTTTTTGGTTAAAATTTTCAGAATCGATTGTTCGAACATGAGTTGTGAAATCAGTTTAATCAATTTTGCTGAATTCTTGATGTTTTAATCATCTCTCTGATTAATTCACCCTTGAATTTTCCAGAATTCGTCGGAAAAATTGGAGTCAAGAACGTCTCTGAGATCGCCGTTATCTCTCTGATTGGTAAGCCTCGATCGATCAACAAGTGATTCTCTCTCTATTTTTCTTCAAATTTCCAGAATTTGTCGTTGGAGAATTAGCTGTGAAATTAGTGCTAGTCAATTTTGCTGAATTCTTGATGTGTGTTTTCCGTTAGTGCCTCTGTCTGACTTTGCTCCCTTTTTTCTTGCTATCTTCGTTGTTCTGTCTCTTAGGGTTTGTTTGGTCCTTAGAAAATTTGGTAGAAAGAAAAGTTGAAGGAAAAAAAATATGAAGGAAAAAAAAGTAGGGAGAAAATAAGTTTTTTTTAAAGTTTTTTTCTCTTGTCTGGATTGAAAAAAAAAATACAATAAATTTAAATGTTGGTGAACTACTTGAATCATATTGATATCATTTAAGCAATGCAAGGTTAGAGGAGGTTGGCAACTTTCCTCAAACTTTCCTCACAATTTTATGAGGAAAATTTTGACACTTGCTTCTAATAATTTTTCCACCTAACTTTCCTCCATATTTTTTTTTTGTGATTTTCTTTAAACCAAACACAAGAAAAAAAGTAACTTTCCTAGAAAATTTTCTTTCCACCAAACTTTCTTAGGTCCAAACTGAACCTTAGTTTATTCGCTCTTGGATTTTCCAGAATCCATCAGCAAAATTGAATTCAAGAACACCTCTGAAATCCCCATTATTTTTCTAACTGGTAGCGTCCTTCGATCCATCGACAAGTGATTCTCTCTCTTGTTTTGTTCAAAAATTCATAAATAAGTGTTTAAGTGAAACCAGTTTTAATCAATTTTTTGGACTTCTTGATGTTTGTTTTCTGTTAATGTTCTTGCTATCTACACTAAAATTTGATTTTCTGCAATTCAAGTGGTGATAGTGGGGTGGTTGCTTTAAACAGTTTTATCGGTTTATTTACGTGGATTTTCTGCAATAAGGTTGCAAGAAATCGAATCAGAGATGTTCAATTGATCAAGATCACAGTGGTTCGATTAAATTTGGACCGGCTGATGAGATAAATCAAGACGATCCTGAAGACAGTATCGGGCCTTTCAACTATATAGCGTATTATAATGCTGGTGATTTTGCCGCTCAAAACCATAATAATGATGATGAGCATCATCATCATCATCACGACGTCAATGACAATGACCATGACGAAGATGATGACAATGAAGATCATGAAGACGATGGAAAAGATGATGAAGAGAAGGAAGACAACGACTCTGGTGGCAAGGTAGAAATCCCCAAGAAGATGGAAATTCTTGTCTACGACGAGGAAGGCGACATAATCGATGCAATTCACACGGATATCATTGCGGCTGATTTGGAAGACTGGAACTCTTTAGCGCAGCGAATATTCGAGCTCTGGAGGCAAAGGAATGATGGCGAGGCACCGGAGATCAGTGAAGCTATAAACCCTGCAAATTGCTGGCCTGGATACACTACTGAATACAGTGAATATTTGCCAGAGGAGGTTAGCTCCCTACAGTTCTTTCAGTGGGGAGTTGACTCTTGGGAGGATATCAAAGACAGCTTGAACTGCCTCGAAGTTCGTCCCCAACACCGAGACCAGGACATTGATCAAGAAGAGCAGGAACACGAGGAGGAGAGCGAGAGAAGCAGGAAGCGACAGTGTGGTATGATTGATTTTCGCGGTTAAACTGACATAATTTGATTCAAAGGAAAGCTTAATATTAGTATGTGTTTTTTTGCCTGAGTGAGATCCTGATGGTTTTGCTTCTGATTTTCATGCAGTGTCTGATCAGTGAAGCAAGTCAGGTCGATTTCAAGTGTTCAAGTGTTGGATTTGTGTAAGTAAAGCTTTGTAAATTTCCTGGCAGAAGAAACTTAGCTAGAATAAATAGCACAAAATGTCCCATAGAATGAGTTCATTTTTTGTAAAGGGATCATGTGGATTTTGCTGTTTTCTAAGCTGTAAGTGAAGGTAGCCTAGGCAGTGGATACAAAAATTCTACTATTTGGAGTAAGTGGAACTCAAAATATATGTATGAGTTTGAATTTGCTAGAGTAATTCGAGCTCGAGGGCGCAGTCCATATCAGCCAAGTACAGTTCTGAAAATGAGAGTCAATCTAGTGTGGATTGAGACTGTAGTTGATGCCTGGATGATTATTGTTGATGGTCATACACTCATGGTGAACTTGATATTGTGCTCTAACAGAGGGTGTATAATTATTGATGACTAATTAGTTGAATTTGCACAAGATGGAATGCAATGCAAATGTCACAAATTACATTCCAAAAATCATTACCTTGGCGCCCCAACAACCATTATAGTGTGGATTTAGGACTTCTTTTTGTGCTCAAATGAGATGTGCAAGGTTTCCATAATACAAATAAAGAGGCAAATTTTAATTTAACAAGTTGAAAGACATAATGACCAATGTTTTATAATGGCCCTATTTGGCGGACAACTATTAACTGTTTGTATTAGTTGTTTACATTAGCTGTTAATTGTTTGTATTAAATGTTTACATTAGCTGTTTGAGTTAATTGTTTGTGGAAAAACTGATTGGTAAAATTTGCTATTTTTAAGAAAGATATTTGGTAAAACTCCATGTATATCCTTATATCTAAATTACTAATTAATAGAACATTTTTTTTATTTATTGTTCGTCTTATTTTCTTTTTAAAAAGAATTAAATTTGTGTCAAACTTCATTTGTGATCCCAAAAAAAGAACTTCATTCATGAAATTTTACTTTCTTATTAATTCTATATAGTTTGTATTCATCTTTTATCTTATTTCTTTTCAATTTGTATTCATGTAAATGATTTCTATGTTTATAACGTTATTTTGTTATTTATTAGATTTTTTTTAGGTTATGAATTGAAATTGAAATTTATATAAATTTCTAATGACTTTATCCTCATTAGATTCAATTGGTATAAAACGTAATATCAAATGTTACTATTTAGTTGCATCAATCCAAAGCTCATTGTCAACATTATCGAAAGGGTGATCAAATAATCTAAAGCATAAGTGTCAAATGTGAAAAAGGGTGCATGGTGAGATAATTAAATAACTATGACACAATTCACACTAAGAACAATAATACCTCTCAGTGTGGGTCACACTTTTGTGAGGTCTATGGAGATCTAGATGTAAGAAACTATACCTCTACATGCTTCCCTACTCATAGAGATGTTGATTCTAAGATACCCACAAAAAAGGATTTTTTAAATCCATCTATACCAAAAAATGTACTAGTTTACTAAAAAAATTGCAAATAATGAAAAAGACAATGTAGCTTGAATGGTTTGTTTTAATCCAAAAAATAAATAAATAAAGGAAAGACTTTACTCTTGTCAATTCTCAAGATCTAACTAGGTTCTAACTTCTAATGCTATTGAT
This sequence comes from Selenicereus undatus, assembly GCA_017589665.1. Lineage (NCBI taxonomy): Eukaryota > Viridiplantae > Streptophyta > Magnoliopsida > Caryophyllales > Cactaceae > Selenicereus > Selenicereus undatus. The sequence goes on along the minus strand of JACYFF010031957.1, from coordinate 126,113,289 downwards.
GTAAGACTTCAAACAATGCTTTATGGTACTCCGGTCCTGTTCTATTTCGTGTTTTTTAGAATTTAACTAAGAGATTACATCTCCTTACATCTTCTTACATCTCCTTACATCTCCATTTTATTTATTTTGTATTTATTTTTTATTTTTTATTTTTTATTTTTTTAATTTTTAATTGTTAATTGTTAATTTTTAATTTTTAATTTTTTTGTTCTTTATTTTTAAGGTTTTTAGTTTTTATTTTTTTATTTTTTTATTTTTTTATTTTTTTATTTTATTTTTTTTATTTTTCATTTTTCATTTTTTATTTTTCATTTTTTCATTTTTTCATTTTTTCATTTTTATTAATTTTTAAATTTTGATTTTGTAATTTTTAAATTTTTTATTTTTTATTTTTTTTGTTTGTTCTTTTATTTTTTATTTTTTTTAAATTTTTTAAATTTTTTATTTTTTGTTTTTAGTTTTTAATTTTTAATTTTTTAATTTTTAATTTTTAATTTTTTAATTTTTAATTTTTAATTTTTAATTTTTAATTTTTAATTTTTATGTTTATTTTTAATTTTAATTTTTTAATTTTAAAATTTTCAAAATTTTCAAAATTTTTAGTTTTATTTTTTATTTTTTATTTTTTAGTAAAAAATTGAAAAATTAAAATTAAAATTTAATATTAAAAATTTAAAAATTAAAAACTTATGAATTAAAAATTTAAAAAATAAAAAATAATAAAGAAAAATAAAAATTAAAAATTACAAAATTACAAAATTATAAAATAGAAAATTAGAAAATAACAAAAATAAAAATAAAGATAAAAATTTTAAAAAATAAAAAATAAAAAATAAAAAATAATAATTAAAAAATAAAAAAAATAAAAAAAGAAATAAAGAAATAACAAATAAAATAATAAAATAAAAAAAATTACAAAATTACAAAATTACAAAAAATACAGGAAATAAAAAAAGTAAAAAAAAATAAAAAAATGAAAGAATAAAAATAAAAATACGAAATACAGCTTCTTAAGTATATTATTTTAATATTATTATTTTTCATCTAAAACAAATTATACTATACAATTCTTTTGCAATTCAACAACTCCTTACAGCTTTTTACATTTTCTTACAGCTCCTTACAACTTCTTACATCTTCTTACAGCTCCTTGCATCTCCTTACAGCTCCTTGCATCTCCTTACAGCTTCTTGTATCTCCTTGCAGCTCCTTACATCTCCTTGCAACTCCTTACATTTCCGTACAGCTCCTTACATCTCCTTATATCTATCTATCTATCTAAAACGCGAAATAGAAAAGACCCTCTGTAGTCTTTATTTTTCATAAAAGTAAGATTCTATGGATATAGTTTAATATGTACTGTAATTTTTTTAAAATTCTTGGATGAATATGTTGTTTTTGAAAATAAAATAAAATAAAATTCTTTTAAAAAGACTAATAGAAATAATCTTTTTAAAAAGAATTATTAAGGATCAAACAATTCTTCACCAAACACATCCCAAACAGCTCTTTTGTTTTTTTGGGGGATACTATTCTCCCAAACACCTCAATATTAATCTTTTTATCCAAAAAGAATGTTATTATTAAATTTTTAAATAATGGTGAACATGTCCGGCCAATGAGTCCCTATATAAGGGTGATCAAATAGACTTAGGCATTGTTCTTTTCATGTATATATTGCATGTGTGGAATGAAAATGAGTGGGAAAGAGTAGGCGAGAGTAGAATGGAGTAGGAGTAAATTAGGAGTGGAAGTATTGACATTAATTATGTTTATGTGTGGTTTGTTGTATATGAGAGTGGAAAAGAGTGATAAGAAATGAGTGCAGATGAATAGGAGTGGAATAGAGTAGGGGTATTGATATTAATTATATCAATGATTTGTGTAATGTAAACATAATAATAATAATAATAATAATAATAATAATAATAATAATAATAATAATAATAATAATGAATATTAATAATGAATATTAATAATAATTAACAATAATAATTACACTAATAATTCTGACTAATATTAATAATAATAATAATCATCAGCAGTGCCGGTGAGGCTCTTCCTAATTGAAATCGGCCAAAAAACGCTCTCTCATGCCTGACGACGGGTCGAAAACGGGTTGAACAATGGAAAAGTTGATCGGAGTGGAGAGAGAAACTGAGTTGCCTTCCATGGAAGACTCGCAGCTCCAAGGGCAAGAGCAGCTCATCAGAAATCAGGAGGATTCCTTCGTTTGGGATGAAAATTCCCAGCTTTACTACCATGCCAGGTTTTTCTTCCTCTTTCTCTTCTTCTTCCAGCCTCCAATTCTTCGAGATTAAGATCCCTTTTTTTGTTCAATTTTACTTCTTTTTTTTTTGTTGAAATTGATGCTAAACGAAAGAAGAACTGGGAATTTACTCATTGGGCGATATTGGAAATGATATACTACTTTGATTGTAAAGTGGTAAAAAAAAGAAAAAGTTTTTGCCCATTTGGTTTAATTGATGAATCTGGAGCTCATTGTTTTGCCCATTTGGTTAGAGAAATTGGGAATAGCTGCCCATTAATGGAAAATTAAGGTGGTGGGTAAATGGGCATTTTGCATTTACACACAGGGTCACTTGTTTCGTGTGATCCTCTGCTAGCTTTTGTTTCTGTGTTGCAGAAGTGGGTTTTATCACGACCCAAATGCAGGCTGGTATTACAGTACTAGAGATGGATTTTACTACAAGTTTGAGAATGGAAACTATGTGCTCTTGGATTCCTATAATGAGGTATTCATGCCTTTTCCTTTTCACACTTGGCATTAACTATGATGACTCCCTGTAATCAACTCTCTTATTTCCTTTTTTTTTTAAAATAAAAAATTCATAATGATGATTGCCTATAGTCACTTCTCCATTTTGATTTTGGTTGGTCAATCTTCGTGCATCTGTTTCTTAAAAATAAATTAAAAAAAGGGGGGAAATTTTGTTTCTTATGAAATGATATGAGATTATGTGTATTACACTTTAGGGTGATCAATCTGAAATCGAAGGCCAAGGTGAAGCTACTTTGGGTGAATATGGGGTAGAGACTACTTGTGAAAAAGATTGTGGGCAAAGCAATCAGGAGACTGAGGGTGAAACTGCACAAACAGGTGACAAACAGATGAGCTATTTTCCTACTCCTGTTGCTATCTTCAGTGCGGCCTAAATTCATTGCACTTTGAGTCTGCTACTTTCTTTGCTCATCCTTTAAGCGATCCGCTTATTTATCAATACTTATTACTAATTCATCATCTCATACCATTTTTCCTGAACAGTGCTGCACCAATTGCTATTTAATGGCTGGATAATAAGTTAATAACGTTGGGTCATAGCTTGAGCTCAGTGCGCCTAATGCTATGACTCTTTGGATTAGCATGGTCTTGTTTCATTTTTCTTTTGGTCGACTTGACAGGTTTTAGAGAGGGCGTGAGCGATGAGGGGATAGAAAGCCACCCTCCTCCATCAGAATGGTAGGCTGGTACTTTGACCATTTCCCTGTCATTGCAGCTTAATAGTCCTCTAACTCACAAACCTTTCGTTTTCCAAGGTTAGAAGATACCTTGATTGAACTATACTTGTCGGGTTATCCTAGTAAAGCGTCAAATGCAGACAATGTTGGGCAGCTGACTGACGAAATAGAAGAAAGGGATAGTTCTCTTCTCTCAGCCGATGGTAAGTGGCATCTCAGTGCATGTTGGCCATGAGAAACTGTGCCTTCCGAACTTAAGAGTCTCTGTTGGCTTGTCTCATTGTAGGAAACAATACCCATGGACAGGGAGATGATGAATGGAATATAGACTGTCAAGCGACAACTGATTCAAGTGTGGATGAAGGTCTGGCATCAAATCTTCTTGAATATAATGCTGTATCACTCACTTGCCACTAACTTGTGTTTATGGAGTTATTTTGGCTAAGGCTTGACCCGTTTGGGTCCTATGCTATCTGACGGCGTGGTAGTCATTCATACTTGCATCTGATTCAGGATTTGATGGGTCTGCAAATTGGTTTTCAGCATCTGCTTCCCTTCTACTTGATTCAGGGGAATTGACAAGTTACTGAACTTCCGTACAGACTAGGTTCTTTATTATGGATTTGAAAAAAATGCTTGACTTCAAATTATTTGTCAGTATGACTGCGAGGGACTTTCATCTTTGCGGTCATTTTATATCCTTTTTGTTACTATCGAATAGGGGCTTCTTGGGATGAAGAGAATTGGCGAGCTCAGTATGGTCAAGTTATCCAAGAGGAGGCTGAGTTAAGCTCATGGATTCCAGCTGTAGAATTGTGGGATTGGTCACTGGTTAAAGAGACCCAAAAGGAACTGAACTATGAGGTGGTGAGGTTGGTAGGAAGGTTAGTGCGGCCTTCCCATAAGCTCCATCCCTCTGTGCCCCCTGGTGGCAGCCGTTTGAGGACAGCTCCAGTATGCAGGGTCCATCTTGATCTGGTACAGGTTAGATCAGGTTTGCTGTCAGCTCCTTATTTCGTTTACCAATCTGACATGCACTAAAGTTACAGCCATATGTGTCCCCCCCCCCCCATGCTTATATATTCATGCGTTGGACGTGTATTACATGATAGAAAAGTGGGGTTCTGTATGAATTTTTCAAAGTAATTTTCGCCTAGCATGAATGCTGTATTGCTTATGTTGTAAAAATAAGCATGAAGTAACTTACGTGATCACAAATTTGGGCTTTGTAGTTAACTATTATTTTTCCTTTTCATCTAGTTAATGCATTCTTTCATGCAATTATTGTACTGTAGCCACGCTTGCTTTCATCCCAATCATGAGCCCTGTCTCCGATGGACTCTGCAAAAAAGGCTGCAAAATCTGCATCCTGGCATGGCAAGGCAAATCAGTAGCAATAGCTTCAATAAATATAGCCATGCTATCATCAATGTTCTTAGGCTACAACCATATGACAGCTATTGCAAATTTCTAGTCTGTCAATGTACTACTTCCGAAGGAGTGCAATCCATACTACTGCTGAAATTCGTGTAACTGACTGAATTTTAAGAGGCACATGAGGTGCAAAGGAGGCCATTATACGCAGTTTTCAGGATTCAGGGAAAATACCCAAGTAGTTGAATGGTGATTATGTTCTTGTTCTGACCTCTTTATATACATTTGGGATGTCTTAGGATGGCTCTAGACTAGTCAAATTGAATTGTCCACCACCATAATCCCCAATTGGCCATTTTGTGGACACCATCTGGAATCTACAAGATGGAGACATAAAGCCATTACACTTGTTGAAATGCTTAGGGAGATACCTAGAACTATGTAGCACATTTGGGTAGTAGAGTCGTTTAGAGCCTGCCAAAGTGAGTATACATGATTATTTGTGATTGCAGGTGAAATGTCCGATAAGTGATCAAGGTGATTATGTGCTCCTTTGAAACCCTCAAAATTAGTATTGTTTTTGGTATTGTTGTTGTTGTTTCGTTTAACCAACAAGGTAGCACAGATATAGTATAGCATCTGAGATTTTCGTTTATTTGGAATTTGCTTTAGTGTGTGGTGTCTTATCATATGAGTTTCTCATCTCTATTGTTCCTATGTAATCTCTCCTTTGTCCTTCCAAATCCTTTGTCAAACATGCAAGTCCTAATATTATGTTTGGTAGGTTGCAATGCAATGAATCAAATCAATAGAAGAAAGTTTACTAAAATCCACTGTTTATTACTGTTACAGTGCATTACACCCTACCAAACTTGACAAAAGAGAAACTTGGTGACTAGGTGATTTCTTCATGCAGGGCAAGTTTATAAGCTGAGGAGCCCTAATAAGGGATACCTGGCAACATTGTTGAGTTATGATGCTTCCAACCCAACCAAAGATTGGGGCTTCCCAGAGTTACATTTCGAGACGATCAGTGAAAGTTGTGAATCCAAAACAACACATCCAGTTTTTGGCCATCAGAATACACATGCCTACCCTCATAGAAACTCCGACAATTTGAAGGTTTGTTTTCTGTGTGCCTTGCGTATTTCGTGTGCTGTAGTTTATGCTTCACTGAACCGAGGTGCTGATGCCGATATGATAAATAAGTTATCAACGGCGTAATAAGGACCTGAAAGCTAAGCTTAATGCTAAATTTTTCGGTAAGCACAACCTGCAAAGTTCATCGACCTTTCTTCTTTAGGGATTGATGGAGCTTGGTTACAGGAAAGGAGAAGTTGGGAGCCTTCAAAGGGAGTTGTCATACATGAACTTCAATGCCAACATTGTCACATATATATATCAGTAACAACCTTAACTGCATCTGAATTTCCCCAATGTGTATAGTTGGGATCCACACTAAACATTGTTTTTATTAATTGTACTCTTCATCAAGAGTAGAGACTTTCTCAAAATGATCACTGTTATTTTGGCCCCAAGAAGACACCTGTCAGTCTACCGGCACTATCCTCATGGTGTGCTCCTTGTTCCCCCTTTTGTTCTCTTAACATTTTTTTGTTTTTACCAGTATGAAGGCCATGAATATAGGGACAGAGCTGCCGAAAGAAGAGCACTGCATGGTGGGTTTGGTGTGGGTCCTGGACAAAAGAGGTCAATAGGTGATGCAATTCCACCTTCTTCACCTCCAGTTGAGGAAGCTGCAGCTGAAGCCTTGGAAATGTCATTTGGGGCTGGCAGTTACGCACATAAAATCCTCAAAAATATGGGCTGGAAAGAGGTATTTGTGCTTCAATCGTGGAGCCAATGGCTGGATCTTATATATAAGATCACATTTCATTTGACTTTGGAGCCTCTTTCTTTGCTTGTTACATAGTTTTTAAACTCATAATATTCTCTTTTAATGCACAGGGGGAAGCACTAGGCAAAACTCAACAGGGGTTGAGAGAACCTTTACAAGGTGTTGGAAATAAAGGCACTGCTGGATTGGGATGGGATTCTAAATCTAGAGGAAGGACATGAGAAAGCATGAGTACTGTTTACTAACTTATTGTGTAGATCCGACAGTTAAGTCTTGTTTCAGGGTTGTCTTTTGAAGATGTTGTGCATTGTTAGTTGCTGTAGAAATCGGTCTCGAAAAGCTGGCTATGCTGAGGTTACATGGTTCAGTGCTATATTTGCCGTTTTGATGACATTAGTTCATTGGTAAAGTCTTTTAGAGTTGTCTTGGATCACGGTTTCATCAGTCTTGGGTTGTGGAGAAGCCATTGCTCCATGCGAGTAGCAAATAAGATGGGTTCAGGTCAGTAAGCAAAGTTGTAGTCAGCTTGGATATTGGGCATATTTGGGTTGAGAAATACTTATGTGATGTTTAGTTGCATGTAATGTAATGACAATGTAATGCAATTAACTTTATAATACAATCATGAATACTTAGTTTGCGGTAGTCATAATTACAAAATAGTTCTGTTATTGCTATACTTTCATACAACCAAACAAGGTAACGAAAACACAATTATAAACTTGTTTGTATTACAAGGTTGATTATGTCTAACCAGACATTATATTAATGTAAAGGCATTTTCAATGCTACTTAATTAAGCGCATTCGTTGGTTTGAAAGTTTATTGAGAAAACACAGCCACTATTGCTGTCGAAGATTTTGCACCTGTTTTGTTTGGATTGGTCAGGGCATACTTAGACAGACCAATTGTCTATCTTCTTTCAGTAAGACCTGAATTAGGTTGCGGATGTCGGTCGGTTCAGTTGGTCAAGCATCTACAACTTGCTATCATGTTGGGAATCTAACGTTAACCCAACCTACACTTGGCGTGTGTGCATCCCATTGTAACCAAAAAAACAAAAAAAGTAGAGCAAATTGGGTGATTAAAGGGTATGACCTTATTTCAATTTTATGTTCAAAGAAAAGATCTCCTCAACTTATCACAGGTACTTATTATCAGTAATCATCACCCATCAGCACTAATCAACATTGCTAATTAGCTTGCCATGTTTTTTACTTATAATTTCAATTCTGGTCGTCATTTATATAATTATATATAAAATTGAGTGGCTTCATCCATTTTTGCCAAGTGTCATAGCTTTATTGGTTAGCATATTAATTAGTACTTTAATTTATTTTGTGTCCTTTATTGCGCATATAGCTCTTTTTTTTTTTTATATATATATATACTTCATACGATCTTTCGCCTTGTCTTCAATCAGTTTCTTAGAAATGTGATTAATAAATATTTACTTGCACATACAAAAATAACATACGCATAAACCTAAAAGTTTCAATCGATACAAAGATTGTTCAACTATTAAAATAAATCCAAATGATAAAAATAATATTGTTCATGAAGTATTTATAATTTTAGACTTTGACATATTATCTAACTCAACCCTTGCATCGCAAGGGGGATAGTTCTAGCTTATTACAATTGATCAGTACTAAGGAACACTTATCATCATTTACCAATACTAAGCAACCTATGATAAGTTGAGAAAAATAATTCTGAAATAGCCTTCACACACATAATTATTTACACACTATTTGTCAACAAAAACAATAAACAATTTGAATTGGAAATAGACATTCATAATCAGAATACTCAAGGCATGATTTGAGCATATCAAGGATGAGAGGTACATCAGTCGAATTTTGCACTTACTCCAAAAATACCTTTGACCTTTGTATTATGCTTTTGTTTGTATATATTTCCAAAATTCATTATAACTATATGAACAATACGCTTTTTTTTTTTGTTTGGTTTTTGCTATTGGATTATCTATTTCATTGGATTCGATCTATGGTTGGCTTTTGTATATGAGGAATGATAAATATCTCAGGGACGAGAGGTACATCGGTCAAATTTTGTATTTACTCTAAGGATAGCTTTGACTTCTGTATTATGCTTTTGTGGGTACATATTTTCAAAATTCATATAAATATATGAATGATAAAAAATTTTTCTTTTTTTTTTAGTCTTGGATCCTCAATTTCATTTGAGTCGAACTATTGTTGGCCCAATAAAAGATAGAGCTCTTGAATCACAAATTATTTTTTCAATTCACAAAACTCAAACCCGAGACCTTACTTAAAAAGAACGAGTATATCAAACTATTTGAACCAACATATACTGATGAATGACAAACTTTTTTTTGTATACATTAAACACATATATGACTCATATATAGAAGTAAATACTTTAAATAGTAAAACATATTTTTGCCATCTCTAGACACAATTAAATAGAGAATTTAGAATTCATGTATATATGCATGTTAATTCGAAGGCCTAAAGCATGCATGTGCCGTACGTCACAGGGCGCACCAAAGGAAGGAGTGCATGTTGATGTTGTAGTATTAGTATATGGTATCTTTAAAGATCTTCCTCACCACCCCACTAAATCACTTATAATATTTTATCAAATAGATTATTATGCTAATATTTATTTTTAAATGTTAACTAAAAAGTTGATATGATTTGATTTGATTTGATATATAAATTAATTAATACGGAGATTAGGATGTTGGCGTGGAGGTGGTATATGCTTCAAACCAAATTCCTTCTCCACCAACTCATTTTAAAAATTTTGTATCTGTTTCCCTCAACTCAGGAATTTTTTTATTTATATAATTAGGAATTATAATATATTTTTTTGTAAAATGTATTTACTTTCTGCCCTATGTAACTTAGGTTAGGTACATATGGAGTATACTTTCCCTTTATTCTATTACTAATTATTGTAATGATATTTGGTAAATGTGATTCATGCCTTGAGGAAGTCAAATTCGGCTTGACTAGCCATTTGTTTGGTTTTTTTGCATTGTTACATATATAACTTTAATATTAAAATTAATAATTTTAGTTAATTTGAAGAAGATAATTAATTGTTTGATCAAAATACGATGTCAATTCATGATATGATCTCTATAACTACGATGAGCAGCTTGCATTGCGAGATGTTTAAAAAAAAAAAAAAAAAACTCAAAGCTCGACTTAAGCCTGTTTGTTTTAACATCATGCATGATCAACTATCCAATTGCTTAGCTTCCAATTTGTTATAATTTGGTCTTTTCAATTCCTTGCAACTCGGGTTTCTTTTTTTTTTTGGGTGGAATAATAGATATTATTTCTCCTACTAATTCTTACAGTTAATCTTTTAAACTTCTTTCAATTTATTTCAATTTGCTTTTAATTTAAACTTCCAATCCTCTAATTTAATTAACCACAAGTTTGGTAGTACAAATTAAAGAATAATTAGCTCTTAAATTATGTTTTTAAGTTATTTTCTTGATTAGGAGGACCTCGTGTAATATTCTCTAACTAGTCACATCAGAAACGCACCTAATTATGATTGCATTCGAGTGTTGCTTTAATCTCCACCAATAAAGCCCTAACACAGGATGCAAAATAATTCACCATTAATTAATTAATTAATTAATTAATTACATTATTTGAAGGAGATATGGATATGATGTTGGTGTAGAGGTGGTAAACCCCTTGGATTAGAGCCAAACAGCTATCTGCCAAACTTCCACATAACACTTAATTCCATAATTAATTATTAACATAACCCACTAATTAATTAATTCTAGCTATTCAATTCTTTTCTTTTTTTAAAAAAAAAAATCCTGCCTGGTCAGACATAGTCTACTTAGATGAAGACAATATAACTTTTTGCATAATCTTCTTACGCAGGAAGTCAGGAACCCCATGCAAAGGAAATCTATCTAAATAATTAGAACAAATAAAATGCAAGCAACATAATTTATCCTTATTTTTTTAATCATGCATTATTGGAAATTAAATTAGGATGCGGTTCACGCGACTGATACCTAATGTGATATGTTTAATTATCTGAGTCTTTTGCTCATCTTCTTCGAAGCAAGCAATTAGATGTCAAGAATGATCTTTTATGATCGTTTCCGGTCTTCTCTTTTAATTTTCCCTTATGATCTACTCGTAAGTGTAATTGTTTTTTTCTTTATCTTTGTTATGATCTGTCTCCCCAATTGTGTGATTTCGTCTCTATAATTCATTGCATGGGAGTGTTTTGTATTATCTTGGTTGTGTGTTGTTTATGATTGTTTCGGAGTTTAAATCTGTACATTCATACTTTAGCAATTATACTTTAAATTTGTATTTTGCAAAGTAAAATGTTGCAGAAACATAAAAAATAAAAATTTAAGTATTATTAAGTAACTAGACCATAAAATCTTGAGTTATGCATGAATTATGGAATTTTAAAAGCCCAAAAAAAAACCTCATTTTTTTTTTCTTGAGTCTTTTGTGGGTCTATTGAAACTGGTTTTTTTTTGTAGGTAATAATTACCTACAGAAATAAACTCACTTATATCTAAATATCTCCAAACTCTGCACAGATGGGACCACATTATAATTAAATTGAACTCAAGTAATCTTTTAATTAGCTCGACTCAAAACCCATCCCTTGGGGCTTATTTTTTTCATAGGTAAATTGGGATGAGTAAAAGAGTGAAGTAGGTTGAAGTAGGTTGAGATGGGTTGAAGTGGGTTGAATTTTTTTATATGATAAATTAAACCTGGTTAAAAACTTAAAATAGTAGAAGTGGGTTGAAATAAATTGAAATAAATTGATATTGATATTTTAGAATTGCCCCACGAAAATAACAGGGCCTTATTAGTACATGAATTATTACTCATGAGTTCATAACAATACAATATCTACCACTAATTAATAATCAAAGTAGTTATAATGATAGACAAATCATAATGGGGCTATGGCCCACTCTCTCCGTGATTGGCTCCATAGACTCATGCCAAGTGGACCGCCTTCCATTGGGGGCCACATGGCATCCTACGATTGGTTGGTAGCACGTGAGGTTAACATTGATAGAGAATGATGAAACTAGGCTTAGTGCTGTTGCTGTTCTTAAGTAGACATTACATAAGGTTTTTACTATATATTTGCACAAAAGGTAATTAATTAATTAATGGCTTTGAAAAATCAAAATGATTGAGGTGAGAAAATTTTAGGGTTTGTCGGTAAAAAGGTAAATTTTCTACTTTCGATTTAATTTAATTTAATTTAATTTAATGGGTGTGCATCAATTGAGATTGAAAGCTTCCCATTGATGTGGGGAACAAAAATATACAATTTCCCACCACTAATAGAGGGCTTTTTGGTAAAAGTTATTTTGAGACATTTTCTTGTGGTTAAAGTCCCATAATGTTTCCCAATTCTTTACGTTATCTGCCCTATTTGCAAAGTCTCTATCATACTCATGCGAGCATATATATATGCGCTCAAAAGTCACATAAGTAAAAATATATATATGTGACAAGTAAGAATATATGCTCCTATGAGCATGTAAGAATTTACCCCTATTTGGTCATTGGCAGCAAAATAATAATAATAATAAAAGAAAAAAAAGGGTAGAAATAAAAAATTACATTATTTTCGCATTTCAATTGATCACAAATATGTTATATTCTTGAGGAGTTGGTAGGAAAGATGACATAGAAAGAGGTCGAGATAGTAGGAGTGGTTAAGCAACAATGATTAGAAAAATAGAATGGTCAAATCAAAATATGAAAATGACCTTTTTTATGTCAAAAAAAATATACAAACATGACATTAAACATGTTTGGTATGAAATCAAATATGTTGGGCTTGAAATTTGACACCTCATATCTCCTCAGATCTCAGGTTCGAGTCTTATGAATAGAGAAAATTTGTGATGAGGGAGCTCTAACCCTTATAGAGGGTTAATATGCTTCATTGTAATGTAAACGCAAGAGGAGCAACGAGTAATGTTAATTAATGGCAATTCTTCTTTAAAGTGAAAACGGGATCGGTCACTTTTAGAAGCATTTTGCAAGGTTAACCATTTAATTAAGAAGCTTAATAAGTTAGAGGATCACATAAATCCTAGTATTTCTTGATTAATCAATCATAAGATCAACTGTGATTAATTTGTTTGAACGATGATACCATGCAAAAAGCTTCACTTTAATTTTCTAATGCAAGCTTAGGTATGCATATATGTCACTTGGGATTTAGCTGATCCCACATATATTCATACATAGATACGGTATTCCAAAGTCACATGTGTTTGTAATTTGCAAAACTAAAATAAAAACATTAAAGAATTTAAAAGTTTTTCTTATACTTATATGAACTTCTTTAATTAATAAAAAACAATGTAATCCTATTAGTTGAAATTCTTAATTTATTTCAACAATGCAATATTACATCATTGATGATGCCATCATGATTATCCTTAATTTTGTGTCGAGTTAATTGTTTATGACTGTATTAACAATTTCCATATTAATTATATAAAGACGAGACAAGTGACAATAGTGCCCTAGATTTGTCCATGAGTATATTATTTTTTCTTAACTTCTAAAACAAATAAGAAAAACATGTGGAAGATCATTCAGGAATCGGGAACACTAACACATATTGAATCTTGAAATTGAAACTTCATTATTAGATGGCCATGCTCATGTAAGAAGTCATCCTTTGGAAAATTTCTTCCCATCTCTTGAATTATCCTTCTCTTCTCCGATCCTTCTAAGAAACGTCTCTCTTGAAAAAAACGTAAGTTTGTATTCTTTGTATGATCAAAGGTTGGAAACTCAAATCTCATTTAATGTAAGATTTATTTTCATTTATATGCAAGGTTTGTCCTTCTTATGTATCCATATATGTATCGTGGGCACTTTATTCTTCAAGTCCTGTCAAGTGGAAAGGAGGTTTGTACACTCATAAGGTTCATTCACTAAAACATATAGCAATGCTCTTCAAATATACACAGTTCCACACGATGTTTTTAGACAAAAACATATAGCAATGCTCATTAAAGTAAGAGTAATTAATGGGCATTCATGTATGCTTTAGCTAGTAAGCAAACATTATGAAGAACTGTCCATTACCCTTAATGAACATTGATATATGTTGTAGTGTGAAAATCTCGTGAATGTACAGTTCTTTCATCACTCGGAAGGGCGATAATAATCTAGACTTATGAGATGATAGCACCAAAATTTTTAGAAAAATGCAAAACTTTTGCACATAATTTGCTTTTGCCCAATCAAAACCATCCTTTCCATACATTACCCTCCTCTTCTCATATCCCCCCCCCCCTTGTGGGCATAGTATGTATAAACAATAATATCCAAATTGAATATCAAACAGAGAAATGAAATGAAATGAAGGATGGATCACATTTGACATTCACATTCACATTCACATGTAAGACTAAACTACAAGTAAATAAAAAAAGTGCCTCAAAAAATAGAGGCATGCTTATGAAAGTTGTTTGAGGGTTAGGAGACCAATTTCACCTTTTGGGACCCTCTTTTTTTTCCCTTTATTTTTGTGGGTTGTGGGGTATAATGAACCCTATTCTTTCCCTCTTTCTTTGTGTCCTCCATTGTTGATGGGTCAACCTCAACTTTCACCTCAACTTTCTCTCTCTAGATGGATGAAAATTCAGCACTAGCCATTATTTGTCAAAGAGAAAAGAGAAAAAGAGGCAAAAATGTCAGGACAAAGTAGACGTAAATTACACGGTTGCACACAGTAAAAAGCACCCTTTGTCTCCAATTTCAAGCTTTTCTTTTAATTATAATTCATTTTTGGTCTTGTTATTAATTATTTTTGACCCTCTTAATCTCACTCAATTCATTCGTGTATGTGTGTGTGTACACGTGTGATGAGTAAGTGAATTAGTGGATCCTTGAAGACACTTTCATAGCTTTTTGTTGCTTTATATTGAATGTTTGTGCTTGGCAATATATTGCTTGCATTGCATCTTTATTGGCTTGATGATGACAAGTTGAGAAGAATGTGTCATATATATTTGTTATTGAAGCTGCTTGCCAGTCATAATTATGAAGTTGCTACATATTCGTCAGAATTGATCTCTCTATAGATAGTGATATATTCATATATGTAAAGTCACGCTTATCTGTATCTCCTCACACTTTGCGAGGCTCACATTGTGAGTTGATAATGATGTTGTTCTTGTATCATTTGTCTAATTGTCTGTATGCGGACTTGCATAGTTGCATGTGGAAAAAATGACTACCTAACAAGTCCGAAAAATGGGGCTTTTATTTGCCAAATTGTAGATATATAGATTCGTTCTCATTTACCAATTAATCCTGTCACAACAAATAAGATGAGAAGACACCATCTATTGATAAATTTATGAAAAAAGGGTAATCAAGGTCAAAGATGAGACTTTTATTTCATCTTCCAAATTGACATCAAAAAATAATCTTCCAAATATTTAATTTATAGAATTATTATTATTATGAATACGCCTTCACATTTAGTTAAGTTTTATTCATACCCCACTATTTTCGTAATTATTATATACCCTTCTCACCATAAAAATTGGTATCACATGACCTCCTTTTTTAATCAAAAAAGGGGGTTAAATAGTAATAAAAATTTCTCTAGATGATAACAATTTTTAAAGTGAGGAGAGTTACGTCAAAATTATTTGAACATTTAAGATAGTAGCATGCATTATACAAATTAAAATACATGGCAAATTATTTAATGAATGAATAAGCTAGCTAATATAATGGTGTACTATACCCTAGCTTAGGTTGTGTGATCACTTTATGTAACCAAATCAATGTTAAAGGAGCAAAATTCTCAATGATTAAGCTTGGAGAACGGCATATTTATTAGGAGAGATTTTACTTTGCTTGGGTTATTTTGAACATATGCTATAATAATAAACTATATTTTAGGCTCATCTTATTGTCGTGCTAGCTTCATGTATACTATAACCTAGGGAGCAAAATACCACAGTCGTCAATGACTCAATGATGTGGTTTTTGTGGCTAGCTATCTCACCCTCAAATGCTAGCTTAGCTACTAGTCACGTTTCCAAGTGGTGAAATATGTGGAGAATTTATAACCCTAAACAGAAATTTATTTTAAAATATTTCTAAATTTAATTATTAATATTTGACCTTTGTGTATATATAGTCTTCTGTTAAGGAATACTAATAATCTCCTTCGATCATGTAAGACCTGCATGTAATAGACTATTTCTCTAGTACGTAGAATATATATACTAGTAACATAATTTGAGTTCTTGTGTAAAATGTCTCAATAGAGTTATGTTGGGTTGGTCATAGAGGTAGCGATAATTCTATTTCATCCCAAAATTTCATATATTACAAAATGAAATTGTTACACCTGCCAAGGCTTAGATGGTTCTTCGTTATGCGACACATTCGTTCCCCAAATTAACCTAGAAGTTTTATGCATCTTCAATAACAGATGGAGAAAAGATAAAAATGATGTTTTTTTTGTTCGAAAAACGAACAATGGAGTTCAAATTGATTACAGAAAAAGAATATAGAAAGACTCGGGGCACAAAATTAAGCATAACTAAAACTAACATGGGTGTAGAATTAAAGTTGGAGGGCAAGGATTGATTAATAAAGGGTGTATGTAGAACTCTTTCTTCTATCTCAATCACAAGATAGTTAGTTGATTAATGACCCAATAAAGTAGTTAAGCATCATTAGGGCTTAATTTCAACCATCCACGCACCTTTTGAAAAGAAAAATCTAACGCTAAGTAAGCCGGCCATTCTCCAAACATGATGTGCCATATCTTTTGAATTTGATACTAATTGCTGAATTAATTGAGGAGGAATTGAAGTTTCCCCTTTCCATTGAGACACCATTAATTAGCATTGGTTTTTCACCTTGTCTCTATGTGCTTATTCAAAATTGACCTTTTATTTCTAGTGACAAAGATTGGGGAATTTTTATTTTTTTTTATTTTTAGGATCAAGAATCAAGACAAAGACTGGGGTTTTGGTGAGGTGACCACTTCGGCATAAATATTTTTTCCCTGAAAAACAAAAATTCTTTTCATTTCTAAGTCTGTATGCATGGTACGAAAAATAGGTTTAGTACGTACATATCGGTTGTCTCAACTGGTAAAACTTCTCACAATTATTAGAATACCCCCCAAAAAAATGACTTCAAACTTTGATTTTGTTATATCAATATTTTCCCCAATGAAATTAACCCAAGTTGGCGCAGTTAGACATCTTGTAATGGACTTAAATTTATTACGAAATGAATCGCTTGCAGTTGTTAATTCATATTTCCTCCATTAATTTGGAACTAGCCCCAATATCTCAAAGCTTATATCATACTCCTCAGAGTACGAACTCCTATAAATCACATCAGCTCCACGTACATATTAAAATTGCCTATATGATAAATACATGATAAAAATAAATATATATATATATATATATATATATATATATATATATATATATATATATATATATATATATGACAAGAGAGAGTACACACTCCTAGGCATATGACATACATTACCCCAATATCTTAGGTTTGAGTTTTTTTAATCTCTTATTATTATCGTGCATATCTATTTCCTATCACATAAGTAACTTTTTCCGTGGGCATTGTAAATGGCATCTATATCAAAAAAGAAACCTTTAATTTCCTGTGTCATCATATTTATGTTGATATGGATTACTAATAAATAATAATAAACTACTTGTTTCATTTATATTAAAAATCAAGTAATTTTTTAAATAAAAAATTGATATAGCAATTTCATTTTTTCCAAATATTGGCAATGTTGGTCATGCTCAATTAGGGCCATAAAGGAATTAATCATGCAATTTGTGTCTAGGAGGAATTAATTAATCAATCTCAGTAACACTTGGATATGGTCTACTTTACCATGCATGAGTTTATCTTTATTTTTTAATTTCTGTTCAAACTAATGCAGAGTGATTAAATTAACTTTCTTACATTTATGATAAATAAAAAGATTAGTTAGGAAGTATTGGAACATTAATGACTTCAACTTCACTTATGTTCAGCTAAAAGACCTCTAGAATTTACATGAATTAAGCTTGAGTGAAACTCCATAATTTAGATGTAATTATAAGATCAAGTGGAACACAAATTAATACCATCGATTCTCTTGGCATTGCACACTTTTACCCCCTCTAGTAAAACATCTTTATGTCATGTCATTATTTTTTTTTTTTTTTAATTTATTTAACCCCATTAATATAATTAAACTCCTACTTGAATACTCTCAAGACTCAAGAGAAAAAGGATGGAAAGTAGCAAGTAATCTCAAGTGTCAACAGTGACAACAATTTCTTTTGCAAGGAAATAGTTCAACCACAGTTGAGAGCAATTTCATGGATTATTTATTTACCTTCAAAGAGGTGGATAATCAAAAGAAATACTTCATATTATATTCTCTTAATGTGATTAATACCAAAGGAATTTAAATTGTTACGATTTAATTTTGATATGATTTTTTCAGCATCCAATAAATAATTACAATGTTATTTTATTATAAGGTTGTCCATATATACATATATACAAGAAGATAATTTTATTATTATTTAAATTTTGAGACAAAGGGATCAAAAGGATTATATTAAACGGCCATCAATACATGTTGTAAACACAAATTTCGAGCCTATAATCAATTATACAAGAAATTGAGCAACAAAGTGAATTTTTATATTTATATCAAAGAATGGGTGTAATATCTGTATAATTGTTACAAGAACAAGTACAATAAATCCTCTGATTCAATCTCCTTGGGTAGTCTTGAATGAATTTGATCTTGAGAGAGGGCCTAAGAGGCTTAATCTCTATCAAGATATGAATTTAATCTCTGCGCGTAGACGACACGTGTTTGGAGTGCTTATTGTCTTATACCAGATAAAAGTCTTGAGCTCTTGAAAGTTCTTCTGAAAAAATGCCGACCTCTAAAATGGGAGGAGTAGCTCTCCTTTTATAGAGGAACGGAATGCGGGTTTTCTATTAATTATTCCTTAAAAGAAAAGGAATAATGATTTATTTTCTGCATCATTGTAACACATGTTACTTTTTAATTGGCGGTCATAATTATTCACCAAATATTTAATTTAATACATGGCAACGTTTAATTAGGCAAAATAAACCACATAGCGGGTCTTGATTCGACGGATACTTTTTATCTCCTACACATGTCTCTATTTGTCATGTCATAGATAAAACTAGGCCGCTCTTCCCTTTCTTAAAAGTTGATCAATGAGTTGAAAAGAGTTTTATTTAAAATACATATTCATCTACATTCGTTTGAAAAGATTAATCTTAAGATAACTAAATTTTGTTGTATTTCAAATACATAACACAAATATATAATAGAAAATTTTAAACAGTATTTACCAACTGTTTTAACTGATATCACATCGATATTTGCACATCTAATTAAACATGGCAAAGAAAATAAATGAAAATTGAGAAGAAGCCTTTTTGTGTAAAAATTGTAAGAGGCAGGCAACGATGATGTGGTGAGCCAACCAAATGCTGCCACGTGTCAGAATCAGTGCATGGAATCCAACACAGCACAAACTGACAGAAGAAGGCCCTATGATTGGGGCTGGACCATCCAACATGTGGTGGTCTATGAAGCATTATACAAAGTTCCTCCCTTGGTCCCACCCACCCAAAAAAATTTCCAACTTTTGGGCTTTGTTTTTTTTCTTTTTTCTTTTTTTCTTTTCATCTCTTCCCTTGTGTATATATATACATGCCCTTGTTGAAAACTTTGCAACACAGAAATTTTTCAATTGAAAATAAAGCCATTAGAGAGATAGACAGAGCTAGCTAGAGAGAGAAATATAGAGTGAGTGTTTGGCAAATTAAACTCTTA
The DNA here is from genome assembly GCA_017589665.1 of Selenicereus undatus. Classification (NCBI taxonomy): domain Eukaryota; kingdom Viridiplantae; phylum Streptophyta; class Magnoliopsida; order Caryophyllales; family Cactaceae; genus Selenicereus; species Selenicereus undatus. The sequence continues at coordinate 126,093,641 of JACYFF010031957.1, read as the reverse complement.
TTATTCTGGAAGACATCATCGAGAGCATGAAGGCAACATTGAAATACTTAGCAGGAATTGCAGGGCCAAGTGGGTTTGGCTCCAACTCCACTGCTGATCAAGTCACTAAGGATTGTTATTGCCCTCCTTATCTCACTGCTATTGTCACTGGTAATTGCTCCTTCGATTCCCGATCGTTCGATTCACACTGATTGTTATTGTTATTATAATCATCCGCTTCTGCGTGTTTGTGTCTATACATCCTTTTTTGATTGCTAAATGGGAGCTCCCAAGGATACTTAGTTGGGGGGGGGGGGTCAAATTTCTACGAGGGACGTTTTGTTTCTGTCTGTTTATTATTGTTGGTCGATACAGACATTCGATCGCTCCACGCACGCACATCTTTTAGATCTTTTGTAAATGCTTACTGTTGACTCCAAATAAATTATAAACTCTTAACTATATATGTGTTTTAGATTTAATGATCCGGTTGTATTTTAGCCTTTAAGAGTTGACCTATATATATCCTATGTATACATATGGTTTTTCTTATAGGATGGTCTTGCTTTTGAACGCCTACATAACGCAATCATTCAACCAGAAAATATGACAAAAATTTAGCAATATTACTTTCAATATATTAGAAATAACAATATACAAGATTTATAAAAAAAAAAAAAACAGAAAACACAGGAATATACATTACAAAGATTGTTTGCGTCACCCCATGCATATCTTATTATCTTCAATAATTAAATTTAGTATTTTCAGCTTGTTTATTAGGTTGTAGTATAGGAGGAATATCTTTCATTAGATCATACCATATCAACTTTTTGTACATTTCTGACTATAATATATATTTCATAATGTCTCAGCTTTTTCCACCTTGGTATTTTTTTATTCTCATTAATTTTTTATGGAAAAATTCTCACAAAATTAATTTATTTAATTTTGTATATTGGGATTTTTTATTTTTTTGAAATTTAATAGGTGCGACGTCGGGTATTGGAGCTGAAACAGCAAGAGTATTGGCAAAGAGAGGAGTTAGGGTTGTAATTCCAGCAAGGAATTACAAGAAGGCATCAGAAGTAAAAGACACAATTTTAAAAGAGACTCCACAAGCTCAAATCATCATTCTGGAGATTGATCTTAGCTCCTTGCCTTCTGTTTCCAGATTTTGTTCGGAGTTTCTGTCCCTCGGTTTACCTCTTAACATTCTCGTGTAAGTTGTTTCGATTTTTTTTTTTAAAACCTTTTTTCGGTTGGTTGGTTGTAAAGAGATCGAGACAGAAAAATCGACACCCTGAATATTAAACTTACCGAACGATCCCGATTTTTTTTTTTTAACCTTTTTTCGGTTGGTTGGTTGGAAAGAGATCGAGACAGAAAAATCGACACCCTGAATATTAAACTTACCGAACGATCTAACACTTGTGTATGGCAATTTAGAGTCATTCAGAATAAGGTTGCTTATATTTTTACTTTTGTAATTCATCAGCATTGGGAGGTAGATTTTTTTTTTTTTTTTGGGTGGGTATTTAACTTTTTCTTTAATTTGGGGGAGGGGGTGGGGGGATAGTAGCTTTATAGAACTGTAAAAAGTGCTAATGGGAGGAAGCAAATTCTTGAAAATATGCAGAAACAATGCTGGAGTGTTCTCCCAAAAGCTGGAGTTTTCTGAAGACAAGTTTGAGATGACATTGGCCACCAATTACTTGGGTAATGTTTCATTTTTCACTTTCTCCAAGCCACTTAATTATTCTTTGCTATTTTCATGTCACTCCTTCTTCTAAACCCCCCCCCCCCCCAAAAAAAACTACTGTTTCAGCTCTTTTTTTAAAAATTATTTTTCTATTTTCTTGTTTTTAAAAAAAAATAGCAACAAAAAATTTACCAATTTTTAGAAAAATGACCGAAATGTGTCAATGCTTAACTTTTTATAATAAAGGCACATGCATATATGTAGATCATTAATCATATACTCGTATGAAATCAAGGTAGAATTTTTATTTGAAAAATCAAGGAGTCATTTTCTCCGAATAAATGAAAAGATTAAAAATCAAGCTACTATTGACGAATCATCACTATAGATCATATTATTACCTCATATCAAATCAAAGCATGATTTTTTGTTGAATGATTAAAAAAGTCAAGGAATGGTTTCCACTAGACAATGGCAAAGAAGACAAATAGGGGTGAGCGGTTAAAAATCAAGCTACTATTGATGAATCATCACTACAGATCATAATGAATTCGAGTATTGTAAATGGAGAAAATATATGATGCAAGAGCTCTCCATCATTTTACGTATCGGAGTAGCTTGACTCTGACAAAGCAGATGCCCAAAACAACCGAAAAAAAAATAATAATAATAACAGTGCATCATATATGCATAAAGATCCTTTTTCTTTTTAAGCTTACAGATAGTGTTACACTGAATTGGCAGGGCATTTTCTACTAACAGAGCTACTGTTAGAAAAGATGGTGGAGACAGCATCAACAACAGGGATTGAAGGAAGAATAATTAATGTCTCCTCTTTAGTTCACAACTGGGTGAAGAAAGATACCTTCTCCCTTCCTAAAATCCTATCTCCAAACAGGTAATACACCTAGCTACTCTCTTTAGAGAAGGCAATTGCGCTGACTGGCTGACAAAATTAGGACTCATTTTGCATTTCACAGTAGTGTGGAATCAGGTCTCACATAGAGACTTTCATGGTATCCTCTTTGAGGATGATCCAGAGAGATCCCTTGTGAAAAGGACTGCCTAGATTATTTTACTTACATTTCTTAAATAAAAAAAAAACACCTAGCTACCCTACCTTTAATTTCCTTAGCTTCTCCACCAATTTTAATTGTCTTAATTTGCTTTTTTAAAAAAATAATAAATTGAGAATTATTATTAATTTAAAAAATTTGTAGAAAGATTAATTAGTAGAATGTTAATTTTGTGTTCTTTTTCATTGAAAAATGCAGTTATAATGGGACACGTGCGTATGCTCAATCAAAATTGGCTAATATTTTGCATGTCAAGGAAGTTGCAAGGCAACTCAAGGTATAGTATGTTACCACTTTTAGTTTTTTTTTAATTTTTCAATTTTTGTGGGATGAGAAAAAAAAACTCAAAAAACCCATTTATTAACTTACCTTGTTAGTGTACATGATAATCTGAATAAATCATAAGTATTACATGTAATTAATTATCAATTAGACACAATTTTACTTGTTACGTAAGCAAAAATCCGTAAAAAAAAAATAAAAAAATTGATCGGAAATCAGGGAATTGTCAAAAACAGTATAACAATTTTAACTTATATAATCACCTTTGAGCTAAATTTCTTCTAATCTTTTCCCACCTTTCTAACTTTGTGAACCCAAAAAAAAAAAAAAAATACAGGAAAGAAATGCAAGAGTAACAATCAATGCAGTACATCCAGGAATAGTGAAGACAGGAATTATCAGGGCTCACAAAGGCTTTATCACAGGCATGCCTTCCTTGCTTTTTCACCCTTTTTCATGCAACAACATCACCATCATTCCCTTCCATTATGCTTCCAAACTCTTTTTTTTTTGTGGGTTAGAAATCTTCACTAGCACAAAGCAAAGCCTAATCATCATGATTTTTTTTTTTTTTCAGAATCTTTGTATTTTCTAGCAGGCAAGTTGCTCAAGTCAACATCACAGGTAATGTTGTCCTATAAATCCATGTTTTTTGTTAAAAAAATATTGTACACAAACATTTCTTCTCTGTTTCCTTAAAAAAGATAAATAGGTTTCAGTTAAGATAATTTCAAGTCAGATCAAATTCAAATCAATGATATATCCTAAATATATCAGCGCATGATATTCATGTTCAAGAACCGGACCGAGTGAATTTGGTCCGGTCCTGATCAGTCCAGACAAGTTTTTTCTCGATTTTCAATCTAATCTGGTCCGATTCATCGGTCATACGAATGAAAGCAAATGAGTGCAATTTCAAATTTTGGGTTAATTTTGCAAGATTGGCATAGACTGAAGATGGGGGGGCTGGGAAATTTAACTAATTAGATTGCTCTAATATTGGCAAAAAAATCAAATGCAGGGAGCAGCAACAACATGTTATGTAGCACTGAGTCCAAAAGTAGAAGGTGTAAGTGGGAAATACTTTGCAGATTGCAATGAGGCATACTGCTCATCTTTGGCAGCTGATGAATCTCAAGCCCAAAAGCTTTGGAATCAAACACATGCTCTCATTCACAGGAGATTACACCACCAAGCTCTCTGAAAAATCCTCAATATTAATTAAATTTGTCATTAATTAATTAGGAGAAATATATATTCTCATTTAATTTTCTCCTTGATTAATTTTTGTTTTCATATAAGGTTAGTCATTGTCTATATGTACATAAATGATGAACCACATTAAAAAAAATAAAACATATATGCCAATGTATATGAATGTGATATTGAAATACCTATTATTGAGCAATTTCTTATAAATGCTTCTTCATTTAATTTAGGAACCTTTTTTTATTTTTTTTTTATTTGGGTAATGAAACAGGGAATATTAGCAAAAAACCCCCCTCTCTATTACTGTTCCTTAAATAAAATTCAAAATATGTAGACTAATTTTTTATATTTTTGGCATTTGATCCAATATTTAATTAATTGGAGTCAAGTTACAGTTTGCCTATAAAGGGTATAGCTCTTCCATCTTAAATTTTTATTATTTACAAGATTCAAACTCGAAACCTTAATTACTTAAGAAAATAAGCGTTGAACAGTTGAACCAAATATTACTCTGCAGCAAAGAAAAAGTAGAATATTTCCTTTTTCTTTTCCCTTTTTTCTTGGCGTGAGAAAGAGGGGATGAAAAGGGACAGCCTGCCAAGGGAAGATGACAATGGCTGCATTTTTAACTATGGGCCTTATGGAATCGTCGGCTTACTCATTTTGGGCTTACTGCCCATCAACCTATGTGTCTGACTAAGCCCAACTCGCCAAACTGAAAAACGTAATGTCGTCAATTATGGCACCAACAAACCCTAAATCAAATTTGATGTATACACACAAAAATTTCATTAGCTTTTTCCAAAAGGTTAATTTCATTAGCTTTTTTGTTTGACCTTTTGAAAATTAGCTTTTCGTCTTACATTTTTGTCAGAAACAGTTAACTTTATTAAATATTTTTTTAAAAGCAGCTAATGCAAAATGTTGATACAAACAACTAATCGAATCATCTAACAGTTAAGAACTAATACTTGAATGTTAAACAACACACACACACACACACACACACACACACACA